>CP125978.1:482584387-483012713 GCA_030063025.1 Avena longiglumis | reverse complement strand
TTGGAGAAAGTGAAGCCATGTTTCTAGTTGTTACACCGGGCTTAAAGGAGGCAATCAGAGAGGGTTCAACAACTGTTGTGACGCTTCAACATCTTGACTTTGTTTTCCTATGAGGCAAACTGGGTTAGTCAAGGAAAATTGCAGCACAAAGGAGACTTTGTTTTCCTATGCCCAAACCGATAGCACCTTTTGCATTGATATGGTCCTCTTTTCCTGGTTCACCACCGCCTTGATTCTTTGTTTCCTTGGCCTACCAATGCCCTTTGTAGAGGTGGAGGAATCATTTCAAATCCAATATCAACTTTTGGCCATTCGGGCCACCATTCATTGGATTGGTTTGGCGATAAGTCATCTTGAAACTATCTACCTAATAGTAGTCATGCACAAAGTTCTCCATCTTTAGTTGTCTAATTTTTCCAACTAGGTATATAGCATGAGGGCATGGTTTTCCAGACACCTCCCATTGTCCACAGCCACATTCTCTTTTCTCAAGGTCAACCGCATACCTCCAATTCTTTCCTAGCTTTGTTGTTCCTGATATTTCAGCAGACATGGGACCACTTTTCTTGATACCATAGTGCAGCCCTCGGCTCTTCATGTTCAACTCATGCAGCACACTTGGGAGGATGGGGCCTTGAAGTGTTTTGGCTATCTCTCCCCGCGTGTACATCTTCTCCTGGATCATTTCTCTAATTTTGTCCATCAAATAATCAACCGGAAGGTCTTTGTAATCCTTAATCCAATTGTTGAAGCATTCTGATATGTTATTGTTAACATAATCAACTTTGCAACCTTTGGATAATTTAGATCTACTCCATATCAGATTGTGATGCATACCTAAAAAGGGAATTGCTTTAGGACAATCAGTTGCAAATTTCTCCATCAATGCATCAGGCCTGCGAGTTGTACATGCCCATGCACAAGGCCACATGTATTTCAGCACCTCACCCTTGAACTTCTTTCGAAAATTAGCCATTAAGTGTCTAAAACACTCACGGTGCTCTACATCATCTCAAAAGCTTTCTTGACACCATATGATAATCCTTGCAAACATCCGTGTCAATCGTCAACCTGTGGAGTGCCAAGCTTTCGCTTTAGGTTGCTCATGAACCATGCTCAATTGGCATTATTTTCCTTCCGAAAATGCCATATGAAACTGGATACATCCAGTTGTGTCCATCAATGGCGTATGTAGCCAATTGTCCATTATACTTTTCAAGAAGGTGAGTGGAATCAACAGATACGATTCCGACCAAAAATCCATCGGCCACATGCTTTAATGCACACAAACATTCTTGAAAAATGCATTTGTCCTTTAATCTCCTTGCAATCAATCTCAACAATGTTTCATGGGCAAGTTTCTACTAGAGCCGCTTTTGAATCTCCATAACATTGAGAAGCTCTCCTCCCATGAACCATGAAGCTCATTCATTGCGGACTTCTTCCCAGCCCACACTTTAAAATAAGACATCTCAATGTTGTATTGTTTCTCCAATCTTTTCTTCAACTTCTTTGCACTAAGAGTGGGATCCTCTATAATGATATCTTTGGCTTTACGAGATATCCAAGATGTGGAAGCTTGATGTCCCTTCAATGTGGCCGAACCAGCACAGGTGTGATCATCCAATGAGATAGTTTGATTACCATGAATGTGTTGCCACCATGAAGTTTTTTTGCATAAACTTTCCACTCGCAATTTTCAGCCGCACATCTTGCCCTGTACCTCTCTGTGTCGCTATGTTCAACCTTGGTCTCAAACTCATTTTTATGGCATATGTTCTCATAATCTGGATAAACTCTTCCTTGTCTCCAAATGTATCTTTTCCTTAATGATTTGGATTATAGGATCATGTGATGTGTGAGGCGCAAAGAAATCGCCTATCATACCACCCTCATCATCAAGAATACATTCGGATCCAACTCTAGAGTTGGCCTTGTCCTCTTTCTTCGCACCTTTATTTCATTATTTTCTGCTGGTCATGCATGCATTATGGATTGCATCATCAACCTTTTGAAGTACCTCCACTCTTCATTTGCTCCAAATTGTCTCATCTCCATGAGGATCACACCCAAAAATCATGAAATGTTCCTTCTCTTCCTCATCGACCATTGGTGGCCTGCAGTTTCTCCATATTACGGTACTTACCATGAAAATCCCTCAACTTTGTTTTCCTCCTCAACCATGCTCGCCGCAAGATCGGTCCTCTCCTCATCCATGTTGCAACATTTGTGCCTCCCATCGATGTTCATTGCAGCACTCATGACCTCCCCAACCACATTAGCTGTCGCATGCCCCACATGCCCCTCCTCACGTGCACCAACTACCATGAACAACTTAACCACTTGAGATGTCCTTATCAAGTCAAGAAGTTGACCGTCGGTAGTTAACCTACATGTCGATTCACTTGAATCAACAACCCCAAAATTTGCCTTTTGGTCACCGTGTTATCGCCATATTTTGGCCAAAGGAGGAGATGTAATCAAGATGGGCTTGGAAGATACGTATATGCGACGTGTTGTTGGATAGGCCTTGGCGTGGATTTGGGCTAAATTGCCCGGTATCTCGTGTATCGTAGTATGTTCCGCTTCGGTTTAGGTAAAGATAGAGTTGTAGAGTTATTCCAAAGATAGAAAGTCTCCTGACTATAAATATGTACCTAAGGTTATCAAGAAAAGAGGACAATCACGCTCACAACAACACAATCTCGGCATCGCCACCCTTGTTTCTAGGGTTTCTTCGTAGTAATATGTCATTTAGATCGCATCTTGCGATCTAGGCGATTTTGCTTATCGTTATTTGGTGTTACTCGTGAAGCCTTGTTGATGGCGAGTAATACTATTATCATAGATTTGTTGAGGCTAGCATCGGTGCTTTTCGCTATAATTGTTTGAGTTATGCTACCTCTAGTTACCTCGCTACCTTTGCACCTTTTCCCGGGTGTGAGGGTAGCATCTTGCTTGATCTTTATTTAGTTGTCTCGATCTGTTATAGTTATGCCTTGTTCTTCAAGGTTTAGTTTGATATCCACGTAGTCAGGCCTTGTAAACGGGTTGAAGGGTACAGTAGTACGTAAGGACGTGGTTTGCTAGTTCGAGAGGAGTTGTTCCGGTAATTGATTTTACGTCGATTGTTAGGCCTCCTCTAGGGTTAGTTTTCTATCATCTTTTGTATCTACCAGGCTCAATCACGCAAGGTGATGTTCCAATTACGTGGTGAAAACATTAACCGTCAGAGATCGATTTAACTTGTAATGATGAAGCAAAACCCCATGTTATTGTAGATCTAATGCGTAACTATGGGACAATCGGCAGGAGCGATTCTGTGGAAACCCGGAGCCGTCACGGCTCGAATTTTACGATACTTGTTTACCATGCAGGAAATCAATCAAGCAATCTTGACCTTCGACCAGGTATAGGTCGTGGCACGCCTCGAACCAAGCCAGACGTGTCGAGTTTTGCGGGCCCAGGGACCAGGCCCACCAGAGCCTGGAGCCTCCGCTTCGTGTTGCTCGCCGCTCACCGGTGGGTTTTGACAGCAACACATTCTCGCACGCCCGGTGGGACTTTCAACAAAGATCTGCATCAACATCCGACCGAGATGGGGATGTACTATCACGTCTGACGAGCTACCGAGGAGCACAAGGCGATATGATGACATCAAAGCTCTCTTCAAGCCGATCTCATCGGCTCTTTGAGAGGACCCGTAAGCATGGCATCGGTGGAAAGGTTTCTCACCCGGTGCTCTTGATGAGGTGGATCCGTCGCTCTTGAGGAGCGCACTGAGCTCGCGACGAAGTCAACTACATGGTGGCTCATTCTCTTCACCGCCATTCCGAGAGCTCGAACGCTGAACGGATCGCAGTTCGCGTAGTTCGGAGATCATGAAACATCGCGACTCCGGGGCCTACTCGGGACTCACCAGGAGAAAGACCGCCTGCCGTGCCACCACCGCCATTCACACTTGCCTCGGGGCAGCGGCGTAGACGTCTCACAAGGTCGGAGGCGACCCAGGCGATTGCCGCCTCGCTTGAACCACCTAAAGAAATCCCACATGGATATGTGTGCACTTACGCGTTTGACCGCAATAACGACACGCACCAACCGGATCGCAACCGCAGGGATTTCGCGGCAGGAGTTCCGGAGCGGTTTCGTGAGCGTTCGAGCGATATCCGGGATGGACGCCGACAAACAGGCGTGGCTAGCCAAGTATGCCACCGAACGAGTCATGAGAATCTAGCCCCTACAACAAACAAGGAGCAAATCCGCACCATCTTGAGAGATTCGGTTCAACTGCGTCAAGAGAAGGACAATCGGCTATTCAAAGTCAGTACCAACGAAGTTTGATCCGATTCACGCCACCCAAGTATCGCTCCCCGAGTTCTCAAGGTTTAGCGGTCGGCGGTCGAGCTCGATCGAGCACGTGAGCCGACACCGCATGCCTAGGCATGATTTCAAGATCGGATCATGCCGTGAGGTTCTTTCGCAATCTCCGACATGACTAGCTTTTGGGTGGTACACTCGCCACCGATTCTATTCGGACTGAAGCAACTGGAAGAGCAGTTCCACATTCAAGATCATTCAGAGGCTACCGAGGTCGGCATTGCGACCGCACAAAGTGCAAAAGCGGGAGAAATCAGCGAGTACATCCAGCTTCAGATCGCCAAGAACCGATGTTACTCACCGTTTAATCAAAAGAAGCAATGAAATCGGCAGTGTTGGGTCTCTCGGCACCCATCAAGGATCCGCTTTCCAAGTAGAGTATAACTCATTGGCGCATGGCCTGTAACCGACGATGTATGAACAAATACCACCTGAATTGTACCAAGACAAGTTCAAACGTCCGACAGTTCGGCACAGTCGATACAAAGAAGATGATCCTACACAAGACCAGAGGTGGCCGTGGTGAATGGGCTCGGGGCGATCTGTATCCTGCAAATGGGTGAAGAAAAGGGCCCGCAAAAGGGTTCGACTGATGTTAGCAAAGTCGGATATTTGATTTACTCAAAGAAAAGCACCGGGTTACTCAAGGCCACAAAATCCCCACGGCTCAAGAGATAAACTAAGACCATCGTAAGTGGCATCACTCGCTCACCCACACCACCAATGATCAGAAGAGCTACGCCGCCAGATCCAAACGGCGATAGAACAAGGCCGTCGATCCTTGGGCGATTCGCCATGAAAGTGGACACAAACCCATTCCCTGTCAACATGGTAGAACACCACCCTCCACGAGGCGCCATTGGATTTCGCTCGATGTTAATATGGCGGATCTGGGTACCACCATGGCACATAAGGAGGAAGGTGGTCGCCTCGGGCAAAGAAAGAGAGGAGGCTGGTCCAGCGACCGCCCGCCCACGATGACAAAGTACTTAACAGAGGGAACGGTGTGAGGAGAGTGCGATATCGGCCACATTCCACGATCTCCTTAACAAGTATGAGCTGCCAAGATGACCAACGCCATGGAGCGATGGAGACGATGAAGGATATGAGCACCTCGCTAGGGGACCGCTAAAAGAAAAGGAAGGCGACAAACATTGGGATTGTCCTTTCTTCAAGTATTGCTGATACGGAATGAGCCGATTGCCTTCAATGATAACCCGGAATGTGGATGCGAGAAGGAGGACACGGGCCGGGCATGTCCAAGCGTCTAGGGCCTCTCCCACCTCAGAGCTGTTACAGGGAGTCCGCTCGAGCAAAAGACCTCGAGAAGCCAAGGGACGATAAAGAAGAAGACAGATATCACCGTCCAAGGTGGTGTCCCGACGACTCGACACACCCAAAAGCGAGAGTGCAGCTGCGTAACTTGGAGGAAGCAAGCGCAGATTCCACGCTTTAAAGAAAGCACCGATCGTCCGTTAAAATTAGGCAGACCTTGAAACGGACCGCCCGAAAAGGAAAGAGTGGCGCCTAAATCCGTAAAGCCGATGCAAAGACATCACCGCACAAACATGGTGTTCATACTTCCGCCGAAATTCTGCGCCAAGAACCAACAAGCTACCAGCGGTACGCTGATCGCGCCACGGCCGGTTATCTTTGAGAAGCCACGTGAGAAGGGTTACAAACATCCGAAAGCCCTGCACTACGAGGTTACATCAATGGGCAACCTGTCGAAGATGTTGGTGGACACCGAGCGGCGATCAATATAATGCCATACTCCATGCTACGGCGGTTGGGACGCCCACCGCAGATCTGATCAAAACCAACGTCACATTGCGACTTCAACGGTCAACTTAAACGCAAGGCGATCGAACGTGGATCCGACTAGCGTAAAAACCATCCCTACGCCATTCTTCGTCGTGGATGTTGAAAGCACCTACGCCTTGCTAGGGAGAGATTGATTCACGCTAATTGCTGCATTCCGCCCACGATGCACCAAAGGCTGTCAATACTGGGATGGAGATGAAGTGGAGGTCATTCATGCATGATTCTATCGAGATCTCCATAGCTGGCATGAACGTCGAAGCTGAAGACCAAGAGCCGATCTCGAATCAGTCTAGACGGCTGTGGAGCGCATTGAAGCTACAAAAACGGGTGAGGCTGGTCTTATCCATCGGGCTCGATAGAGTAGCAAAGTCCACGATCATAGTGGTACGGCCGATCCCTGCGATCACAAAAATAAAAGCAGCATACGACAAGCGATCATGTAGTCGTGGCGAGGGAGATGCCTGCCATTGTAAAACAATAAGGTGTAAACCGCCTTGACTAATGCAATCAAAAGGCGATCTGTGCAATCGCCCAAATTATTTTTGTTATCCTCACCTACCGTTTGCCTGTGTTTAGCATCGATTCGACAGTGACGGAAAGCTAGGGTATGGGTTTACATCCACGATGAACTAGAAGAAATCGACATCGGTCCCGGGATAAGCCACGACCAACATTTATCGCAAAAGTTAGATCCGAGTCTGCGGGTCCGGCGATAGCCCTGGAAAAATATCCGATCGCACCGGGACTATACAGATGCCCGGGTTAGACAGAGCATCATTGAGCATCGACTCGCTTAAAAAGGATTTCGCCATTCCAGCCGAGCACGGATGAAGGCCGAAATTCGAAGAAGTCAAGAAGGAGGTCGAGAAAATGTTGATGACCAAGTTAATTAATCAGCCATGTGTATCCGAGTGGATTTCTAGTATCGTACCTGTAGAGAAAAAGGACGGCCGCTGGCGTGTGGCCATAGATTTTCGGGATCTCAATAGATCTACTCCGAAGGATGAGTATCCGATGCCGGTAGCAGAAACGTTAATCAACGCAGCGGCTGGCCATAAGATCTTGAGCTTCATGGATGGCAATGCTTACAACCAAATTTTTATGGCTCGAAGACATACACAAGACTACGTTCGAGTCCCAAGTTCGGGGGTTGTTTGAATATGTAGTAATGACATTTGGATCAAGAATGCCGCGCCACGCACTAAAGAGCCATGAATTACATTTTCCACGATCGACGGCAAGTGGTGGAAATTTACATCGATGACGTGGTGGTCAAGTCTGCTTCAAGACAAGGACACTTGGACGATCTCAGGCCCCGGACCGAACAAGAAAATTCGGCTACGGATGAATCCAAAGAAGTGTGCCTGGGTGACGGCGGTCAGTTCTTGGGTTTCTTGGTCTATGAACGCGGAATTGAGACGGCCTAAAATTCGTGGAGGCGAACAATGAAGCCACCTACCACGAAGAAAGAACTGCATCTCATCGGCAAGATCAACTTCGTCGGAGATTCATCTCCAACTGCCGTGAAGAATAGAGCCGTTCATGGGACTAGTGAAAATTAAATCTGACGAGGAATTCCGCTGGAGGGCAGAGCAGCAACAAGCCTTCGACGAGATCAAAGAATATCTGATGAAGCCGCCAGTGTTGGTTCCGCCCCAGCCGGATAGACCATTCTACATTTACCTGTCAGTAGCTGACACGTCCATCGCCTCAGTGGTGGTGCAAGTTTATGATGGACTGGAGCGAGTTGTATTTTACATCAGCAGAAGGATGTTGGACGCAGAAACAAGGTATCCTGAGATCGACAAGTTGTGCCTCTGCCTGTTTTTCACCTGCACCAAGCTGCGTCACATCTTGCTATCAGCGGAGATTGTCATCATATGCAAATCAGACGTCATAAAAGCACATCGTCGGCTCCCATGTTGAAAGGCCGACTGGGCAAATGGATGTTTGCATTATCGGAGTTTGACATCCGGTATCAACCCGCGAAAGCAGTTAAGGGACAGGCATTGGCCGACCTTATCGCTGAAAGGATCAACACTAATATAGCAAAGACCTTTCTATACGGCGTGGGCTATGTTTTTCGATGGATCGGTTTGTGACGATGGGTGCGGCATCGGCATGTTACTCGTGGTCGCCTGGGGCAACATTTTCCTTCTCCATCGGGTTATCGCCTCGCACCAACAACGCCGCCGAGTATGAGGCGATACGCAGGAATGGAGTTGCTCATCGGCCGGAGCGTACAAGGGAAATCTTTGGAGACTCCAAGTTGGTGATTTCAACTCACGGAGGAATACAAGTGTGAGAGAGTCGCTCTTCCCATTATGGCTGCAATGCCGCAAGTCGATGGCATGGCCGGTTCATAAACTTCACCGATCCCGTGATCGCAGAATACCGAGTGAATGATCTTGCACAATGGCTTGTGCTACAAAGACGAGCGGAGGGAGCCGATGTTCGTGTACAGCCCCGGAAGCAGACGATCGAGAGTCGATATCTTCACTTGAAGGATTCGCCTGGGGGCACCTAAACGGATAAGATACAAGGCCATGAAGTATGTGCTTATCGGGACTACATGTTTTACAGACTGGAGGGCTATTGCTCAAATGTCTGGGACACCGAGGCCAATCGGCTCCTACACGAGGTACATGAAGGCGCCTATGGAACTCACCAATCGGCTCACAAGATGAAATGGTTGATCGATCGGGTTTTATTGGCCCACCATGCTTGAGGACTTTCAAGTACTACAAAGGGTGTCAAGCATGTCGAAATTTGGGAAGATTCGGATGGTACCACGTCAAGAATGAACCCCATCATCAAGCCTTGGCCATTCCGAGGTTGGGGCATGGATATGATCGGCAAGATCAATCCTCCATCAAGCAAATGCCACATGTGGATTTTGGCCATTATCGATTATTTCACTAAATGGGTGGAAGCTGTCCCGATGAAGTCAATGAACTCAAAGGATGTTATCAACTTTGTGAAAGAACATGTCATCCATAGATTCGGATTCCTAAACTATCACGACCGATGGAGGTTCGGTCTTCATTTCTCACGAGTTTAGAAAGTTCTGTGAGGACACGGGATTGTGATCGATCATCTCCATACTATGCTCAAGCAAATGGGCAAGTCAAGGCCCAACCGTAGCCTCATCAAGGCGATCAAGAGAAAGTCGATGAGCACCCTAGGCGTTGTACGAGGTTTTGTCGAGGCGTTATGGGCTTATCGATGTCATGCCATGGGGCGATAAAAACCTCGCCATACCATCTAGTCTATGGACGAAGCCGTATTGCGGGAAATTACCGGATCGAGACGTGTCACTTTTCAGACAATCTAACAACTGAAGAATATGCAACCCGATGAGTGACAGTGTTGAGGATTTAACCGAGCTCAGCCGTGGTCGCTGAGAAAATCAAAGAGAACAAGGCCAAGGTAGCTCGTGCATATAACAAGAAAGTGAGGCCAAAGGAGTTCCACGTTGGTGATTTGGTATGGGAAGTCGTGTTGCCATTAGGGACTAAGGATGCAACATATGGTAAATGGTCTCCAAATTGGCACGGCCATACAGTGGTCGATCAGTTTTAAGAGGAACGCGTACATGCTTGAGGAGCGGACGGCGAAATTCCCAAAGTCGTCAACGGCCAACATCTCAAGAAATATTTCCCAAGCATGTGGGATGATGGACAGAAATGTGGGGCCGATACATGAAATCGGCCAAATAAAGAAATATATAGCCGATGCACGTCATCGACTCTAGAGGTTCAAACTGCTATGCGTATGCCGCCACATGAACGAACCATCAAGAAATGCCTCAAGGCGTGGAGGGCGCCAAGACGGACACGATCCACCTCGGCGATCTCGCGTCATTATCTTCGCCTTGCCCGTCACTAGCTGCTTGTTCAGGCACGTATTTCGCCAGATCGGTCTTCATTTGAGCTCGAGGATTGCCGCCTTGGGAGCGGGCGATGGATTCTTCCTTGTCGCGAATGAGCCATTTAGTTGCCCGGACCTTCTCTTCAAGATCTTCCAACTCCCTTTTCAAGGATGCGAGCTCGGCGGTACTGACAGAGGTGTCAGTTTTGGTATCCAGAGACGCCTTTTTCTCGTTGAGCCGGCATCATCCGCGATATTAGCCTTCGCGGAAGTCGGGCGCGCGCAGATCGATCCTCTCACGAGCCGACTTCACCTCGGCCAGAAAGACAGAGTTACAACCGCCAAAGCTTCACCGCAATGCTACTGGAGTTGGTCTTTATTTCAGCCAACGCTCTTCACCTCGTAACCTCGATCAACTCTTCGATCGGGAGGACAACAGGCTTTAAGACGCTGGAATTGAGGTGGAACAGCCCTGCTCGTGGTTCATCATCGCTGAGAGGAGTTGGTTCGATGGATTCAGGTCGAACGCCGAAACCTGAAATATCACAACTCGGCAGCCCCAAAAGCGCCAAGATGCCCGTGCGAGTAAGGATGAGCCGAAAGGAGCTAACCTCTTCCAAAGATCGAGGGGATAGCAGATGAGTAGGCGATCGGTTTGTGTGTGGTTGCTGGGGGCTTGGCCAAAGTAGTAGCCGTTTCATCTGCACCTTCGGGGATTGCTAGATCTGGCTTGGCTAAAGGCATCGGCACTGCCCCAGCCTTCCCACTAGAAACGTCAGTCGTCTGCATGAAAGGTGTTTAGCCGATGTAAATGATGATGAATCGGCAGATAAAAGAAGTAAGTGGTAAGAGCGTGAAGGGTGATGATTTTCGAAACCTCCTGGCTCGACGAAGAAGCCCGCATCCTTGCGAGCTCTCTTGGGACTCAATGGCCCCTCGACCGGTGCTCGAGGCGCGAGGTTCAGAACCTTTTTTCCGAAGCCGATGGTGATGAATCTGGCTCGGTGTGATGGTCCTCTCGTAATCTGTTGGCCCAGTTCTCCTCGATTGGTCCGAGTGTTCTCTGGAGGTGTCTTCGACTAAGCCCAAAAAGGAGAACCAGTGAGCACGAGCATGTCTGCAAGGATGGAAGAATTAGAAGGATCGACCAAGGCATGGATCACCCTACATGCGAAGCTCGAGAAGGGCTCCGCGCCTCAAGGTCTTCTCGCAGCTACCTTCCTCGCCATCGTTCTTGTTTTGGTTGGAACTCGGGGCAATGACTTAGAGGTTGCTGGGTTCTTGGAAGCCGATTGTGGTGATATCGGTCAAGTTCGCATTATGACCTTTTTCAGGTGGTGAGTTTTTAAAAAGAACCATAGGAGTCGGAAAGAACTCAAGGGGAGCCATCACCGTGCGTAGGTTCAGGCCATCTTGTTGCCGCAAAGAGAAAGAATGGATTAATAGAAGAATCATTTGTGAGTCACCAAGAAAATTTGCAAGTAATGGTACTGCTCCACGGGATGTCATAGTCGCATCGAAATGTTTCAACAACGGTCCCGAGCTCTCCCGAAGGCGTGAGTCTTCCACATCGACCACCGCCTTCAAAGCCATCGGTTGATGAGACGAAGGTGAGGTGGGAATTGGGATGGTCGAGCATCAAGAAGGAATAACACCTTTGGTGAGAGGACCAGGAAGGTCGGCTCTACTCTCTGTAAGGTGGTGGAGAAAGAAATGGGGAGGCACTTGTCCAATGCCAAATTGCCGAGCCACTACGACTGGCTGATAGAATTCATACCCAGGCTTGATTATTCTGTTGGGTGTACTCATGCCAACTGGAAGGAAACAGGACGAATCAGTGGAGAAGAGCCGCTTAGTGTTGGTGTCATCGGCAAAATTGTCTAGCCTCAAGGAGAGTGGGTTTTCAAATGTTGATTCTTCCATGTAAGGAAAGAAGATAGGATTGTCCACCCTTGAAAGAAAGTCTTGAACCATTTAGACGCTTCGAGGGATAGCTTATCGCCTCGTCTATACAAAGCTTGGCCATAGGTGCACCTGATCCGCTTCCTTTTACATCCGGGAAGGTGCAACTCGCCAAAAGGGGAAGTTTGGGATGTGGTTTTGGAAATACATGAGCCCATAGCTGAATGAACCACCAAGGACCACTGTTTTGATCGCTATGCCGAGAAGCTTGACAGACATCAACGGAGATATCGATAGACCTCTCCAAGGAACAGCTTGCCGATGCCAAGTTGAGTGCCTTTGGCCGCCTAAGGGCTATGAGAGATAATTCTTGGTGGGAGCAAGGGAAGGGCCACGTATCATGAAATGCTCCAAATGAAGTTGAGAAAGGTCAGATGTTCTTTCTCCGAGACAGGCCTTTGTTTTCATATGGCGTTGGAGGTAGGCACCCCGGCAAATCTGCTTTGGAAGACTTTGTAGGGGACTTTGGTCATTTAAAAGCAGAGGCTGGGTGAGGTAACATCCGCACCAAGAATCATCACCACGCCCAATGTGGTTGGTGACATAGGGCCATGACCGAACATGAAGCAAAGAGCATCTAAGTATGCCGATGGTTTTCGAAGGTTCTCATGTTTCTCAAGAGGAGACAATGATAAATGCAAGGCATCGGCTATTCTGTGGTTTCCCATTGGGATTGGTAAGCTCTAGCTACTCACTGAACCAAGAGACCCAATGTTCAGGGGATTAGGCCAGCCTGCAAGCGGCCCAAGAGTTTAAATCTAGATCTGGCTCACGAAGGATTCTGCTTTGCTTCAAGAAATCGATGGGCGGACTAGAATCACGAGGGCCAAGACAGAGAGAATTTGGGAGAGAAGGATGCGGCAGTGAATGTCCGAAACCTAGAAAGTTTAATGGTGGAATAAAGGCATTAATTCAGTGTTCGCCATTAAATTCTAACATCGCGCTCAGATCACGAGGAGTAGGCGCATCTTCGCATCGGAGACCTCCGGGTTGGTGTTGGACGATTCCGCCATCTAGTTTGCCGCGAAGATGGATCTATGCAGCTAGATCGAGGGTTCTTGTCGCCGTGAGCTCAATCTAGTTGGTGGGTAATTGGAGATCCGGGTCGCCTTTTGAAGAGGGTCGCAGGTTACCGCTTTAAAACTGAAAACTGGCCGCTTAGATTTGCCTAAGTATGTACCAAGTTTTGACCTTGTCAACGTTTGGGAAAGCCGATGTTGCCATCGGCTCTTTGAGATTTGACTTGTTTGACTATATGAACGTAGTGTGGTGAAGTCCGATAAAGATTATCGGCTCGGAGCATCGACCTATTTTGACTATCTAAAATTGGCCGGAAAAGCAATCTTCAAGTTGGAAAAGTAATCTTCATTCATTCAAAAGTTGATTGCTCACAAAAGGCTGATTGATTACAAAAGGAAACCTACTACTACTACTACTACTGGTTCCTAATCTAGAGGCCGAGGTCGCCGCCACCGCCGCTGCCGCCGCCTTGTTCATTGCCCCGGCCGCCGGCGTCGTCTTTCGCCGTCAAGAAGAAGCCAGCGGGGCCTCGCCCTCGCTGCCGTCTTCGTGTCCGCTGGACCCGGCCTTGAAGCGCACCGTGGATACTCATCGGAGGAGGTGTCCTCCTCCGATTCCTTCCTCGTCGGAGGATTCGGCCGCCCCAGACCAGCGCTGTCAGCTCTTCGCCTCCGCCTCTGCCGACGAGGAACTGCAGACCTTCTCGCCGCCGGGCCAGGACGCGCGCCCCTCGGACCGTGTGGCGAATCCCAATCCCTCGTCCCACCATTGTGGGCGAGAGTTACGCCGCCATCGGTGAGTGCTCGCGCCGCTCCGGCCGCTCATTGTGTTGGAGGCTTGGGAGGATAGGCGAGGAAGAGGAGGCCATGGAGGAAGAGGGTTTTTCGGAGGAAGAGGGTTTTTGCTGGAGGAAGATGGGGACGCGAATCGCTCGATGAGTTTAAATAAGGAGAATAGTGGAGGCGGTTCAATGCCATAGCGGTTTCCTAGAATGTGCCGCCAAAATCACAAATCATGCAATCGCGAAGGAGTTGAGAAGACAGGCATCATGATGAAGGGTGGCGTGGCGATTTATTCGCTCGCAACGTAACCCGATGTAAAAGAAAAAAAACATCAAGAGTGGTTTTGGAATTATTATTGCCAAAACCAGGGGGCATGTGTTATCGCCATATTTTGGCCAAAGGAGGAGATGGGCCGTAATCAAGATGGGCTTGGAAGATACGATATGCGACGTGTTGTTGGATCGGCCTTGTGCGTGATTTGGGCTAAATTGCCCCGTATCTCGTGTATCGTAGTAGGTTCCGTTTCAGTTTAGGTAAAGATAGAGTTGTAGAGTTGTTCTTAGGATATAAAGGCTCCTTACTATAAAGATGTACCTAAGGTTATCAAGAAAAAGAGGACAATCACGTTCACAACAAACACAATCTCGGCGCATCGCCACCCCTTGTTTCTAGGGTTTCTTTCGGGTAAGTGGCAAGATGCGATCTAGGCAGTATTTTGCTTATGCGTTATTTGGTGTTACTCGTACTGAAGCCTTGTTGATGGCGAGTAATACTATTATCATAGATTTGTTGAGGCTAGCATCGGTGCTTTTCGCTATAATTGTTTGAGTTATGCTACCTCTAGTTACCTCGCTACCTTTGCACCTTTTCCCCGTGTGAGGTAGCATCTTGCTTGATCTTTATTTAGTTGTCTCGATCCGTTATAGTTATGTCTTGTTCTTCAAGGTTTAGTTTGATATCCACGTAGTCGCCTTGTAAACGGGTTGAAGGTGCAGTACGTAAGGACGTGGTTTGCTAGTTCGAGAGGAGTTGTTCCGTAATTGATTTTACGTCGATTGTTAGGCCTCTAGGGTTAGTTTTCATCATCTTTGTATCTACCGTGCTCAATCACGTGCAGGATGTTCCAATTACGTGGTGAAACATTAACCGTCAGAGATCGATTTAACTTGTAATGATGAAGCAAAACCCCATGTTATTGTAGATCTAATGCGAACCATGGGACAATCGGCCTGTGGAGCCGATCTGTGGAAACTCGGGAGCCGGTCACGGCTCGAATTTTACGATACTTGTTTACCATGCAGAAATCAATCAAGCAATCCTTCACCTTCCCGACCAGTATAGGTCAGTGGCACGCCTCTAACCAAGCCAGACGTGCCGGAGTTTTGTGGCTGCCCGAGGGAGGGCCTACCAATAGCCTGGGAGCCTCCCTCTTCGTGTTGCTCGTCATGTCACGGTGGGTTTTGACAGCAATGGCCCATGTGAAATATGGAGCAATATCATTCTCTAGATTAATGACCGATACTCTTTCCTAATTAACAACCCATCTTACAGTCCTGCCCTTGTTGTACACCGTTTTGCCATCTATAATACTGAAGTACGAATTGACAATAATCTCCATTGTACAAGCAAATTTTGGATCAATCCTGCAAGCCAGAAACACAATGAGAAAGGAAGAAATAATAAGAACCTCATCTTTTTTCATTCACGCAACATATGGCACACACAAATACAAATAAAATTAGTACAGATTTTGGAAGAATGTAGAGAGATTTAGAGGAGATTACCCATCTGGGACTTCGGAAGCATCCATTCCCGCACAAATTTCACGATCTCTTGTCTTAGCGCTACATAATCCCCAAAAGCTAGGGTTTAGACTACTAAAAAGAGCATGGGAAGGAGAGGGAAAGGGGATGGAGAGGGTGCGTACCATGGAGGATCGTTCAGAGGAAGCGTCGCCGCCGTCGGGGAGGCGTGCCGGCAGGGAGGTAGGCCGCAGGGGAGGCGCGCCGTCGGGTGGTCTCCGTTCAGCCTGGGCGGCGGGATGAGAGCAAGTCTAAATGGAACCCTTAAACCCTCAAATAACATTTTTTTTTAGGTTTGAGGGTCCAAATATCAAATAGTGAAACCCCTAAACCCATAAACCCTTAAAAAAATTTAGAGGCCGAGGCTCCAACCCGGCCTCAAACTCAGAGAAGTAAGGGCACCCAACCCTTGCACGACGGCCTTCCATGAGCCAAGGAAGACAATTCTGAGCCGCCCTCCTCCCCACCCGTCGCCGCCGCCGCCCGCCCCTCCTTCCTCTTGGCCGCCCACCGCCCTCCTCCCTCCCGCCCGCCGCATCCTTCCCGACGCCGCCTCCGCCATGGAGCCGCCCGGCCCGCACTCGGCCTCCAGCCGCTGTCAGCCTCGTCGGCCTCCTCACGCCGCGCTTCCTCTCCTCTCCTGCCTCGCCTCTGCCTCGCCCGAGCTCGGGACGTGGGCCATGGTGTCGGCGACCCACGGCGACAGCGAGGCGCCGGGCAACATGTCATCCCCGCCCGACTTCGGCCGCCATGTTCCATTTTGATCTCGACCCTCATATTTAAGGGTTTGAGGGTTCCAAAAATGACCCATGTTTTCACACTCCACAAGTGCTCGAATGTGTCAATTCTCGATCCTTAAACTTTTAAGGATTGAAGGTTCCACTAGACATGCTCTGAGTTGCCTCTTGCGTGCGTGTAGACTGTGTGTGTTGGGTTCTGAGTTGCCTCTTGCGTGCGTGTAGACTGTGTGTTGGGTTCAGGTACAGGCTCGATAGACTGTCCCGTAAGTTATCCTTTTGATCCAGTTCACGTTCAGAACACGGTGATGACAAAATGCAATAACAGAGCGGTCTTTGACCCAAGCCGGCCCGTGCCCAAACCTGGCAAACGGGCTGGCCCAGCACGGCCCAGGCCCGGCACGCCAAACGGGCGCACGCTGCACGGCCCGTCGTATTCGGCCAAGCCACGTGCCGCGTCGGTCGTGCACACGTGCCCAGCCGAGGCCCGAGCCCGCACTGGCTAAACGGGTCGGCCAGCACGCTGCCACGTAATGTTATGGGTTGTCATTGTCACGGTTCGTCCAAATAAACCTATAATATGCACATAATCTATTATATATCAACTAATTGGTGGTGGTCCGGTTGTTGAGTGGAGGTTGGGAGGTTGCGAGGGTGTGAGTTCGACTCCCACCGGCTCCTTTTTTGACTTATATTTCCGAAAAAAGACATATGCTAAACGGGCCGTGTCGGGCTGGCCCGCGTGCTTGAGATCGCAGCCCGCACGCGCACCGCTGGCAGCACGCGTGGCACGTCCGGGCCGCCCGTCTGCGTTTTTTCATGGGCGGTCGGCTCAAAAGCCCTACCGCCGACGGTTGCCTGCGTGTAATTTTCGCCGCTTCCGAGCGTGGGCTCGAAACCTTCTCGCTCTTCCCG
Organism: Avena longiglumis; assembly: GCA_030063025.1. Taxonomy (NCBI): domain Eukaryota; kingdom Viridiplantae; phylum Streptophyta; class Magnoliopsida; order Poales; family Poaceae; genus Avena; species Avena longiglumis. Next base: position 482,995,421 of record CP125978.1, on the reverse strand, counting down.
ACTATTGATGACACTCAAGACGCAGGAGCACGCTGCCAAAGAAGAAAGGTGGCTCCGGTGAGTAACCCTCCTCCTCCTCTCTCCACCTCTCCCCCGGGTTCCCCCACCCCGCCATCGGAGCTGCCAATGATGCCTCCACTCCCGCCCCTAACCCTAGATTGACCCGAGGCCCGTCCGGTAGGGCGCAGGAGGAGTGGCGGTGGGTCGACCGGAGGTCAGAGGCGGATGGCAGCCACGCCCCTGGCATGCCTCGAACGGCCTCTCCCTGACCTCTTCTTCTTCTTCCTGTAAGTCTGTTACTTGCTAATTTTGATTTTCTTTTCTAAAATTGCAGAACCGTTTGGAGAATCAGTAGGTGGTGAGGCTAGCACTAAAGGTTTGAAATTCATTTTCTGCTATATGTAAGAAATAAACTATCCACTTTGTGCTATTTGTGAGAGACATGTTGTGATATTTTAATATTATTATGTATGGAAAATTATAAGATAAACATCAAATATACACTACTATTTGTATACATGTAGACAAGTTCATATTTCCAAAACTGAACAAAACTTTCAATTTCATGGCTTGCACATCCAAACATGATTTAGAATTGGGTGCTAGACTATGATTCCGAGCGAAAATTCCATATGCACCCAAGCAACAGAAATAGAATTGTAGTCCATTTTCTTTTCAACTTGGATTTGAAATTTTTAGAACAATTCAGTTCCGAGCTAAAATTCGTACGTCCAAACACAGTGCAAGGCGATTTCGTCCGATCGAGAGCCCAACACGACACACTTCAAGCCTCCCCGTCCGATTCCACCGGCGGAAACCCCGATCGCCTCCGCCACACGCCACGCCCCTCCGCGCAGTGCCCGCGCCCAGAAGCAAAACCCCCCACCCCACCCCGGCGACGAGCCAGCCGCCCCTCCACCGCGACGGCGGCGCGGTAGGAGCCGCGGCGGCGAGGATGGGGAACAAGATCGCGCGGACGACGCAGGCCTCGGCCACGGAGTACTACCTGCACGACCTGCCCTCCACCTACAACCTCGTGCTCCTCGACGTCCTCTCCCGCGGCCGCTTCCTCAAGTCCGTCATCTGCAAGCACGACGAGGGCCTCCTCCTCGTCAAGGTCTACTTCAAGCGAGCCGGAGAGCCCCTCGACCTCAAGGTAACATCATACATCCTTCCCCCCCTTCTCCGATTTGGGCGGGAATAATCGCGTCCTGAGATCTGTTTGCCTGCTACTCTTGTGTGTCCCGCAGGAGCATGAGCGGAGGCTGGAGCGGATCCGGAGGGCGTTCCAGGGGCTCGAGGGCTCCCACGTCTTGCCCTTCCAGGTGACCACTCTCCTATGCTGTTTCAACTTGTGTGTATTAAGGAAACATTACTACTCGCTGTTTACTAGTGCCCTAATTTGTGGCATTTAGCGAGGCTTAGTAATTGTTTCATGTCATTTGTATTATAGTGCGTGTATTCAACAGAGACAGCAAGGTTGGCTTTATTAGAGTAAACTGGTTTTTAGGGGTTTCTGCTTCGGGGACTAGTAGGATGTCAGGTTAAATTCTGAATTTCAGGTTATCCCTTTAGCTGTTTATTAGGAGTATGCTCGCTTAGTTTGATGTTTTCGCATAACATGATACATGGATCAACATTGACATATGACATTATCACATATCAATGTGGAAAGATAGGCTTCGTTACACATACGTGTTTTAATCTCTCCCTTAGTTGACATGCTCACAGTACTTGGGATGTCTTTCAGGTCTGGTTTCAAACGGACAAGGCAGCATATCTCCTGAGGCAGTACTTCTACAGCAATCTGCATGATAGACTGAGCACACGCCCTTTCCTCAGTCAAATTGAGAAGAAGTGGCTTGCTTTTCAGGTGAGAGCCCTCTTCCTTTTTATCGCTGCTGTTGGGTGGTCATTAAATATTACAAAGCTGAAGGAGTCGATCATACTTGTGACAGTAGGAAGTTATACAGCCCCTCTGCTAAGTGTAGATATAAATCATGCATCTCAAATCAGTAGGACATATGTAAGAGGCATTATTTATTTCTTTCCTTCCCAGATATGGTTGTCGACTTAGCTCATTTGGTTGTGCAGTTAATCCATGCCGTGGAGCAGAGCCATAGTAAGGGAGTTTGCCATGGTGAGAAGGTTTTCTCCAAGTTATATTGGCAGAGGTGTTTTTCTTCCATTTATATTTACACTCTTTTATCTGTTAGGTGACATAAAATGTGAGAATGTACTCGTTACCTCATGGAATTGGCTGTACCTCACGGACTTTGCGTCTTTTAAGCCAACTTACATCCCGGATGATGATCCATCTGATTTTTCGTTCTTCTTTGACACTGGAGGAAGGCGGAGATGCTATCTAGCACCTGAGGTTTGTCCCTTCACCAAAGTTATAGTCAAAATTTCTATGCTCTTTTATCCACTGTATCACACTTTGCCTGCTCTCATTGGTGGAATTATACATGTTTATTAATGGATGCTCTTCATCAAAATGCTTGCTCTAACTGTATCTTCATCATTCAAAATAAAGGAGGGCACAATAGGAAATACACACTTTTTTTTAAAAGGGAAATATACACTTAATAATTGCTTTACGCCGAATGAAAAAATGAACCAAAAACTTTGGCCCTGTAATATGGCATGGAGCAAATAGAAGAATATGGCAGTCGGAAGATCTGTGTAATTATGCCTTACAAAAGTTTAATATTATTACAGTGGGTGGAAGTACTCACTTATTTGAGCATTCATTGATCGAGCCTGACATTGCTACTGAAGATGTAATAGCATCCATAGCATGTTTGTGATGTACTGATTTATAAGGACTTAAGGAGAGACTCTGTGACTCTGTACGTTGATTTTGAAGGCAGTCCTTGTATATATATTTTATAATGCGCTGTACTTTTATGCTATATCTTTGATCGCCTAGAACTTCTCTGGCACATGTTTTATTTGTACTGTGAAAATAAACTAAATTCCATCTTTTGACCAGAGATTCCATGAACACGGTGGTGAGTCCCAAGTTTCAGCAGATGCACCTTTGCAACGTTCTATGGACATGTTTTCTCTTGGGTATGCAGTATTGTCTTGTGTAAGATCTTTGCTAATTTGGCCGAGAGTTGTGTTATTTCATTTCTATATTTCTTCTTTCCATTCACATTTTAATGATAGATACCTCATCACTATCTTTTGCACTCACATATTAATGATAGATACCTCATCGCATATTAAAATATAAACTTAACTAATAGATTTCTTATTTTATTTTTCACCAATGGTATATACTATTTGCCTTATTTCCAGGTGTGTTCTTGCTGAACTTTTCCTGGAAGGTCAGCCCCTCTTTGAGCTCTCACAAATTCTCGCTTATCGGCGTGGCCAGTATGACCCTGTGCATACCCTAGAAAAGGTTTTTCCGTTATTTCTTGCTCTTTGAAATACTTTCTCTGTTTTTTTCAGAATTATTTTGCAGTTGTTGCTAACCTAATATATAACTTGAGGTTTACATGTCTGGCATTCACTTCTGAGCAACTGTATACCCTGGTAGCTCCATGGGTGCTTGCAGAAATACTTCTTGTTTTAGGGCCAGTAATATTTGTTTCTGGTGAAGTAGGACCAACAATTCCTTTAACCTTGTTCTTTAGAGTGTACTTGATATTGAATTTTTGTGACCAAAACACATGAAACACATGACTGCTTGGATATTCTGTTCGAAACTTGTAGTTTGCAATACCTTCTAAGCTTCTGGCATGGAATCCTGGATAACAACACGAGTCGAATAGGAGAATTGTGAATGTATGTACTATATGATGCATAACTCTGGGTATCTGCCCAAATATTGGTCCTGAACTGAACTGTTCATACCTCTTGGACTGTGCCTTAGAGTAGTAGCTACTACTACTGCCTATCGGAGCATGACATGTTTTTCTGAATCCCTAAATACGGGCAATTTTAAGTTGATGATCCATTGCAGATTTAGTGCAATCTAGAGCTTCAATTGGTAATAAAATTTCCATTGTCTGAATTCTCACTAACTGAGTAAACAATGGAAGTGCTTGGTATTCATCAAGCTAATCAACTTGCATATAATCAATCAATCAAAGGGTCTGAATGGTCTTTCATGTAAAATGTATATTTTCTGTGTGGACCTAAATCAATTAAAACGAACTTGACAAGTCTGTAGGTATACATTCCTTATTTGAATTCAATTTTGAAACTTATATGTACTACAAATGCATGGTGTAGGGAGTAAACTTACATGCTTGCATACGAACCTGCTTGTATTTGTGCAATGTCCCACTGATTCTGGTGCTATGTGATGATGTCACCTAACATTAGGATTGGTACATTGCTTATATATACCAGCAACTACTTATGTCTGTTGTTCCATGTATCACAAGACAAAGTTATCAATATTTATTTGTGCTTTCAGATACAAGATGCTGGTATCCAAGACATGGTACTTCACATGATTCAGTTAGACCCCAAAGAAAGGCTATCATGTAAAAGCTATCTGCAAAATATGAAACTGTTGTTTTTCCAACATATTTTTCAAGATTGCACAAGTTCTTCTCGGATATTGTTCCACTTGGCTCAGATGCTAGGGTAAGGATTGTTCAAGTTCGTGTTCATTTTCTGGTCCATCCACTTTTCACCATGAACATGCTAACATAGTTTACTTAATATATACAGGTTGAGAAGACACAAGAAAATTTCGAAAGGATACATGATATGATGCTAAGTGGCTTAATAGGTGAACAAAATCAAGTATCTGGGGAGGAAGGCATTGGAGGACAAGTTACAAATTCACCAAGAGAATCTGCCAAAAGCACATCCTTAGTTAAGAGAAATATTCCTGGAGACCACCATCAGATTGCCGGAGACCTCAATCTCCTTCTCAAGGAAGTGGAGCAAAGGAACAACCATGGAGACACAAAGGCCATGCAGTACACAGACGGTTATGCTGCTTCGAATGTTTCCCATGCAAATGGTATTGGGCCCTTGCAGCAGGTTAATCAAACTCAAAGTCAAACTGCAAGTGTCTTGGCGGTCAAGAACAATGATGCATCTCATGTGCACAAGATATCCAAGAGTAACTTACTTGCTTTAGTGTCTGGTTATAATGCCCAATCGGATACCTATAGTTTTGACATTTTCCAGCAGACACATTCCAAGGTGAGCTGTGAAGGCATGGTCTTGCTTGCCTCGTTAATCTGCTCGTCCATACGAAGTGTCAAAAAACCAGAACTGAGAAGGACCGGTCTCATTCTTCTGAAGATTTCTTCCACATACATAGATGATGATAGTCGCTTACAGCTGGTTATTCCCTATGTTATTGCAATGCTTTCAGATCCAGCTGCCATAGTTCGCTGTGCTGCTTTGGAAACCTTGTCTGACGTTCTCTGTCTTGTTCAAGACTTTCCTATCAGCGATGCAATGATATTTCCTGAGTACATCCTGCCAATGCTCTCTTTGCTACCAGATGATACAGAGGAGAGTGTTAGAGTTTGCTATGCTAGTAACATTTATAAACTAGCTTTAACAGCTTATAGGTTCCTGCTTGTCGGAGCATAGCTGATGCTGGGCCTCTAGACAAATCAGCGGTAGCTGCTGTATCACAGTTTGCAGATGCACCAGTGAAGAAGCTGGACGATAAAATTGATCGGCAACTTGCACGTCTGAGGAGAAATATTTATGATATAGTGCAAGAGTTGGTAATGGGACCAAAGCAGACACCTAATGTCCGCAGAGCTCTCCTGCAAGACATAGGTTACCTATGTTACTTTTTTGGGCACAGACAAAGTAATGATTTTCTTCTTCCTATACTTCCAGCATTTCTAAATGACCATGATGAGCAGCTTCGCAGTTTATTTTGGTCAAATTGTCGTTGTTTGCTACTTCATTGGTTCAAGAAGTGTCGAGGAATATCTCTTGCCCTATCTTGAACAGGCACTAAGTGATGATATGGAGGCTGTGGTTGTAAACGTGCTGGACTGCTTAACCATGATGTGCAAAAGCAGTTATTTGAGGAAAAGGGTAATCGTTGGATTATTTGGGAAGACCCTTCCCCTACTATGTCATCCAATTCAATGGGTTAAACGATCTGCTGTAAGGCTTATTGCTGCTTGCAGTGAGAGCTTAGGGCCTGTAGATACTTATGTGTACCTTTCTCCACATCTAAGGCATTTTCTGCACAGGGAGCCACCTTCATTGTCTGAAACTGCTCTTCTTGCATGTCTTAAGCCTCCAGTCTCAAAATCAGTCTTATACCAAGCTTTAGAGGTTGCCAAGGACACAGGAGACATTTTACTGAAGGGTGATGGTAAAAAGGAACAGACATTACATGGTGGAAAAATTCCTGCTACAACACAAAGTGGGCCTCGGCCACTCTGGAAGATGCTGTCAGGTTGAGAACATCTAATTTGTCAGGCAACATGTCTTTGGACATCAAAGATTCAAATTCTTCGGATAAATCGTTATATTATGGCTACGCTCCACATGCATCTACTGTGAATAGTTCATTTTATGATGGATTATCTAAAGGAATACCATCATATTCGGTTACTACTGATAAGCGTGGATTAGGGGAAATATATATGCCCTGGGAATCCAACCGGCATCCAGGTTTATCAAGTTCAGTTCAAGGCCTCCAGACTAGAGAGAATCATTTCAGTAGCAGGCATGGTGATTTAAGCATCAGCGACTCAATGAAGAGCAGCTCGTCTGTCACAGGTGATGGCATTTCCAACTCCGAGACTGCAGTATCGCCCTCCTTCTCCAGATCAGCAGTGGCTCTGGAGACAGGTTGGAAGCCTCGTGGAGTTCTAGTTGCACATCTCCAGGAACATCGGTTGTCTGTCAATGATATTGCGGTGTCAGATGACAACGCCTTCTTTGTGACGGCTTCAGATGACTCAAGTGTCAGGATATGGGATACACGAAAGTTGGAAAAGGACATCGCCTTCAGATCAAGGTTAACCTATAGCCTGGGTAGTAGCCGAGCTCTGTGTACAACAATGCTTTGTGGCAGTTCACAGGTTGTTGTTGGTGCTAGCGATGGCGCATTGCACTTGTTTTCTGTTGACTGCGCACGTGGTGTTGGGAGTGTTACAGAGAGGTATTCTGGCATTGTTAATGCAAAAAGGAAAGATCTGAAAGAAGGTGCGATTCTCAGTGTTGTAAATTGTTCATCGGACAGCTTTAGCCCAACCATCCTTTTCAGCACTGAACATTGTGACATCCATAAATGGGATACAAGGACCAATTCAGAATCTTGGTCATTTAAATCCTCACCGGAGGAGGGTTATGTCTCGGCACTTGTGATGGGCCAGTGTGGAAATTGGTTCATCTCAGGGTCTTCAAGAGGTGTTCTTACATTGTGGGATCATAGGTTTTTGCTGCCTGTTAACTCATGGAACTATTCCACAGTAAGCCCCATAGAGAAATTGTGCTTGCTTATACCGCCACACAACTCAATATCTTCTGCTGGAAGACCACTGGTTTTTGTGGCCGCAGGCTGCAATGAAGTTTCTTTGTGGAATGCTGAGAATGGTAGCTGCCACCAGGTAATTAAATAGCTTTCTTGTAGTATTCTCTTGATAGCATACCTCATTTATTTGATTTTGAGACATCACTGATACTGATGCCACATCCTCGTAAATGAAAGACTATTCTTTCCTGATTTAGAAGCTCCCGATGCTACTTCACATGATTTAGAATGTGAAATCCCTGCTCTCTTTTCAGTGTTTTATCAGCTTCATAGCATTTTGTTCAAGTGTCAAACTGTCAGCACTTCTGAAAGATGGATATATCTAATACTATGGTCAGTATCTGACACATTGAACACACTGTACAGATGTTCAGGACGGCAAGCACCGAGAACGAGTCTGTTATGCCAAAGACACCATCAAGGCCTGTTAACAAGACGAGCAACAAAGATGTTAGGCGAGTAGGAAGCTACAAATACAGAATCGAGGAATTGAGTGATCTGCCTCCACGCCTTCCAGGCATCCGTTGCTTGCTTCCTTTGCCAGGGGGAGATCTGTTGACTGGAGGAACAGATTTGAAGATACGCTACTGGGACCAGGCCAGGTTGAATACTGCTACACATGCTCTCCCTTGCTTCTTGCATGTTTTTTCCTTCACCACCTGTAATATAATATGATGTATTTTTATGTCTGATTAAATATAACGTACTTGTATGTTTGATTATTTTGAAGGCCTGAGCAAAGCTTCTGCATCGCTGGTCCTTCAGCGAAAGGAGTTGGAAATGACGAGTGTTATGATATAAAATCCAGCTACGGTGTGCAGGTTGTACAGGTAAGTTTGCCGAAACAGTTTCCGTTGCCTATATTCTGGAGTTACACAGTAGTATATAAACATTCAGTTGCCTTCAAATATTTGATGGTTAATTCATCCGCGATTATTTGATTGCATCAGATCACTTTGTCGTGCTAGTAAACAGTGGGGGGCAGTCTCTGTGAATCTCACCTGATGCTAACAGAATACTAACGTGTTGTGTGCAGGAAACGTGCAAACAGCCTACGCCAGCGTCCAGGCTGACGCACAAGACGCAGCTCGCGATGGCCGCGGCCGATTCCGCCGGCTGCCACCGGGACGCGATCCTCGCGCTGGCATCCGTCAACCTGTCGAGCCAGAGGCTGATATCGGGCAGCAGAGACGGTGCCGTCAAAGTGTGGAAATAGCTAGTAATTCATTTCATTCCAGATGGGGATAAACCATCGGAAGCTGACAAAGCCCTTTTTTGGTGTACATATTTAGCTCCATGACAGTCACAGTACATATATATCATGACTCACTGTTGTACTTTTGATGGAGACTCACTCACTGTTGTACAGTTGATGATGCCAGATTGCCAGTCAATACGAAATGAAAAAGTTGCCGTGTATCACTGCTGCCCATTTGGGTCAGCACCACTGCATGAGCAGTTGTTTGTTGGTAAAGACATGTTGTTGTTGTGCATTCACGCTGTGCTTTTGGTTTTGGCATTAGAAACAGTGTATAACTGAGTTAGTATTTGCTGATCAATTTTTTTGGGGTGGGGGTGGGGTTCATCTTCAAATGTTAAAATCATACTCCGCTTTTGTACTAGCAGCATTTTACACGACGTGCTGCATTCATTCTGGTGCTAGGTAAACATTCTTTTTTCTTGCTTTGAGAGATGTTGCCGGTACTACGAGTGCGCGCCTTGAAAGACGATCGCATTGGGTGCACTGCCTTTGGTTACCACCACACCAGGGCGCACGCACGCACCACACGATATATAGAATTTCGATGGCATCTAAGTAGTTTTTCCAAACTGTCAAGCCAGACGGTACTATATGATCGCGCGCAGATCCCGGCGGCGAGGAAAGAAAAGCAGCTGGCCGAGGAGAGTTTGAAGCGGATCCGATGCAACGGGGACGCGACGAGACGCCACGCTGCCTGCCTGCCTTGCCTCGGAAACCTGACTCGGTTGCTTGCGCACAGTAGTACCCAGTCAGTCAGCTCCAGTGCTTGGCTGCAGCGAGCTGTTCACCACCTGACGCACTCAAACCCTCTGCCAGCTCTGCGCAGTTTCGGGTACCACGCCACGCCAGCCAGCCACATCTCCTTGGACCTTGGACAACTGCCACACACCGCCTACCTTTGCCAGCATTCTTTCAGTACCCATCGGAATGCGATGCACCGTAAGTTGGTTCCCCCAGAAGCAAATGCTGGAGGTTTTACCGAGCCTGATTGGCTGCTGCTGACCACTACTCAAAACGCCTAGAGCGTTCTTGTTTCCGACGTGAAGATCGGCTCCCTTTTCTACCTTTGACCGCAGCCAGCCAGCCAGCCAGCCCTCTCCATGAAACAAATACGTAGCTCTGCGTCCGCATCTGCGTGTGGTCCCTTTCACTGACGACAAAGAAAGGGGAAAGTCGTTTCGAAAAAAGAAAAGGAAAGGGGAAAGAGGGATGATGATGGGCTTTTTTTTGTTCGAGGAGGAATGATGAGGCGATGGTCCTCCCACTCTCTCTTGACCGTCATACTCGTCAACAGTACCGGTACTAAATGATCAGATCCGGTATGGGTCGGGTCGCTAACGGCCAACCCAGCCAGGGTTTTAGGGGAACATTCATCAGTCTGCGGTAGCAACTTGACGCATGGAAATTCCCCAGGATTTAGGAACATTACTTATTTATATTTGGCATCCTGCAAGTTGTATGCAGTGCAGCCGGTGCCGAGAATTCCACAGTCCACATGAGGAGAATTCGCATGGGGATCTGTCTCCGTGAAGCCGGGTGAGTATCGGAGTTGTTTTCCTGATGAAACTCTGCACGATCAAGTCACTGATCAAGGAGCACATTAATTACGTCGAAAGTAAATGACACCAAAAGTGATTTCTTTCTCGCAGGAAAAGGGACGAGATAGGGAGACATGTAGCTCCCATCCGTTTTAATCTAGTGGTAGATGTTTTCTCTAGAATGCTAATTATAGGCAGTGCAATCAATTTCATTAGACGTCTGTGTCCCAACTTTAAACCTAGAGGTGTGGCCCGTCTATAATATACAGATGAGACACTCCTGTTTTAGGAAATGACCCCGTGGTAGCAATTAACTATAAATGGATTGTAACTTGTTTTGAACAGTTGTTAGGGGTGAGGATTAACTACCATAAGAGTGAGTTGATTCCTACTAACATGTTAAAGAGGAGGTGAAACCTTTTATGGATATCTTTCACTGTGTTAGTGGGAAGTTCCTAGCTAGTGAAATACCTAGGAATTCCTCTTCATTATGATAAACTTAGTAGAGAGGATTTACAACCTCTCATAAAGATCCTTATTAAAGCATCACTGGGTGGAGGGGTAAACTTTTGTCCTCTGAAGCTAAAATAATTCTAGTACATTCTAGCACAGCAAGTGTACCTATCTACTTGTTGTCCTTTTTTATTTCCTAAGTGGGCCTTAAATTTGATTAGTACTCAGATTTCTAACTTCTTCTAGGATGACGAGGAAGGAAATCATAAGATTCACTTAGCAAACTAGTCCTCTATGCGTATGAGGAAAGAGTTTGGAGGTTTATGAATCCCCAACTTACATGACCTAAGCATTCGTGTGCTAGGCTCTTTGATTAAGAGAGATATTAAATGAGGGGTCTCTTTGGAAAAGAGTTATTGACTCTAAGTATAAAACAAAGAACCCACATATTTGTGGTGTGGATTCTAGGGATGTTAAATTAGGGTATAAATGAAGTGTGGGCAATGGCAAAGCTTATGAAATTCTGGGATGATGTATGGTTTGGGAATTCTCCTTTACCACCCAATTCTGGAATCTTTACTTAATGTCAAACCAATAAAACCAAGACCATACATGATGTGTGCGATGGTGAACAGATGAGGTGTGATATTAGGAGAACCTTTACTGTTGAAATGGTGAATAGCTGAGGTATGATTTAGGAGAACCTTTACTATTGAAATGGTGGTACAATGGCAATAAGTATTAGAAATTACCAAGAACATTGTCTTTTCTAAGGATGATGATTAATTGATTTGGCAGTGTGAAACTAATGATGCTTATTCTACCAGCTCCATGTATGCTATAGTGAATATTAGAGCTATAAGACAAATGTTCCTTCTTGCTATGTGGAATCTTAAAATTGCACCTAGAGTTCAGGTTTTTCCATGGTTGTTTTATCATAATAAAATTATGACCAGAGACAACTGTAGAGTTAGGGGGTAGCTAAACCTATGGAATGTGAACTCTGCAAAGAGTTTGAATCTATTCATCACCTCTTTTCTGAATGCATATTGTCTAGATTTCCTTGGGATGGTGTGTTTGAGGTTTTTGGTGCTCCGGTCAGTAACTTTGAAGATATTGCATCTAAATGGCTCTGCCATAATGCTTCATGCATTTAAATGTAGTTACTCATGTCATTTTGTGGAGTATATGGAATAGTTTAGTTTTTAATAGAATTACTTGGATTAATATGAAACAGGTATGACACCTGGTTCTAATGAATCTGAGGAATTGGAAGGTTCCATTCAAATATCTAGATGGGGGAAACTTGGGAGTTTAAATGGAAAATATCCTTCTCAAGCTAAGAAGCTCTTTGCGCCTACCAACACACTTATCTGCAATGGCTTCAAATGGATATCTACTTGGACATCCACTGTAGAATGCAAGACTCATAGAGGCTGCATGACGCTAGGATACCTAACAACATACCAGGAGGAATTGTCTTCTATCCATGTGGTGGTCTGATCGGGGATCTGGAGCAAGTTCTTAGGTGTCTTTGCTTTTGTTTTAGAGTAGTAGCAACAATAGTGTGTGGGGTGCTATGTGTGGACAGTGGACTGCTCTCTTGTTCTGGAGATGCTTTGGTCATTTTCTTAGTTTGGTTTGTATTTTGCACTCTGATCTGTATAGCTTTCTTTGTTTAGGAAAGAACTCTATGGTTTCATTTAATAAAGTGGAGCTGAGGAGAGATCACTTTTTTATATATTAATTACGTCCACATCATGGTTGAGAGATGCATGCATGATACTCCTCCATCGACCGTTCAACGTTGTGTCTTGTATGTGCATGTGAGTACCTTTTTTTTCCATTGGCAACATAACAAAGAATAGTCAAGGCTGGATTACAGGATAGTAATAGTACCAACTTGCATATTGGTAGCCAAAACCCGATGATAATAAAAACTTGAGATGATACTAGGACCATCCAACTCGATACACTAATGGAGAACTGATAGGAAAATGTAGAACAAGGAACAATTTTTATCCAATCATATTCCTAGTTTATAATTATTATTGAATCACAAGAAGCAAGAAAAAACTTGTGTTATCAACCAACACAACCACTTGGCCCGCCGTAATAAAATGTGTATCCCTTCTTGAAGTCAAAAAGTAACCCGGTTGCGTTGTAGCAGTCTGGTCTGTCAACTACATCGAACACTCGTGTCGTATGCGGGTCCCATGCATTACCCTTGGAGTCGTACATCTTAACATGCTTGAAGTATGCTGATCTCTTAACATCGTTATCTGGAAAGTGACCGCTGCCCATTGGAGGACCCGTTGTAGTGTTCAGGTAATTCACGAATCCAGTTAATGCTTGTATGCGTGATATTGTGGGGCAAAACTCTCTTGGAAAATGCCCCAAGAATGATGGTTTGTCCAAATCATGGCGGTACAACACCCAGTCTCCAGAGTTTGGATCCTATACAAAATCAATCAGGGGTAACAATCAATAAATAGTAATAATACTTGTAAAGCAGTAAATAGTTAGCAACATATCTTTTGTGAGCAATCTTATCTTCCATAGCTTCATAATAGGTACCCGGTAATTTACCATCCACCTAAATAAGCGAACTAACATGACCAGGATTTAGTTTTTCATCCTAAGGTTTAATGTATTTGTCTAATTACTAGATAATATATTGATATTTTTCTTTCCTTTAGCATTTGGACTATATATATGGTATTATTTCATGTTCAAGAACATTGAGCCAAATCTCAACAGTTATTATCTCAAAATTTGTGCTAGAATATGCCATGGTTGTCCATTTTATCAGGTGAGGTTTCTTACGTACATATATGTGCTAGAATGGTGAGTAGATTATGTAATCATATTATATTTTTTTTGTATTTAACGTGTACTTAGAAAAGATTTAGTAATTAATGCAGTGAAATATGCTTTCCTCAAAGTGTTTAGCGGCATGCATGTCTATTGGTCATGTATTGCTAGTTTTTTTAGTCAAAAACAGTAGGGAAGGCCAGTAGCATCATTTTTCATTTTTGTAAAACAAGTTGATATGTAGTACAAGTAGAGGTCAGCAATAAAAGTTGATATGTATTGCTAGTCTTTACGAGAAAAAAGTGGAAACCTCATTTAAGCTAAGCCTGACATAGTGGTCAGCTTCACCATAAATTGAGGGGGGAGCAACTGCTTGGCCGGGCACCATTGTTGCTCCTTTTGCGGGAACAAATCCCGCACAATGCAAGTTGTAGCATCCTGGTGATATGGTGTCTTTCTGAGCAATGGTACAAGAAAATATTTGTTATATTGATGTAAAAAAGAAACCTCCATTATGTATATCATAAAATCACATGGCCTACGCTTACCGTTGCGTATGTAAAGAAGCGAACATCTCTATTATGGTACAAGGATGAGGAAACCTACAAACCAAACCATAATATAATTAAAGTACAGTTTCTTAAAAGTCATTTTAGCTTATCTGAGTGAGTGAGATCTATGTTTCACATGAAATCCAGCTTGAATTAAGCTATAGTGTCCTCCATCTTCACAATAGATCTGTATAGCTGCTCCAGATTCTTGAGAGTATTGTTGATTTGGTGAGCCCCATATACTCATTTCAGCTCGAAGCCCATAGTTTTTCCGTGTGCTGCAGCCACATTGCGTACTAGTGATAAAAATTAGTTCAAATTAGTGAAATATTCAGAAAAACTATACATACTATGCAATTTTCTCCTACTTAGTTCATATGATCATGTATATATATGCATTTGTATCTAGTTTCCATCCAATTTTCTCCTAACTAACTAGGTATCAGTTCTTGATTAAACACAAACCTATGCCTTTGGAGACAAATATATTCCAATATTTCTTTTTGTAAATTTCTATTGAAAGTGAGTGTCTTATTACACCTTAAAGTGATACCCACAATTTAGCTTGACCAAATATTTCCCTCGGTCCTTAAATTATAGTGTTTTATACATAGAGATAGTCACCGTTTTGTAATTTTTATTATGCATACTTTTAAAGTTTTTTGGATTATGTACTTGATAACCATATGCATAAACTAGTTATTTAATGTACATACACAATATATAATTATTTGGAGAATTAAAATTATCCCCCAAAAGGAGTTTTCTCAAGTTTTTTTTAACTATGTACATATAAAAAATGACAACCTTTAGGGAACCGAAGGAAGTACAAGTCATTTATGCATGTGAATTTGACCGTTACTTATCAAGGACGTATCACATGTCATGGTGCTTATATATGGGCATGAGAGAGAGAGAGAGAGAGAGAGAGAGAGAGAGAGAGAGAGAGTACATGAGATATAGTGTTGCCTCCACCATTTGTAAATTTGGCTCCCGGGGAGAGGAGGAAAGGTTTAGGTACCGAGAGAGTAGCGTTCTACAGAGAACAAGGTTAATTTGGTTAGATAATAATTGCCTTAGTAGTTAATGAAAGATTTGTTTTCTTTTAACATCTAGTGATCTAATTTTAAACTTGATACATATAACAAAGAATTGTTACAACTAAATAATCATGTGTTCCCTACAAGATTTTTCGCTGTCATCTTGTTGAGACACATCATCATTACCTCCACATAGAATAGTTAACAATCATTATTAAGTGACCCGATAGATACAAGAATGTAAAAAATTAAAGGAGTTTAATATGTCGAATCATACCTTCATATTATTCAACAGATTACCACCACAATCTATGGGTTCACCCAAACTATGGTAGCAAGGTGCGAATAAAAAGCACAATAAAATTGACGTGACAAAATAACCATGACCCATTTGTGCAAGGATGTGTGCTCCTTCAAGAACTTGGAATTGTACCGACTCTGTGTTCACTTGTTTCTTATCTCGAGAAGAGAATATATATAGTGTAAAGCCACGTCCTTTTATGGGAAGTTTTAAATTCATATTGCTGATGGGTTACTCAACATTTAAATATGTCCAACTAATAGATTATTCATGACATATACTCTTTTGGATATGGATAAAGATTAATTATTCCATCAATGCTAATTAATATATACTTGATATGTGTTCTCCCCAATTACAACCATTTATACGGCTAAGATTTGGTCCACATTTTCATTTTTGACTAGTCATTGTTTAAAGATTTTTTTTGCGGGGGAAGTCATTGTTTAATGTTTTCAATGTATATCTCAATACTTGACTTATAAATTTTATTACTAGAAGTTGCTTCATTGTGACTTTACATGTATGGCATGATATGTTCTGCATATCACTTCTAACTTTAAACGGTTACATAACAACTAAAAATCATGGTTTCTGTGTTTTCTAGTTGTTATCGTGGTCTTGGTTTGCCACGATGGTTTCCAGCTTCGAGAACTCCCTATTTTCAAGTTTTCGTGGACATTGTTTTCACGTCCTAGAATGATTTTCTCAAACCCATTGGAAACCAATAAATTGTTACTGCTATGTTGCAAAAACTCCTTATATTCGCATTTTCTTGCCTCTCTTGTGGGATCACGCCGTTTTTGGGTCATGAGACGATTACCCGGTCCATTGGATCTTGGTAAACAGTTACTGAAACGGGCATGTTATACAAATTATTTGATAAGTAAATTCACTTGTTTGTATGTTACCTTATATATTTTTGCAACTTTTTTGTAGTTTTATGTGGTATCATAGTTTTTCCACCAAAGGTAGGGATCGAAATTCTGCTCCAATAAAGAGCAGGAATTTGCATATTTTCTATTACATTATTTTTTTAGAAAAATACCGAAGTAACTTTTTGTCAAAGGAAAACTTGTTTGAAGAGAGCACCTAAGAGCAACTCTAACAGCTTACCCATATATGGGTAAGAAAAAATTGTTTGGGTAAGAGGAGAGATAAGATATAGGTAAGCAATGACTCTTTTTTTAGCTTACCTAAAACAAGTTACCTAAAACGTGGCGGGACAATTATTTGCATATAGGGTCAACATGTCAATGGATTAGTCTTTTTTCTTCTTCTTTTTCACTACTTTCTTCTTCCCCGTCCAACCCCTCCTACCCGGCACATCCATCCCCGCCACCAGCGCCCCTCACCAGAGAGCCCTGGCCATCGTCGTCCCACACCAGAGAGGCCCCGGCCGCCGCCGCCACTCTCCTCCCTGTCTGACAGTGCCCCACCCCGGAGTAGTGCCGCCCACGCCAACCCCTCTCCTCCCTGTCTGCCAGCGCCCCGCACCGCCCCGGAGCAGTGCCACCCACGCCAGCCCCCTCTCATCCCCATCCATGGCCTGCAGCACCGCCCCTCTCCTTC
This sequence comes from Avena longiglumis, assembly GCA_030063025.1. Lineage (NCBI taxonomy): Eukaryota > Viridiplantae > Streptophyta > Magnoliopsida > Poales > Poaceae > Avena > Avena longiglumis. The sequence continues at coordinate 482,978,399 of CP125978.1, read as the reverse complement.
CTGCAGGGACGCCAAATCAAACTTTCCCTAGCAGCAACCGAGGTTCCCCGGCCGGAATCGAGCTTCCCTATCTCAAATAGAGGAAGGCACGGGTGGGCTTCTTCTTGGCTGTTGCGGTTGCCGAGAGCGCGGTGGCAGAGGGGGATGGTTGGCGGGGACTTGGGAAAGGTAGGAGAGGTTGGCTATGGTGCAGCAGCGGCCGGAGTGGTGCCGGCAAGCGACAGCGCGACCATCTCGGCTCGGCCGGGACGAACGAAAATATCCGTTCGGGCAGTTGTATTTTCTCCCGCGTGTCTTTGTGATGATGTGGCTGCAAATGGGTAGGAGATGCCTCTTACCCATATCTTGTGTCCATCTACCCATAAATGGGTAGGAGGTGACAAAAAAGGGTGATCACCTAATTCTTTTTTGCTGATGACCGTAAGCTGTTGGAGCTGGTTTTTTGGGCCTATCACCTATATGTTATTTCACCTCTTACCCATAAGTCTCTAGAGTTGATCGCCCCTTCCCTCCTCCCCGAGGTCACAAGAACAACCCCACCCTTTGGTGTTAGAAAAATGTAGAGCAAGGAACATTTATACCCACTAAGAATCATAGTTTATAACTTATTGAATCACAAGAAGTAGGAGAAACTTATGTTACCAACCCAAAAAAAATACCACTTGTGACCGCGCCCTTTTCTACCTCTGACCGTAGCCAACCCTCATGAAACGAAGAGCTGCACCTGCACCCGCATCTACCCGTGGTCCCTGGGCGATGGTAAAGAAAGGGCAAAGAGGAATGAAGGTTTTTGTTTTGTTTTTGTTTGCTGAGAGCTGAGTAGGAGAGGCGATGGTCCTCCCGTCTCTTGACCGTCATACTCATCAGCAGTGCTGCTAATGATCAGATCCAGCCAGTATGGGTCGCTAACGACCAACCCGACCAGGATTCACGAGTCCGGAGGGTTTTAGGGTTATTGTACTATAGTATTCACAACTCCACACGAAATTTTTTCAAGGATACGTTTTAGGAGACGTATCTTTTTCATAGAAGGAGGGCCAAGCGGCCAGATATACAACACGCCGTGACACAGACGTCCCGAGCGCAACACCACGCTGCCACGAGGGCAGCACACACCCCCTAACCGACTACTCGCGACATCTCCACCTATCTACCTGGCTCAAGCAGTCTCGAAAGAGCCGCGCAGCTATCCACAAGCCTGCTTCCTTAGATATCTTCTGAACGACTACTGCAGCCGAGGGGGAGGCACCTTCGAAAACGATATCATTTCGGTGGCGCCAAAGCGTCCAACACACCAGAGAGACTCCTGTCCAGAGATCACGCTCTTGGCCTTTCCCGCCGCGCCTCCCCTGCAGCCAAGCCACCAACTTCGTGTCATGCTCGGGCAACCACTGGCTCTTGCCCCAACACCCAAGACATGTGCACCACACCTCACGAGCTAGGACACATCCCATGAGGAGGTGGTCAATGGATTCTCCACACTGATCGCAAAATGGACATGTCGCCGGTCTTGCAACCCGCACGGCTCAACCTATCGGCGTCCAAAGATCTATTCCTCACAGCTAGCCAAAGAGTAACCTTGCAATCAAGGGGATCGAGAGCGCCAGATCTGCAGTGCACCCGCCATCGAGGTCCGACCAGCAAACATAGCTGTGTAGCAGGACTGCCGTAGCACGAGATGGATCCCAGCCCACTTGAGGATATCCTGCGTCCCTCCGTGGTGACTTCTAAAGGCGATCTGCGACTTCAAGCAGCTCCCGTATGGCTGCTGCATTAAGGTCAGGGGGGACATCGTGAAGCTAGGCCCCCCGCAAGACCCTCGCGTACCCTACGAGTTGCGATTGCGGCCACCGGCACCATCACGAATAAGTGCGGCGCAACATCTCGAAGTCTTCCACACGGTAGCCACTTGTCTGTCCATAAGAGAGTGTTGGCTCCATTTCCAAGCACCGAGGTCGTATCCGCGTCAAAAAACTGCTTGGCAAGCGCTGGTACCCGAATACTAAGATCATGCCAGGGCCTGTCCAACTCCACTCGCCTCAACCACAACCATCTTGCCCTGAGTGCAACATTTAGGAGGCGCAGGTTTGGGATGCCTAGCCCCCCCCCCCAACTCTTTGGGCATGTATACCCTGTCCCATGCCACTAGACAATGGCCACCATGGACGTCATTTCTCCCCTTCCAAAGAAATCCACGAATGATCTTCTCAATCGCAGTGATGGTCTCAATCGAAATATCCAGGGACATCATGGCAAAAACAGGAATGGCTGAGAGCGTGGTTTTCACGAGCTCCAACCGCCCTCCTCTGTTGAGCATAGAGGCCTTCCACGATGGCAACTTGGCGGCCACCTGATCCACAAGTGACTGGAGTTGAGGTGCAGATGGTTTATGTAAGGAGAGTGGCAGCCCCAAGTAGCGGAGTGGGAACTGCATGATAGGGCAACCCAATTCTCGGAAAACCATATCCCTATCTTCGGTCGAATGAATCGATCGCATGGGGATCTCCCAAGCCAGATGAGCTCGCTCGCTGTTTACTCCTCTCCGTGATGATGTACGTACCTAAATGGCAGTTTACTCCGTCACGTAAACGAAACGGGTTAATTTTGCAAAAGTTCTAGCGTTACTTGAGTGGGTGGTTGCACAATGGTTTCTCTCTTTTCATGCCTACTCCCTCCATTCAGAAATTTAAGACTCTGTAAAATAAATACATCTAGACGGCATTTAGTGCTTCGGCGCAGCGCTCACCTCTCCCCATGTGTGCTTCTTCTCCTTCTTTTCACATCGATCTTGAAATTTCACGTGCTAGTATGTAAAATTGCAAGCAGCAACCCGCGTAAATCCGCAACGACCATACTAGAATCCAGCACCAGTTCATCACTTTGGTATGGCAATCTCAACCCCAACTATTCTCTGCCTTCAGGATATGAGAGCATGGGTGGGATGCAATCTGTACGCTCAGAGTGCTTATGGAAGTTGTGCCCATGTAGGAGGCGCTTACTAGTAGGTGTTCGCTGAAATGCAACCCCCTGCTTATGTGTATGGAGACAGTAGGAGCAGTAAGAAGGCCAGATCAATAGTAAAAATTTAGTTTAAACTAGACTAATTTTATTAAAAAAGTTTGAACTGTACAAACAAATTTTGCCCACAAAGCGGGGCGAATCGTTTTGCAACCCTACTGGTATGTACAGTAAAGATTATTTTTTAAAAGTACATAAACAGTGCATGACGGATCAAGTTGGTGATCATTGAGGTCCGCAGATCAGAGCTCTGCATGATACAGCATCGATCGTTGTGTCTTGTGTCCATGACAACACGCTGTTGCACACATCCTCCTCTACCAATCATCACATTGACCCCATTCTCGTTTTTGCACGCAGTCGAATGTCACGACTAGGGTTGCTGGTCTGGCAAAGTGGGGCCACGGTGGCAGTGACTGTACTCGCGCATACGCGCACTCGCATCGCTGTACTCGCCCAGTCAGCCCACTCGACGCCAGCACGAACTTCCATCCTCTGCCTGGCTTCTGACCGGATCTAGCTTGACCGTGCCTCCAGTGGCGCACCAGCTTAATCGCGTCTTTCGTTTCCGAACTTGTTTACACAGCGGCAGACCTTTTTTTCTTACATGTAGCGGTACGGTGATCGGGGGAAAATGCTTTTCATTTGCTGTGTCATGGGTGCCCAGTTATTAATTTTTAATGAATTTGCAACACAAGAATACTCGTGACTGGATTATCCTATGGTGCCGGTTTGCAGATTGATAGCAAAAATCCAGTTATAAGAAGCAGTGGAGTTGAAACTGCGATAATACATTAGATCCCGAGGAGAAACCTCAGGGTGTCTAGGATTCCCGTCCCCGTGATCGGCAACGCCCGTGGAGATGTGGCGACCCCGGCCTCTCGCATTCCGTTTTCTATTTAGTTAATTTTTGTGTCTTCGTAGGGATGGTTTAGAGGTGGCGACCTCCCGAGGTGAGATAAAAGGTCCTTCTCGCCGTATGCTCGCACCAGTGGTGCACCTAGTCCTTGCAGAGGACATATGGAGTTGTGTGACTAACGGATCTCCTGGATTTGGGTCGGTTTTTGTTTTCGTCGGTGCGGTTGCAGTTATGGCTCTTCTAATATAAATAGTGTCCTTTAAGGTCTTACCACGACGACTTCTCGTATGTCTATTATAATAAGCTATACTATAACAATCATTGCTCGACTCAGGGAGATGCGATGATGACGATACACCTTTGGCTCGTTCAGTTGCTTATAATCGTCACTAGGTGATCGAAGTACCTATTTGTAATTTTTATTGCTTTTGAGGTACTTTCTACATTGTTAATGGTTATTATGTCAGATGACCTTTTTGCTCTAAAGAAAGAAACTACGATAATAGTACAACTCGATACACTAATAGAGTATGATAGAAAAACATAGAACATGGAACAATTTCGGTGTACCAAGGATCATAGTCTATAATTTATTGGATCACAAGCGGCCACAAAAACTTGTGTTATCAACCAACACAACCACTAGGCCCACCATAATAAAACGTGTAGCCCTTCTTAAAGTCGCGAAGGTACTCACTTGCCCTGTAGCAGTCTGGCTTGTCAGCTAGATAAAACATTAAAGTCGTGAGTGGCTCCCATGCATGACCTTTGGAGTCGTACATCTTAATATGCTTGAAGTATGCCGATCTCTTTGCATCTTCATCATCGGGAAAATGACCGCTACCCATTGGAGGACCCGATGTAGTCTTGAGGTAATTCACAAATCCAGTTAATGCTTGTATGCGTGACTTTGTGGGGCAAAGCTCCTTGGGAAAATGCCCTAAGAATGACGGGGTGTCTAAATCATGCCGGTACAACACCCAATCTCCGGAGTTTGGATCCTATATAGAATTAATGAGGGATGATGGTCATAAAAGGTAATTCTTGTAAATTAGTTAGCAACAAATCAAATCTTATGTGAGCGCCCTTATCTTCCGTAGCTATAAAGTACATGTCATAGGGTAGTATATAGCATCCACTAATTAAGATAATTAACACATGACTATATGCCATTTTTTATTCCAAAAGCTGAAGGTTTCTAATCTAATTACTATATAACTAACTAATGACTTATTTCTTTCATTGAGAATTGGGATTATATGTATGGTATCATGTCATGATCAAGAAAATTGAGCAAATCTCAACCTTTGTTATCTCAAATTCTGCATGGGAGCTTGTCATCGTTGTCCATTTTATCAAGTGAGGTTTCTATGTACATACATTTGCTCGGATGGTGAGTAGATTTATAAGGACATATTATAATTTATTTTTCTATATATTAAATGCACTTTAAAAATGTATTAAATAATGTGGTAGAATGTGCTTCCACTACTGTCCACCCCCACCTCCCAAATAGAAACATGCATGTTTATTGCCATGTATATATGATTAAAATGTGGTCTTTTTAGAGATGAATTAGTCTCTACAAGAACAAAAGGGAGCACCTCGTTTAAGCTAAGCTTGACATAGTGGTCAGCTTCGCCATAAATTGAGGGTGGAGCAACTGCCTGGCCAGGCACTAGTTCTGCTCCTTTTGCGGGAACAAATCCCGCACAATGCAAATTGTAGCATCCCGCTAATGTTGTGTCTTTCTGAGAAATGGTAAAAGAAATAATTTTTTATCTTGATGTTGAAAGAGACAGAGACCTTGATGTTATGTATTTTATAAAATGGCATGGCTTACACTTACCGTCGAGTATGTAAAGAAGCGAACATCTCTATTATGGTACAAAGAGGGAGAAACCTGCAAGCCAAACCATAATGTAAAGTATCGGTCTCTTAGAAAGCATTTCAATTTGTGAAAATGGGTGAGATTGATGTTTCACATGAAATCCAGCTTCAATTAAGCTGTAGTGCCCTCCATCTTGACAATATATTTGTATGGCTGATCCAGAGTCTTGAGAGGGTTGTTGATTTGGTGAACCCCATATACTCATTTCAGCACGAAGACCATGGTAATTTCCTGGCTCCGTGTGCCACATTGCATACTAGTGATACACAATAGTTCAAATTAGTGAATCATTAAGAAAAACTACATATATAATACACACTTTTCTCCAATCTAGTTTAGTTGATCATGTGAGCATATGCATTTCTATCTAATTCTCGTCCAATTTTCTCCCACTAACTAGGTATATCTATCTTCTTGATTAAACACAGACTCTAACCCTTGATAAAAATGTGTTTCAGTAAAAAGTTGTAAACTATAGTTGAAAATGGCCGACTTATGGGTTTTTTAATCCCATAATTTGAATTAACCATTTCAACTAGTCCCTAAAATCAATTGTTTCAATGATTTTTGGAAATTTTATTATCTAATCATCCAATATATAATCGAACTTTTGAAAATTTGGTTATCTATATCTTCAAAGATTTTTGGATTATGTACTTGAAAATCAAACTTTTGAAAAATTGATCATCTATATCTTCAAATATTTTTGGATTATGTACTTGAAAATCACATGTTTAAGCTTTTTACTAAATTAACTAGATATTTTGCCGAGCATTATAAGTATCCTCTGAAGGGGATTTTATCAAAGTTTTGTTTTACAAACCATGTACATGTCTAAAACGGCGACCTTTAGGGAACCAGATGAAGTACAATTTAGGCAAGTCATTCATACATATGAATTTACACTAATATTTATCGAGGAGTTACACATATGCTTTGCTTTCCTCGAAATCCAATGACTTTAACTCTTTTTTATTACATGGCATTGTTCATATATATATATATGCACAGAGATGTGACGTGTGCGTGTACTGTTGATACTAACATAACCCAAATCTAGTGCGTGCAGCACGCGCGTGTGTGTGTGTGAGAGAGAGATAGATCAGAGTACATGGGAAATAGTGTTGCCTCCTTCGTTTGTAAATTTGGCTCCTGAGGCGACGCGGAAAGGTTTAGGTACCAAGTGAGTAGCGTTCTGCAAATGACAAAGAGTTAGTTTTGGCTAGTTATAATAATTGTTTTACCATGTTCATGAAAGATTTGTTTTCCTTTCAATATATAGTGCTCGAAACTGGAAACATGTTACAAAGGACAGTTACGACGAAATAATCATGTGTAACTAGATATGCATCACTACTATCTATTTACGATACCATCTTCTGAGGCCACATCATCATTATCTCAACAGATTTTTTTTGTTACAAGCAACTATTTATAATAACAAGCATTATCAAGTGGCTTAGTAGAACCAAGAAAGTGGTGCATGAAAAAAGTTAATTAAACGAGTTTCATGTGTCAAATCATACCTTCCCTTTCGTCAGCGGATTACCGCCATCATATATTGGTTCAACCAAACCGTGGTAGCAAGGTGCGAATAAAAACCACAGTAAGATTGATATGGTTCCACAACCACGATCCATTAGTACAAGGAAGTGTGTTCCTTCAAAGGAACTTAGAATTGTGTGGCTCCCTATCTGCTTGTATGTTAATCTAATGAAGAGAATATATAGAGTAGAGAGTCATTTTATGGATCGTTCTTAATTAATAGAGTTGATTTTAACTCACATTTAAACATGTCCAAGAACAGATGACTTATGACATATCCTCTTCTTGATAAGGATAGATATTGATTGTTCCATTAATGTCCACTAATATGTACTTTACTCCCTCTATTCCATAATATATTGCGTATAATTTTGCGTGCAAGTCAAATTTTGCAAAGTTTGACCAAGAATATAAAAAATAATATGAATATGTATGATACAAAATGTATATAATATGAAAATATATTTTAAACCAATCTAATGTATACTAAAAGCAATATAAGAGTGTTTTTCGAGGCACCGGGTTGATTCACGTCATCCAAATTACCATGATGGTTAGATCTTAAGATTTAACCTACAATTATTAGTAACGTAACCTTTTTTAGCAACACAATATATATATGTTTAAAATATCACGTCTTAGAGTTTTTTTGGATAGGCACGTGTCAAATTTGGACATCCGTAAAATGCAACCTGTTTCAAAACTTGCTTTTCGTTCCAAAGATGTGTGTTCATTGGTTATAGTCCTCTTTATAAAGGTGTCAAGTGCTTAAATGTTTCTACACGACGTGTCTATATCTCACATGATGTTGTCTTTGATGCAAACGATTTTTCCTTTTGCCTTCCTTTATCCTAATGCTGATGCCATCCTTAGAAAAGAAATTCTTCTCCTTCCTTCCACTTTTGATGAGGGTGTACAAAAACTTAATGATCATGTGTCTCCTATTGGGCCTTTCACTAACGTGCTACACGCAGATGAACCTTTGGAAGACAATTCTGCTGAAAATGCCGAAGAAAACACTCAAAACGGTGAAACAGATTGTGGAGAAGAGGACGAAAATTGCACGCGGTGTGAGAAGGCTTCTCCTCGTACCTCGTCGACTGTGCCTACTGATCCCGAGGAGGATCTGCACACCACGCACGAGGCCGACCCGTCCACTCTCGTGTCTTCCCGCGCGGTGCTAGCCCCGTCCATCTTCTACATGGGTCGACCACGCGCTGCGCCCCCGACCGCGCCCTCTGCTCACGACCGGGACAGCGCTGCGATGTCCCCATCTGCTGTGACACGGGTGCCCGCTGACGCTAGGGTGCCTCCGCACCAACCCGAGCACGACACGTCGCCACTCGTTGCGTCCCCGCCTGTGTCGCCAAACGTGTCATTGATATGCCCAATTTGCATCACCTTTCTATATCATAATCTACCTCTATTCATTGATATTTGTCTTATTATGAGGTATTGATTATGTCTTTTCCACTGTTTATGCATGTTGGATGATTCTTGGAGGATGGATCACGAGTCTGGATTCTGATGGAAAAGAGGGCGTTTTGATGCAGTTTCGCGAAGATCATAAAAATACCAGAAAAATATGGGAAAATATTATTTTTCCAGAAGATTGAGGAAGCCAGAAGGAGGGACGAAGAAGGGCCGTAGGGGGCCCACACCCTCCTAGGCGTGGTCCCACCTGACCCCGTGCCTAGGGAAGGTGTGGCCCCACCTGCCCGGCTCCTGACTCTGCCCCTTCACCTATATCTTCCCTACGGAACCCTAAGCCTCGGGGAGTGACCACAGATAGATTTCCGCCGCCTCTGGGGGTTGAAAAACACCGAGAGAGAAAGATCTCTCCGGCAGACAGATTTCTGTTGGGGGAATTCCTTCCCGGAGAGGAGAGATCGTCGCCATCAACACCATCGTCAAGCTAGGCTTCATCAGGATCATCATCATCATCCACACCATCATATCCACCAGCACCATCGTCACCACTCCGTCCCGCTGTAAAATTGTGTTGGATATTGCTTTAGTTCTTAGGGGAAACTTTCCCGGTGTTAATTACTATTTTAGTTTATTCTTATGAGTGGAACCATTGGATTATTGTTTATGTTCAAATTTTTATCCATTATCATATAATCTTTGATCTTAATCCATATGATGTCTTGTGAGTAGTTCGTTTAATTCTTGAGGACGTGGGAGAAGCCATGTTGTTATTAGTGGATCTATGTTGAGTTATTATTCAATGGTTAGTATTTAAGTTGTGGTGCTATTCTTCTAGTGGTGTCATGTGAACGTCGACTACATGACACTTCACCATTTATGGGCCTAGGGGACTGCATTGTGTATTTGGCTACTAATTGTGGTGTTGTCGGAGTGACAGAAACCTGAACCCCCGTTAGGACACCATTGCATAAGGGAGCATAGGATCTCAGAGTTTAAGGCTATGGTTAGATTTATATCTTAATTACTTTCCTGTAGTTATGGATGTTTGTAGGGGGTTTAATCACAAGTATGTATTAGTCCAAGTACGGTCGGTACATTAGCACAAGTTCACCCACACAACACTTACAACACCAAGGAAGAGTACTCAGCTATTTGAAGCGAAAGCACTTAACAGAATTCCCATGTGTCCTCGAGAACATTATATCTTTATAAGTATTTTCACCGGCTTGTCCTTTGCTAAGAAAGGATTGGGACACTTGCTGCGTTTGTTCTTTATTACTTGCTCTTTGTTTTGTTGCCTTATAAGAAAACCACTAAAAATCCGTTTGCTAAGTATTCACAGGGATTTTCTGCTCCATACCAATGTTCAACACCTTATGCTCCTCGTTGGTATCGACACTCCTATTTATAGAAAGTACTATGGTACACCCCCTATACTTGTGGGTCATCAAAACTATTTTCTTGCGCCATTGCCAGGGAGTGAAGCGCTATTGACGAGTGGAACTAGTAAAGGAAACTTCTATTGTGAGTATTGCCTTTTGTTACTGCTTATTACTTTGTTTCCATTATGGATAACCCACTTGGTTTTTTGTTTGGGAAAACTACTACCGCTACTAGGATAGTATATGAACCACCACCTGTTGAGATAGATCCTTTTAATATACCTACAAGTATTGTTGATCGTGTTATGGATAATTATTATTTTGGGGATGGAACTGTCCATCCTGGTGATCACTTGCTTTTTATCCATGAATTATGCGGGTTGTTTAAGTGTGCAGGTATCACAACTGAACAGGTGAAGAAGAAGTTACTCTCCATATCCTTGAAAGGGAGAGCTGAAGAATGGTATAAGCTGCTAAAGAATGGACAATCCATGGAATGGGAGGAAATGACATCTCTCTTTTATTCTAAATTTTATCCTCCCAGTGAGATTCATAAGGATAGAAATCTGATATATAACTTTTGGCCTCGTGATGGAGAGAGTACAGCTCAATCTTGGGGGGATTGAAGTTACTAATGCTTAAATGTCCTATTCATGAACTCCCTAACAATATTATTATCAATAACTTTTATGCTAGACTTTCTCTTCATGATAAAGATTTACTAGATGCTTCTTGTGCTAGATCATTTACACGTATGAAGGAAGAAGATAAATAGGATCTACTAGACCGTATTCAAGAGAACACTGAAGCTTGGGAGAATGACACAGGAAGAAAGTCAGGTATAAACTATGATTATGAATGTATTAAATCTTTTATGGGAACTGATGACTTCCATGATATTAGTAATGAGTTTGGTCTTGATCCTCAAGTTCTTGCAAAATGTTTTAATGCCTTTGCCTCTTATATTGAAATTCTTAAGAAAGAGTGGGACAAGTACCATGCTCCTTATAAAGACATTGTCACCCATGTTCCTGCCAGCATAGCGGTTTGTACTGTTGATCCTATTTTGCCTAAACCTTATGTGGAGAAAATCCCTTTTCCTGCTAAGGTAAGGGAACATTCCATTATAGCTAATGTGGTTAGAAAAAGTGCAAAGAAAACTGTGGAGCCTGATGAGCTCATTGATATTGAGCCCGTGGTAGCTATTGTGAAAGATCTTGTCACTAGCAATATAGAGGATGAGCATATTGTCTTCTGTGAAGACGCTACTAATATTGTTTCTCATCCTAAAAAAGCTAGAAAAGCTAGTGTCCCTGTGCTTTCTGTTATAATTGGTAATCATAGCTATTATGGTTTATGTGATATTGGTGCTAGTTCGAGTGTTATTCCTTATGAGCTTTACAGGGAAATTATGCATGAAATTGGTCCTTGTGAGATTGAGGACATTGATGTGGTTATTAGCCTTGCCAATAGAGAGAAAGTTTGCCCCATTGGCATTGTAAGAGATGTAGAAGTCCTTTGTGGTAAGATTAAATATCCTGCTGATTTTCTAGTACTTAGTAAAGAAGCTAGTAAAACCTATCCTATTATCTTTGGTAGACCCTTCCTAAATACTTGTGGGGCTATTATAGATTGTAGGAAGGAAAAAGTTTTGACTAAGTTTGATGGAGAATCTTATGAGTTTAATTTTTCCAAAATTTCCAAAACTCCTTATGAAAATGAACTGCCTAATGATGATTTCAGGGTTGAACAACTTTCTGCTATTTCTCTTGCTCCTGACAATGCCTTGCAGCAATTTATGGAAGATCACGAAAGTGATGTCTTCATGAAGGAAAGAAATGAGATTGATGAGGTTTTCCTTCGTCAGCCCGAGTTACTTAAGCATAATCTACCCGTGGAAGACTTGGAAACGACACTACCACCTAAAGGGGACCCTGTTTTCGAATTAAAACCTTTACATGATGATCTTAGATATGCTTATCTTGATAATAATAAAGTGTATCCTGTTATTATTAGTTCTAAACTTTCAGGAAAGGAAGAGGAAAGATTATTGGAAGTATTGAAGAAACACCGAGGAGCTATGGGTTATACTCTTGTTGATTTAAAAGGAATTTCTCCCACGATATGTCAGCATGCTATTAATATAGAGCCTGATGCAAAACCAATTGTTGAGAACCAACGCCGTCTAAATCCTAAGATGAAGGATGTGGTAAGAAATGAGGTACTAAAACTCCTTGATGCTAGTATTATTTATCCTATTGCTGATAGTCAATGGGTTAGCCCTGTTCATTGTGTTCCCAAGAAAGGGGGAATAACTGTTGTGCCTAATGAAGATAATAAGCTTATACCCCAAAGAGTAGTGGTTTGGTATAGAATGTGCATTGATTTTAGAAAGATCAATAAAGTTACTAAGAAAGATCATTATCCTTTGCCCTTTATTGATCAAATGCTTGAGAGGTTATCCAAAAAAACTCACTTTTGTTTTCTTGAGGTTATTCTGGGTTCTCTCAAATTGCTGTGAAAGCAAAGGATCAAGAGAAAACTACTTTCACTTGTCCCTATGGTACTTATGCTTATAGGCGTATGCCTTTTGGTTTATGTAATGCTCCTGCTACCTTTCAGAGATGTATGTCTGCTATCTTTCATGGTTTTTGTGAAGAAATTGTGGAAGTTTTCATGGACGATTTTTCCGTCTACAGAACATCTTTTGATAACTGTTTGCACAACCTTGATAAAGTTTTATAGAGATGTGAAGAAACCAACCTTGTTCTTAATTGGGAGAAATGCCATTTCATGGTTAATGAAGGGATTGTTTTTGGACATAAGATCTCTGAAAGAGGCATTGAAGTTGACAGAGCCAAAATTGAAGCAGTTGAGAAGATGCCTTGTCCTAGAGATATCAAAGGTATTCGTAGTATCCTTGGTCATGCTGCTTTCTATAGGAGGTTTATTAAAGATTTCTCCAAAATTTCAAAGGCCCTTACTAATCTTCTTCAAAAAGATGTACCTTTTGTTTTTGATGATGATTGTAAGGAAGCTTTTGAAACTTTGAAGAAATCTTTGACTACTGCTCCTATTGTTCAACCACCTGATTGGAATTTACCTTTTGAAATTATGTGTGATGCTAGTGATTTTGCTGTGGGTGCTGTCCTTGGACAACGTGTTGATAAGAAGTTGAATGTTATTCATTATGCTAGCAATACTCTCGATGCTGCTCAAAAGAATTATGCTACTAATGAAAAGGAGTTCTTAGCTATAATCTTTGCTTGTGATAAGTTTAGACCTTATATTGTTGATTCAAAGGTAACTATTCATACTGATCATGCTGCTATTAAGTACCTTATGACAATGAAGGACGCTAAGCCTAGGATTATTAGGTGGGTGTTGCTTTTACAAGGGTTTGATATGTATATTGTGGATAGGAAAGGTGCTGATAATCCTGTTGCTGATAATTTATCTTGTTTGGAAAACATTTCTTTTGACCCATTGCCTGTTAATGATAGTTTTCCAAACGAGCAGTTGGCTGCAATAAGGGTAAGTCCGCATGAGAGTCCTTGGTATGCTGATTATGCTAACTTCATTGTTTCCAAGTATTTGCCTCCAACTTTTACAGCTCAGCAAAGAAGAAAATTCTTTTATGATCTAAGGCATTACTTTTGGGATGACCCACACTTATATAAGGAAGGAGTAGATGGTATTATGCGAAGATGTGTTCTGAAATTTGAACAGCAAAAGATATTGAGAAAATGCCATGGCAGTGCTTATGGAGGACATCATGCAGGGGATAGGACTGCACAGAAGGTTTTACAATCTGGATTTTATTGGCCTACCCTTTTCAAAGATGCAAGGAAGTTTGTATTATCATGCAATGAATGTCAATGAGTAGGTAACATTTCTAGACGCAATGAAATGCCTATGAATTATTATCTTGTTATTGAACATTTTGATTGTTGAGGATTTGACTTTATGGGTCCTTTTCCCCCTTCAAAAGGGTATACTCATATTCTTGTTGCTGTAGACTATGTTACAAAGTGGGTAGAAGCTATACCTAAAAATAGTGCTGATGGTAAGACCTCATTTTATTCATGGGTTTTTGAGAAAAACTCTTGCTAACTACGATGTAAACCATAGAATTGCTTCAGCTTATCACCCCCAAACCAGTGGGCAAGTGGAACTTTTAAATCTATCTTGCAGAAGACTGTCAATAGATCTAGAAAAAATTGGGCTAAAAAGTTGAATGACACTTTCTGAGCTTATAGAACTGCTTATAAAAATCCTATGGGAATGTCTCCTTACAAAATAGTCTATGGGAAAGCTTGCCACCTTCCTTTAGAATTAGAACACAAAGCTTATTGGGCAGTGAAAGAGTTGAATAGAGATTTTAAACTTGCTGGTGAGAAAAGATTGCTTGACATGAGTGCCTTAGATGAGTGGAGGATTGAAGCTTATGAAAACGCTAGACTCTTTAAGGAAAAAGTAAAAATATGGCATGATAGGAGGATTCTCAAAAGAGAGTTCCATGTTGGCGAGAAAGTTCTTTTGTATAGGTCATGTCTCAGATTTTTTGCAGGGAAACTACTCTCAAAATGGGAAGGACCTTTTGTTATTGAGGAAGTATATCGTTCAGGAGCTATCAAAATATCTTCTCTGAAGGACGACACAACACATGTGGTGAATGGTTAAAGACTACAACATTATATTTCTGGGAATTTTTATAATGAAGATGTTGATGTTATTCAAATGGTAACCCTAGAGGAATTTATTAGAATCCAAACACCAGAAACTGCAGAGTTCGTCTTTGAATAGGTAAAAGTGGTGAAAACAAAAGGTTCGTGAAACCCCAATCTTTTTATATTTTTGATGTTTTTAATACATAAGGGAAGTTACGAGACGGAATAGAGGAGGATCCGGGGTGGACAAACCCACCCTAGGCGCGGGCCCCTGCCTGGTGATACGCCCATTTTGCATCACCATTCTATATCATAATTTACCTCTATTCATTGATATTTGTATTATTATGATGTATTACTTATGGATTTTCATCTATTTATGCATGTTGGATGATTCTTGGAGGATGCACTGCCGGAGTCTGGATTCTGATGGAAAAAAGGCGTTTTGGTGCAATTTCGCGAAGATCATAAAAATATGGAAACATATTATTTTACTAGAAGACGAAGGAAGCCAGAAGGAGGAGCGAAGAGGGGCCGCAGGGGGCCCACACCACCTAGGCGGCCCACGACCACGCCTAGGCAGGTGTGGCCCACCGCCCGCCTCGACTCATTCGCCTATATCTTCCCTATGGAACCCTAAGTCTCGGAGGGCGACCACAGATAGATTTCCACCGCCTCTGGGGCAGAAAACACCGAAAGGGAAAGATCTCTCCGGCAGACAGATTTCTGCCGGGGGAATTCCTTCCCGGAGAGGGGAGATCGTCGCCATCAACACCGTCATCAAGCTAGGCTTCATCGGAATCATCATCATCATCCACACCATCATCTCCACCAGCACCATCATCACCACTCCCCCATGTAAGCTTGTTGTTGGATATTGCTTTAGTTCTTAAGGGAAACTTTCCCAGTGTTAATTACTATTATAGTTGATGCTTGTGAGTGGAACCATTGGATTATTGTTTATGTTCAGATTGTTATCCATTACCATATCATCTTTGATCTTGATCCATATTATGTCTTGTGAGTAGTTCGTCTAGTTCTTGAGGACATGGGAGAAGTCATGTTGTTATTAGTGGATCTATGTTGAGTTATTATTCAATGGTTAGTATTTAAGTTGTGGTGCTATTCTTCTAGTGGTGTCATGTGAACGTCGACTACATGACACTTCACCATTTATGGGCCTAGGGGAATGCATTGTGTATTTGGCTACTAATTGTGGGGTTGCCGGAGTGACAGAAACCTGAACCCTCGTTATGACACCATTGCATAAGGGAGCGTAGGACCTCAGAGTTTAAGGATGTGGTTAGATTTATATCTTAATTACTTTCCTATAGTTACGGATGTTTGCAGGGGGTTTAATCACAAGTATGTATTAGTCTAAGTAAGGTCCGTACATTAGCACAGGTTCACCCACACAACACTTACAACACCAAAGAAGAGTACTCAGCTATTTGAAGCGAAAGCACTTGACAGAATTCCCATGTGTCCTCGAGAACGTTTGGTCCTTATAAGTAGTTCCACCGACTTGTCCTTTTCTAAGAAAGGATTGGGCCACTTGCTCCGTTTGTTCGTTACTTTTGTTACTTGCTCTTTGTTTTGTTGCCTTATCAGAAAAACACTAAAAATTCGTTTGCTAAGTATTCACAGGGATTTCCCGCTCCATACCACTTTTTAGCACCTTCTGCTCCTCGTTGGGATCGACACTTCTATTTATCGAAAGTACTATGATACACCCCCTATACTTGTGGGTCATCAAGACTATTTTCTGGCGCCGTTGCCAGGAAGTGAAGCGCTATTGAAGAGTGGAACTTGTAAAGGAAACTTCTACTGTGATTATTGCTTTTTGTTACTGCTTGTTACCTTGTTTCCAATACGGATAACCCACTTGGTTTTCTATTTGGGAAAACTACTACCACTGCTACGGTAGTAGATGAACCACCTTCTATTGAGATAGATCCTTTTAAGATACCTACAAGTATTATTGATCGTGTTATGGATAATTATTATTTTGGGGATGGAACTGTCCATCTTGGTGATCACTTGCTTTTTATCCATGAATTATGCGGGTTGTTTAAAAGTGCAGGTATCACAACTAAACAGGTGAAGAAGAAGTTACTCTCCATATCCTTGAAAGGGAGAGCTGAATAATGGTATAAGCTGCCGAAGAATTGAAAATCCATGGAATGGGTGGAAATGGCTTCTCTCTTTTATTCTAAATTTTATCCTCCTAGTGAAATTCAGAAGGATAGAAATCAGATATATAACTTTTGGCCTCTTGATGGAGAGAGTACAGCTCAAGCTTGGGGGAGATTGAAGTTACTAATGCTTAAATATCCTATTCATGAACTCCCTAATAATATTATTCTCAATAGCTTTTATGCTAGGCTTTTTCTTCATGATAAAGATTTACTAGATGCTTCTTGTGCTAGATCATTCACACGTATGAAGGAAGAAGCTAAATGGGATCTACTAGACCATATTCAAGAGAACACTGAAGCTTGGGAGAATGACAAAGGAAGAAAGTCAGGTATAAACTATTATTATGAATGTATTAAATCTTTTATGGGAACTCATGACTTCCGTGATATTAGTAATGAGTTTGGTCTTGATTCCCAAAGTATTGCCAACTGTTTTAAGGCTTTTGCCTCTTACATAGGAATTCCCAAGAAGAAGTGGAACAAGTACCATGCACCTTATAAAGATGTTGTTAGTCATGTTCCTGTTAGAAGTACTCAAGTTTGTACTACTAATCATATTGTGCCTGAACCTTATGTTGAGAAAATACCTTTCCCAGCTAAGGTAAAGGAGTATTCTATGATTATTAGTGCAAATAATAAAGGTACAATGAAAACTGCGGAGCCTGATGGGCAATTGAATGTTGAACCTGTGCTAGCTATTGTGAAAGATAATGACGCTAGAAATATAGAGGATGAGCATATTGTGTTCTATGAAGATGCTTCTAATATTATATCTCATCCTAGTAAAGCTATAAAAGCTAGTGTTCCTGTGCTTTTTTGTTAAAATAGGTGATCATTGCTACTATGGTTTATGTGATATTGGTGCTAGTTCTACTGCTATTCCTTATGAGATTTACAGGGAAATTATGCATGAAATTGGTTCTTGTGAGCTTGAGGACATTGATGTGGTTATTCACCTTGCTAATACGGAAACTATTTGTCCAATTGGTATTGTAAGAGATGTGGTGGTTCTTTGTGGTAAGATTAAATATCCTGCTGATTTTCTAGTGCTTAATTCAGCAGCTAGCAAAACTTGCCCTATCATTTTTGGTAGACCTTTCTTGAACACTTGTGGAGCTATTATTGATTGTAAGAAGGAGAAAGTTTTAACTAAGTTTGATGGAGATTCTTATGAGTTTAACTTTTCCAAATTTGCTAAACCTCCTTGTGAAAATAGCTTGCCTAATAAAGATTTCAGGATGGAACAACTTGCTTCTATTGATTTGGTTTATGACCTTGGACCTCTTTTTGGTGACTGTAAGTATGCTTACTCAGATGATAAAGTTGTTGCCAGTGACAGTTATATTATAAAATTTATTCAAAGTGCTACTCAATGTTATTATGAAAGAGGGAAACATGGTTTTATGCATCTTAATAATGTTAAGTTTCCCCGTTTTATGTTAAAAGCTTTGAAGTTGCATCTGTTTTGTCTTCCTATGCTAGTGGCTTTTTATTTCAACAATTCGGTTTCTCATGATACCCCCATGCATAGGAAGTGGGTTAGACTCAAGCGTGTTGGTTATGTGCTTCTTGATGCTCTTTTTCACTCCAGATTTATATCTCCTTTGTGAGCATCTTTGAAACTTTCAAGCCTAACTTAAAGACATTAAAGAAAAGTACTTGTTGGGAGATAACCCAAGAGTTTTGTCGAGTCTTGGAAGTTATTACCTCAGTAATAACCGCTCCTTATCCTTTTTTTTGGTTTTTGTGTCAAGTTCAACTACTTTTGTGAAGTAGAGGAGTTGTGAAAAGTGGCTGTCCTGGGACAGATTTTTGTGCTGCACCGTAAAAATTCATGAGGGAGCTCAGTATGTCAGATGGAGCTGTATTTTTTTGAGCTTGTTCTCCAAGTTGTTACCCAACTTCCATTAGTTCTGCACTTTTTGATTTGAGCAATAGAAGGTTTTTGAAAAAATCAATATTTACCTGCTATTCTGTTTTGACAGATTTCTGTTATCATTTGCATTTGCCTCTTACAGAAGCTTTTGTTTTGATGGGTTTTCAGTTGAAGTGTGTACCTAAAGGTTTATTGTTTTTGCTTACACTAATGTTTTCATTGAGTTTGTGCAAGGGTTTTGTATGAAGGAAATTTTTAGGAGAAAGAGAAAAGGAATCTGCAGAGTTCGTCTTTGAATAGGTAAAAGTGGTGAAAACAGAAGGTTCGTGAAACTCTAATCTTTTTATATTTTTGATGTTTTTAATACATAAGGAAGACTACAAGATAAAACATAGGAGGAACCAGAGTCCGGGGTGGACAAACCCACCCTAGGCGCGGCCCCAGCCTGGCCGCGCCTGAGGGGGGTGTTCCTCCCTCGAACTCCATCTCCGCCTCGTTTCCATATCAGAACCTTCATTATGCTTTGAAAATTCTTAATATAACCCCCGGATCCCCCGAGGTTCGTGCATCGTGTTCTCGTCGTGTTTTCGTTTCGATCTGTTTCTGTCAGGAAATCTTCTCAAGTTTAGAGCACCATGGTCTCCGCCAACGACAAAGGCAAGAAGCCCGAGGAAGACGATCCTCGCAAACCCAAGGAGGAAGAGATTTTGGTAGGTTATGAAGGAGACATGGAGGAGGACAAGCAACCGGACGCCCGCACTACTGTCGCGAGCATTGGAGTGGTGGAAAAACCTATCAAGCTCAATAGGACATCACGGATGTCTACAGGAGGGAAATCTCGACGTCATGCCCTCTCTCCACAGTCACCTCCTCCAAGTACCAAGAAACCCTTCCACACTCTTATACATTAGCGTCAATATCAATATGTTCCCAGAGGGAACTTGCCCTCGATGTGGGACATGCCTCGTTCTAACCATGCAGGGGAGGAGTACACTAAGAATGAAGAGTGAGGAAAGAATAATAAGGACTGGAACTCTCGGTCTGATATGATCATGAACCGCATTAAGAAAAATTCGGAGTTGAGTCGTACTCTAACCTTTGAGATTGAGGAGTTAAGGAAACTTATTGAGGAGCTTATCAAGAGAACACCACCACCACCGAAGGAGTAATTCGTCATCAGGTTTGGCATCCCCTTGGCTTGTTCCAAGCTTGGGGGGAGTGCCGCGGTATCACCACCATTATATTTTATCTTTTACCTTTTTAGTGGATTAATATCTTTGGTAGAGAAGTTATCTTATAGTTTGGTTTGCATGTGGAAGTATCTTTCCTTTAGTTGGTTATCTATGTATCCCTTGATGTGAGTGCCTTTATTGGAATATTAATGAGAAGTTTCATCTTTTACTTTTTGGACTTCTTATTTTAGTTTGCAATCTATATTATATGATGGTTCTTGTTGATCAGTATTGGCATCACTTTGGGATCATCAAGTGGATCTAAATTGGTTTTGGCAAACCGAGTTCTGGTCAGTAGCAATACTTTTTGAAGTTTGAAAGAAAAAGAGAAAAGCTTACAGGTATTTTGTATCATTTGTTTTCTTTCTTGTTGGCTCATAAGCTTAGTATTCTTTATTTAAGATCTTTGGTGTATTCAAGGGAGATTGCATGTTTGGCTTTATTACTTGTATGTTTGCTTGTTTCTTTCAACTCTCTTGCTTGCTACCCAGCCTTGCTAGCCAAAAACCTATTTTGAGAAGGCATACTTCTCATGTTTCCAAACCCTTTGAACCAAAACTTTTGTCATTTGTGTCCACCATATCTACCTAGTAGCTTTTGCTATTCCAAGCAAATTCTCAAGCTTCATCTACCTTTCGAATTAAAAAGTATTTTTTTATGTGAAAACTAGTTAGTAAAGCTCTCACGAACTAGATGGCACACCTTATTTTCCTGCCCCTAATAGACTTGAACCATTGTGCCATCAAAGTTGTATATTCTTGCATCTATACGTTGGAATTAGCATAACCGTGCTGTCACGAGGAACATTTTCGACATTGCACCTGTACTTTGTACTCCGTTGATATCATGCTCTTTTGTCTATGGATTTCAACGGTGTGAAATAAAGAGGGAACTTGTAAGTCCATGGAGTTTGTATTTTGTGCTAGAGAAACGTCTGGGCTGCTAGCCTAAGCCATGCCTAATCATGGTGGAAACTTGCAGCTTCACCATAGTGCGCTATCTATGAAGCATCCTCAATAAAAAGCTATGCACATAGTAAATAAAAAGATCACTGAGATGCTCATTGTCTGCTTGCCTTGTCATTTTGGTTATGGGATAGCTTCTATACCATGTGCAAGGGGTACCCCGTTGGCAGTTTTCTATGATACACATGTACTTACAATGACAAGAACTTACCGGTGACCAAAGTTGAGTAGCATGAGGAGTGGCCCTCATATTCAAGGGACATGAGATTGCCAACTTATATTCCGTCAAGCATATACTCCATCTTTGTGCACTTTAACCTTAATCATCTCAAAATGCCTATGATAGGGGCAATGAGGGATCAAAGCTAGTAAGTACCATAATATTTTGGAAGCTCTTTATGACTTGTAATCCCTGCTACCCTCTATAAAGGGACCTTTCTCCTATTTACCAGTTTGAGTCAGTAAACCTACTTCCTATCTATCTCCAGCAAGCATTTGAGTTGTTGTGTTTCAAGCATTCATATTGTGATTTATTCAGTCATGTTCTCTATCTTCCTTGTTTGCATAAGACTCTTATCTATTGAGTATTACTTTGAAAGCCTTCACTTGTGAAAAACTTTTTTGAGCAAAGAGTGCTCCTGTTGTAAAACTTCTACAAAAAGCTTTTTGTGAAACTGTTTGCCAGGTGTTCTCTGACCAAGAACAAGTTTGCCAATTCCAATTATGATTTATCTTTATGCATCTCCATTGTGACTGCTGTACTTGGTTGCAAGCTAAGTTATATAATGGTGAGTTGCTTTCTTCTATGAGTTGTGTAATGGTAAGTGTGATGCTTCTTGTTCGTATTCTTTTATCAATACTTCACTCCATAAACCTATGGAGATGTTTACTGAGCTCAGTTTTCGCTTGGGGATAAGCGAAGGTCTAAGCTTGGGGGAGTTGATACGCCCAATTTGCATCAC
This sequence comes from Avena longiglumis, assembly GCA_030063025.1. Lineage (NCBI taxonomy): Eukaryota > Viridiplantae > Streptophyta > Magnoliopsida > Poales > Poaceae > Avena > Avena longiglumis. The sequence goes on along the minus strand of CP125978.1, from coordinate 482,956,370 downwards.
CTTTCTATATCATAATCTATCTCTATTCATTGATATTTGTCTTATTATGAGGTATTGCTTATGTGTTTTCCACTGTTTATGCATGTTGGATGATTCTTGGAGGATGGACTGTCGGAGTCTGGATTCTGATGGAAAAGAGGGTGTTTTGATGCAGTTTCGCGAATATCAGAAAAATACCAGAAAAATATAGGAAAATATTATTTTTTCAGAAGATTGAGGAAGCCAGAAGGAGGGACGAAGAAGGTCCGCAGGGGCCCCACACCCCCTAGGCACGGGCCCACCTGATCCCACGCCTAGGGCAGGTGTGGCCCACCTGCCCGGCTCCCGACTCCGCCCCCTCGCCTATATCTTCCCTACGGAACCCTAAGCCTCTGGGAGCGACCACATATAGATTTCCGCCGCCTCTGGGGGGCGAAAAACACCGATAGAGAAAGATCTCTCCGGTAGACATATTTCTGCCGGGGGAATTCCTTCCCGGAGAGGGGAGATCATCGCCATCAACACCATCGTCAAGCTAGGCTTCATAGGGATCATCATCATCATCATACACACCATCATATCCACCAGCACCATCATCACCACTCCGTCCTGCTGTAGCAATTGTGTTGGATATTGCTTTAGTTCTTAGGGGAAACTTTCCCGGTGTTAATTACTATTGTAGTTGATGCTTGTGAGTGAAACAATTGGATTATTGTTTATGTTCATATTGTTATCCATCATCATATCATCTTTGATCTCTTATGAGTAGTTCGTTTAGTTCTTGAGGACATGGGAGAAGTCATGTTGTTATTAGTGGATCTGTGTTGAGTTATTATTCAATGGTTAGTATTTAAATTGTGGTGCTATTATTCTAGTGGTGTCATGCGAACTTCGACTACATGACACTTCACCATTTATGCGCCTAGGGGAATGCATTGTGTATTTGGCTACTAATTGTGGGGTTGCAGGAGTGACAGAAACCTGAACCCCCGTTAGGACACCATTGCATAAGGGAGCGTAGGATCTCAGAGTTTAAGGTTGCGGTTAGATTTATATCTTAATTACTTTCATGTAGTTACAGATGTTTGCAGGAGGTTTAATCACAAGTATGTATTAGTCCAAGTACGGTCATACATTAGCACAGGTTCACCCACACAACACTTATAACACCAAAGAAGAGTACTCAACTATTTGAAGCGAAAGCACTTGACAGAATTCCCATGTGCCTCCGAGAACGTTTGGTCTTTATAAGTATCTCCACCGGCTTGTCCTTTGCTAAGAAAGGATTGGGCCACTTGTTGCGTTTGTTCTTACTTTTGTTACTTGCTCTTTGTTTTGTTGCCTTATCAGAAAACCACTAAAAATCTGTTTGCTAAGTATTCACAGGGATTTCCTGCTCCATACCACTATTCAGCACCTTCTGCTCCTCGTTGGGATCGACACTCCTATTTATCGAAAGTACTACGATACACCCCCTATACTTGTGGGTCATCTCATTGTCAAGAATCGCGCCAGATTCCGAGGAGGATTCTGCCGTGTCTTCTCCAGGATCGTTTGTGCCCTCCCCGGCTGCTGCATCGCCTATGGCCAGAGTGGGAGTGCAAACTCACCTACATAAAGATGGTACTATGAGGTATGGTATGCATGCGTCCACAAGTGAATCACGTTCTTTGTCCGAGGCACTTGAGGACTCACACTGGCGCATAGCAATGGAGGAAGAGCATGATGCTTTGCTAAAAAAACAAAACATGGCATTTAGTTCCACAAAGTTCTAGAAGAAATCTAATTGATTGCAAGTGGGTGTATCATATCAAGAAACGAGCAGATGGCACCATTGACAGATATAAAGCTAGGCTTGTTGCAGAAGGATTCAACTGAAGGTATGTTATTGATTATGAAGATACTTTTAGTCCAGTTATTAAAGCAGACACTATTAGGCCAGTGTTAGCTATCTTAGTTTTAGAGGATGGAGTTTAAGGCAGCTAGATGTCAAGAAAGCGTTTTTACACGGTGTTCTAGAAGAGAAGGTCTATATGAAACAACCACTAGGTTTTGAAAATTCAAATGTTCCTGATTATGTTTGCAAACTTGAAAAAGCATTGTATGGTTTAAAACAGGCACCAAGAGCGTGGTACTCTCGGCTCAACTCAAGTTTGCATGAACTTGGTTTTGTTCCTTCCAAGGAATACACTTCATTGTTTCTATTTCAGAGGGTAGGAGTCACTACTTATATTCTAATTTATGTTGATGACATAATAGTCACTAGTTCCTCAAATGATGCCATATCTATGCTACTTCGATAATTGAATGAAAACTTTGCCATTAAAGATCTTAGAGTTTTACATTATTTTTTGGGCATTGAAGTCAAGAGATCTTCTAGTGGATTGTTATTAACACAAGAAAAATATGCATCAGATTTACTCAGCAAACTTGGTATGACAAAGTGTAAGTCATCTTCTACACCTTTGTCTACTACATACCCCTTGTATCTTGTTGATGGGGATCTCCTTAGTCCCAAAGACACTACACAGTATAGAAGCATTGTTAGAGGCTTACATTATCTTACTCTTATTAGACTAGACTTGACATTTTTAGTTAATAAAGTTTGTCAGTTTCTCCATGCTCCAACTACTACCCATTGGACATCGGTCAAGAGAATAATGCTTTATGTAAAGGACATAATTAATATTGGTATATATTTTCAGCCCTCCATTTCTACACTCTTGAGTGCTTTTTCAGATGTAGATTGGGCTGGATGTTTGGATGATAGGCGTTTTACTGGAGGGTTTGCAATATTCGTAGGACCGAATTTGGTTTCTTGGAGTGCCAGAAAACAAGCTACTGTCTCAAGATCAAGTACAGAAGCTGAGTACAAGTCACTAGCCAATGCTACAGTTGAGATGATATGGTTTGACGCCCTTCTAAATGAACTTGGAGTGAAGTTGCAAGAGAAGCCTTGTCTTTGGTGTGATAACTTGGGTGCTACGTTCTTGTCTGCTAACCCAGTGTTTCACGCTCGCACAAAACATATTGAGATAGACTTTTACTTTGTTCGTGAAAGAGTTGCTGCAAAGAAATTAGCTATCAAGTTCGTCTCTAGAAGAATCAAGTTGCAGATGGTTTCACTAAGGCTCTTCATGTTAGGAATCTTCATGAGTTTAGGCGCAATCTAAATCTTATACCAAGTTTAGTTTAAGAGGGGCTGTTAGAGTTGTAAAACAGTCCCACCCGTACATGTATAGGTACAATATAGTATACCGACCCATACACATACACTACTTGTACGTGCCACCGACCAGGGCTGTTCTGGTCCTATATAACTCACAACTCGATCCTCTACGGAGGCTATCGGTTCCACCCTAGGTTTTCCACACGAGGAAAGTTGATTTTCAAGTTTTTTTTTGCAAATGAAACATGATTAGAGGCTGATAATGGGTCCTCAACTCTAGCTAACGTTTTTAATGACCGTAAACTCGTATTTTTACGGGAGTGCCTAGATCTTAGGCGCCTAAGAACTTCTTATGTCTAAGTCTATGATGTCATCATAATATTTATACTAATTCTCAGTTGCAACCTAGTTATAACTCATAAGATTTGTACTAATTCTCAGTTGCAACCTAGTTGTGACTCATTAAATTCAATTACACCCTTATTGTAACTCACATATAACTTTCACTTTGCACGAATCACGAGATAAATCAAACGGTGAAAGAGACTATTAAGAATTAAGAAGTTCTCATACGCAAATCCGTATTTTCATTGTATAATTTTTGTATTGATTTTGATTTTATCAGACGAGTTCAACGACTAAGATGGATTTAACTTTCTTTTTTGCAGCGTATGACTTTGGCACAGGCGAAAGAGACGGTACCACCCACTAGCGTAGTATCTATCCCTGTACCATTCCCTCTCACCTGCAATGTTGTGCCCATTTACGCGCGTCCGTCCGAGAGAATAGAAGTAGGCTGCCGTATCCCAAATCCGACCCTTCCGTCCCTCCCTCGTCGACAGGCGCACGCGGACACGCCACACCAAGCGAGCCAGCCAGCCAGCCAGCCAGCAGAGGAAAACAGAGAGAGAGAGAGACCAAACCAAAAAGGCAGAGCAAGAGAGAGGAGAGGAGACCCAAAAAGGCGAGGGGACGCCGCGCCTCCCTCATAAGCGGAGGGTGGGGAGGAGCGGAGCCGGGGGCGTCGCTAGCTACCCAGCCCCTCACGCTGCCAGGAATAGCCACCGCCACCACCACCGCGTGGGCCGGCCGAGGTGGAGGAGGCGGGATGGGGAACGTGACGTCGTCGGTGGCGGCGAAGCTGGCCTTCTTCCCGCCGGAGCCGCCCACGTACGAGGTGCTGGCGGCCGACCCCGGCGGCGCGCTGCGGATGACGGGGGTCATGCCCGACGCCAACGTCGACGTGCACGCGCTGTCCACCAGGGCCGGCACCCGCGTCGTCGCCGCATTCTGGCGACACCCCTCCGCGCGACTCACGCTGCTCTACTCCCACGGCAACGCCGCAGACCTCGGCCAGATGCTCGGACTCTTCATGGAGCTACGCTCCCACCTACGCGTCAACATCATGAGGTCTGCTTCAACCCTTCTAGCTTCGCTTCGCGCGCCCACCACCACCACCCTACTACTAGCGGTTTCCCTCGCGTTTTCTCGCTTCCACTTTTGCTGCAATTCGCCCCGGAGAGGATGCGTTCGTCCTCTAACTCACTATCCAGCATGCTTAATTAATCAATCAAACCTTGTTTCCGAACACATCAATCTTCAGGTCCATTCTATATTCAGCATGCTTTACTATTTCTCCGGTGGAACTCCCCTCCCGATTGGATTTGGCGGTTCCGTCGTGTTCTCTCCTCATAAGATTCCGAATCTGGAGCCGTTTTCTCGCAGTCGGACACGCTGCTTCGGTTACGAGGATTTAATTCAAGTGTTTTTTGTCTGTTACTTTAAGTCACAATCGGAATTAATTACTACTAATAGATTTGGTGGTGTCTGGAATTTTCTGATTAATCTGGAGAAGATCTGGTTTATACTCTTAAATCCTCCACGAAGGGGTTGAATTGGTACTTCGTTTTTAGTTCTGAGAATTATCTAAGGGGGGCATTAAGCGTTTTCTAAGCCGAGGAATCAACTGCTAGGTTAGTCAAGATACGAATCCATGTTTTTCTATCCTAATCACAATTCTGGGGTTAAAAAACAAACTGATACCTCTGTTAAGTGCTAGGGGTTGGCATCTGAGGTTAATCTGGAAGTGGTCCCATGTTTTTCAACGCCTTCAGTTATTGTACGCTTGTACCATTCCGTCAGATTCTTCTCTGAATGATGATGCTTAGAATTTACAATGCTCCTCTTGGTGTTACTGCTACTATTGCTTTCAGCAATGCTAGTCAGTTAGTGCTCATCGATCTGCCAATGAAAAAAAGCGTGAAAGCGTTCTGACGTATACTGTATGTGGCGTAGCTGCATTGTTGCAAATTACGGCATAATTTTTGTGCCAGTTGCTGTTATGGTTTATAAGCAGTCAGGGATTCAAGAGTTTGTGTTTTAGAGAAAACAACAATACCAGCCTCATGAGTCTTATCGTAGTAGTATATTGTTTCCTTGCGGTGTTTGGAATCGCAGATGATAGCTTGCATGTTCCCTGGTAGGCACTCCGATAGATCTTGGAAATTTGCACGAATAATTTTCCATGGCATATTGTCAGATCTCATATTCATGAGTTTTTTTCTGGTGGATCAAGTTGGTGCCTACCGCTTGACTTTGAGAACATAATCATTTCCACCACCTGAAAAGTTTCTGTCTGAATCTGATGGGACTGTGATTTTTCTTTGCATCAATAAATGTGGAAAAGCTGGACGGTTATGTGGAATCTGTTTTCTGAATTTTCCTTCGATGAATCTACTAAATCTTTTTACTTGGTTTTCTTGTGCAGCTATGACTATTCAGGATATGGGGCCTCTACAGGAAAAGTAAGAATCTGAATTCCTAAGTAATTATAACAACTCAAACGTGATTCCCTCGTTGCTTAAATCTGCAGTTAAGGTGTCTTTTCGATATAGAATGTCAGGTCACATTCTCACACAAACTCTCAAATTTTATGATTATGATGTCTCCTGTATATGATAGTGCCATATTGTCATCAATGACTTCAGCGACAACTACAGGATTGCTTTGCTCCCTATCATTTTTTCCATAATCAACTTTTGTTCTTCACTAGGTGTGTGGGCACACTTTCTCAAAAATAATAATATTAGTCACTCCTATCTTTGTCCGCCTGATCTAGAAAAGGACTTCGGCAAATGGTTGGTCATCCTTTTTCTTTCACATTCAGTACGAAACACCCCAAAAGTCATATTGGCTTTCTGCTATTCTAGACCATGATGTTACCTTTGTTCTGGTGTCATCCTTTTGATAAAGTTAAAGGGACCAACAGCCCCAACTTATCGGTAATCGGTCCCTACTCGAAAACTTCCTTGGCCAAGCAGATAATGAATTAGCATGTGTGCTTGTTCCCATATGCAATACATAGCTGGGAGACAATTGGTGTTAGAACAGAATAAATGATACTAGTAGACATCTTCATGTCTGTGCACTTACTTCCTTGTGTGGAATATATAGCCTAACTTCGCTCTCTTTTCAATCTTGTTTTCTGCTTCAAAAGCCATCAGAGTATAACACATACTACGACATAGAAGCTGTGTATGACTGTTTGAAAAAGGAGTATGGGATAGAGCCAGAGGATCTGATCCTGTATGGGCAATCAGTTGGAAGCGGACCGACATTGCACTTGGCCTCACGTTTGGAGAAACTAAGAGGGGTTGTTCTTCACAGTGGAATTCTATCAGGCATACGTGTTTTGTATCCAGTAAAAGTGACACTTTGGTTTGATATCTTCAAGGTAAGTCAGATTTTGGACATGCTTTTGCTTTGGTTCTGAAACAACGGTTGTTTACTGTCCTAATCACCTTATTGCCAATGTCTGCAGAACATCGACAAAATAAAGCAGGTCGAATGTCCAGTGCTGGTTATACATGTGAGTACACACTAGCTTTTGCATTATTGATGTCCAGACATCTTTTTCTCAAAGTGAGTATCATGTCAATGATTTCTGTATATTTTTCTGCCATTGGTGGAACTTCTGGGATGTTGTTCCTTCCAATAAAGAAAGCATATAATCTAGCCTATGAGACCATAATAATAGATAAAATTATGATAGTCCCCAACGCAAATCTTGTTGCTGGTGGCAGATGCATATAGACCACATGTGTTTATTAGTCTCAGGTTATATTCAATCCCTTCAGTCTCAGCTTAATCTCTTGCTTCAGTATACACCTCTTAAAAATTAAAATACTTATGCATAGTAGATTAGTAGTCTGTTTTAAGGTTTTCTGAACAGACTTAATCTGTTTCCAAATATTGTGTTTAAATGTGTTCAGTTACATAAAAGTTCAGCGAGTCATATAGTCCATTGTCTTGGTGTCATGTCACAAGAACATGATATGTGTTTTTGTTTGATCTTGACTTGCTGAATCACATGTCAGGGTACAGCGGACGACATCGTCGACTTCTCTCATGGCAAGCGCCTGTGGGAGCTGGCAAAGGAGAAGTACGATCCTCTTTGGGTCAAAGGCGGCGGGCACTGCAACCTGGAGACGTACCCCGAGTACATCCGGCATCTACGGAAGTTTGTAAACACGATGGAGAAGCTCGCCAAAGATAAAGTGTCAAAGACGCAGCAGATGCCGTCTTCCTCGAGCATGGACGATGCAAAACGGAACAAATGCTTGAGATTTGGGAAGTGACAGGCCTTGACCATCTTACCTCTCGCTAACCGTGCGGTTGCTCGTATAGAAACTGATGATCTAACACAAGAAGAAGCCAGTCGCGGCGGAAGGAGGTCTCCCGTCGACTCCGATGACACCGTGGGGGGAAGTGCAACGGCGTCGCCTATGGCCCGGTCGGTCCGTGCGGGTTCAGGATTAGACATGTTTGATGATGGCTGCAATGTGCTGGAGATGCGATTTACGAAAAGTTTTATCCATGCTCCGACAGAAGGGAGGCAACCTAGTGAGGGAAGCACGCAGGAAACGTAGCCTGGTGTTGGGTAGTTCAGTTGGGAGGCCCTGAGCTCTCCTTTTTCTTCAGTTTGTATTAGTTTTCTGTGCAAAAAATATTGATTGCTCCTGATTGATTGCGAAGTGCATGTGTTTGCATGCTGTCAGGTAACCTTTAGAGCAATTTCCATCGTTACTGTGTGCCGTTACGTAAACCCGGCAACATGAGCCAAACGCTTATGAGATGTAGTAATTTCTGAAGATTAAGACCATCCGCATCCCAGGATGATGGAGATGAGAGAATTCGAGTAGAAGATGTGCTGAAGGATATATAGAATTAGATAAGATGCTGAGACCAATACGCTTAGCATCACTGCATAGCCAAGCAGTGTGTAATGTTTTTCTTTTCTTTTGCGAAATGGCCAAATGCTATATATTAAATAGAACAAGTCTGTACAAAAATACCCTTGCAGAAATTGAAAATAACATCCATGTAGGTACGCAATGTCAAGTTAATGAAAATTGTCTTTTCAAAATCTCTCCCTCTCTCACGCTCACTCGACCCCAAATTATGTCATTTAAAATTAAATTTGAATTAAATACTTCAAGAAATTTTTAAAGAGAGTTTTAATACTCCAAAATTCCAAATCAATTAAGAATCCCCACTTGTATTTTAAAATATTAAAATATTTTATTATGAGTCTATTTTATTATTATATTTTTTATGAATCATGATTTAAGTGAGATTCAATCTAAATAATTAAGTAAAAAAATATATAAATTGGGATATAAACTCTTATAGGCAATATTACAGTATTTTATGCTTTTAATGTACATTCCAATAAAATATAGTAAATCAATTAAATCAAATTCCAAATAAAGGAAATAATCAAAGAATTCCTTAAAACTCTAAATCCCATTAATTGGGAAACAGGTGGAAAAAACAAAAGCATGACATACCTATGAATAATAGCATATCCCAATTCTTTAAACATCTGTACTTATCGGATTGATACAACTCCAGAGCCCGAGGGTCGACCACTAGGCGAAGCCTCAAACTATGTTATCTTGCAGTAAATGGGCAAGTTAATTTTTGTATAAGCCATTTGATTACTTTTATCAAGCTATTGCTATCTATATTGCTATTACCTGCCTTAAAAGGAACCGTGGGCAATAAAACAAGGAATGATATGTTGCGGTGGAAGTTTCATTGTGCTGGGATTATGAGTCTAGGAATAATGAGAACAACTGGCATGCATTGTCATGTCGTATTGATAGTGTTAACCGTACGATCTGAAATGGGGCAGGTGGATCAATCTTACCTTCTTCCTTGATTAAATAATTTTTTAGTTGCTCACCACGTACACCACATGGTAATCTTACCTTCTTCCAACTACATATCCTCCCATGGGTGGTCATATAGTAGTTCCCACCATGAGAGTTGTAATCCTTCCTACATGGTAGTGCGTAAAAATCCCCAAGCATTAGTAAGCTGACGATTCTATCAGTGTTGGGAGAGGTAATGGCGACGAAAATCCTTTGGTTTCCCTATCTTTCGATGAGATAGAATAACTATAAAGAGCGTGGATTTGCTGTCAAAGGAGATAGCTGCCCCCTAGCCAACACCGTACGATATGTGCTAAGATCTGCACTGCTAGCTCGCTGTCAGTTTATTGTTTACCAGTAGTGACATAGTAATCAGCAATTAGTGAACGTATTGACTGTCGTGCCTTCTCAGAAGCCTGCATGCATGCTCAACAGGTGCTAGCCACTATTTAGGACAGACACGGAACCGCAATGTACTTCATATTGACGTATGCAGATTTTTGTCCATGGTACTTGGTGGCTGGATATTTTTGTGTTAGAACTGAATAATATGATTTTCACTTTTATTTGCATGTGTAGCCAGCCTAGCATATACTACGTTGTGCAACGCAACACATCACGCCGATCTCCAAGCCCATCGTGACATGTCAGTGTCATACTCCAGCAATGTTGTTCAACCATTGATTTTTTTTTGAACATAATTTGTGCACGCCGTTCATTTATAATTTTTGTAAAGCAGTAGGGTATTTAACACGATAACATCAGTTGCACTTGTGCGTATTATAATCTCATATCCCTGGCATTGAGAACCATGTTGGATTCGGCAAAGAAATAGCGTTTATCCCCCATGTTTCTATTTGGTACCTGAAGCACTGTTACCCCGTGTGTCGAACCAGCGTGCGTTTACACATGTGGTCGTGTTTTCTTGATTTTAGCTAGTTGGCAAGGCCATCTAGATTACCCCATGCTACAACTAACAAGCTTGATATATTTGTGTCATGTGACCTTATTTATAGTACCCATACGTGCACTAGTGGCTTAAAGCGCCCCCTGAATGGAATAACAAACAAACAAAATTGCTTAGACTGTTATGCCATGGATAAGGTTTGTCTGCGCTTGAAACTCACTGTTGTTGCATTCTGACATGCTCTCAATAGTCAGTTTTTTACAAATTGTTTAACCAGAATCAGCAGAAATGCATCTCATAAGCTTATTTTGCACGTATCTCATGAGGTGAACCAGATGGCATCTGCATGGGGGGCAGTTATCCCAATTGGCAGCAAACTATTAACCTAACTATAAATTTTGGAGGACTTGACTCTCACGATCCGGCTACCAACCGGGAAAACAATACATGACTAATATCCATGGAAATCGATGAACCAATACATCCAGTGTTATAAGCATAAACTTGTCCATGCATGACTTTTCCTGCATGCAAATTGATGGCGCCTAAGAGCTCTTTGTCGGGAAACCCCAAGAGAAAGGTGTGAAGCAGCACATCAGCAAGTCTTCCCTCGGTAAGAAAACCAAGGTTAGCAAACCAGTAGGAGGAAGGAAACGTCTCAAAGGTGTTGCAAGCAACGTGGAAACCTGCACAACACAAACTCAAGACTTTGCCCCAACGAACAGTGAGATTGTCAATCTCACCTGTTGTTGTAACAAAGGATTAAACGTATGGTGTGGAGCATAATAGTGGTTTACAACAAGTAAACAAGTAACAATGAAAGATGTATCAATGGTAAAGATTGGACCGAGGTCCATAGTTCACTAGAGGTGCTCTCCTTAGATAAACACCATGTCATGAAGGGTAAAAAAATTACAACAGGGCAATTGACAGGAACTGAGCAAGGCATAACAATGCAATTACTAGTAAGTAAGATCCTATGAGATTCGATTGGGCAATACAACAATATACATAGACCGCCATCCAACTGCATCTATGACTAGAAGTCCACCTTCAGGTTATCATCTGAACCCCCTCCAGTATTAAGTTGCAAGCAACAGACAACTGCTTTAAGCAAAGTGTGTAAGGTAAACAGTCCACATATTCCATGAACAAGAGACCGTTGTTTTCTCCCTAGTATCAACAACACATCTAGAACCGAAGAGATTTCTGTCACTTCCCTTGGAAACTAGAGGCATGAACCCACTATCGAGCATAAATACCCCCTCTTGGAGTCACTAGCAACTACTTGGCCAAGATAGCTACTAACAACGGAGAGCATGCAAGATCACAAACAACACAGACATGATAGAATCATAAAGACAAAACCATTAATCAAACCAACATAATAATCTCAATATCCATCGGATCCCCGCAAACACAACATGCATGATTACAAATAGATTAGATCTTGATCATGAAAGGAGCTCACGAGATCTATACATGAAAGCACAAAGGAGGATATACAACCATATAGCTACTACATGGACCCATAGTCCAAGGTGGAACTACTCACGCTTCATACCGGAGGATGGCATGATGAATAATAAGGCCTCCGGGATGATCTTCCCTCCGGCAGGGTGCCGGGAAGAGCTTCAGATCCCCCTGATCGAGGGACGATGGTGGCGGCGGATATAGACGATTTTGTGGAGTTTTGATTGGGTGTCTAGGGTTTTGGCATCGGGGGGACTTTATAGGCGAAGAGGCGAGGCAGGGGGGCCACCAGGGTGGCTGCACCCCCTAGGCGCGAGGTGGGCCCACCCACGCGGCTAGGGGTGTGGCCCCCTAGTGAGCCTCCTCCATCTCGTATTCTGGCTTCGTGTTGCCCACGGTAAAATATTGACTTTGGCTTTTGTCCCGTCCAATTCCGAGAATATTGATTTTCTTCCTTTCTGGAACCAAAAACAGAAGAAAAAAGGCAATTGGAACTGTGGCAACTTGTTAATAGGTTAGTTCCAGAAAACATATAAAAACACCTCAAAATTTATACAAAGCAAAGTAGATACTAAATAAGCATGAACATAAAAAATTATAGTTACGTTTCCGAGCTTGAGAAACATGTTCATTATCAAGTTGTTTAAATTTCATAATGTCACTTCTCATAGATATAATCTTAACAGGAGGGTATTGATACGTCGTAAACGTATCTATAATTTTTGATGCTCCATGCTTGTTTATTATCTACTTTGATTTGCTTTGTCTACACTTTGAGGTGTTTTTATATGTTTTTCTGGACTAACCTATTAACAAGATGCCACAGTGCCAGTTGCCTGTTTTCTTCTGTTTTTGGTTCCAGAAAAGGAAAAAAATCAATATTTTCGGAATTGGACGGGACAAAAGCCAAAGTAATTATTTTTCCCGGAGCAACACAGAACCACAAAGCAGAGTTGGAGTAGGGCACCAGGGTGGCCGCACCCCCCAGGCGCGGGCAAGCCCTGGCGGCTCCTACAGGGGGTATGGGCCCCCTGGCCCTCCACCTACCTTGCCTCCTTCGCCTATAAGAAGCCCCCGGGGAGAAAACCCTAAATAATCCATCATACTTTCAGAAAAACCTCCGTAGCGCCGCCGCCACCGAATGAGAGATTCGGGGGATAGAAATTCTCTGTTCTGGCACCCTGCCGGGACGGGGAAGTGCCCCCGGAGCCATCTCCATCGATCTCCACCACCATCTCCATCACCGTTGCTGATTCCCATGATGAGGAGGGAGTAGTTCTTCCTCGAGGCTATGGGCTCTACCGGTAGCTATGTGTGAAGGGTTTCGCAGCATAGTAAATCAAAAAATTTCTACGGATGCGAACGGGAAAGCCAAGACCTAATCTAGAAGATGCAAACAACGAGAGGGAATAGATGATATCTTCATACCCTTGAAGATTCGCACAGCGGAACGTTCGACGGAACGTGGGTGATGTAGTCATACTCGCTTATCCTCCTCGTGATCCGATCCGATCTAACACCGCAAGTGGTGATGCCTCCGAGAGATGCACACGTGCGGCACCTCAACGTCTCCTCCTTCCTCGGTCCAGCAAGTATGGTGGAGAGTTTCTAAAGCAGGGCTTCGCCTACACGCAGTCGGGAGGGAGAGAGAGAGGAGGGCAGCTAGGGCTGGAGGAGGAGGTGTAGGAGGGGTGCGCCCCAGCCCTCTTTATATAGAGGGGTGAGCGGCCAGCCCTTGCCCCTCCCCCAAGCCCTAGGGCCGGCGGCCAAGGAGAGAGGAGTGGGGGGCAAGTTCCCCCTTCTAGAAGCTCTCCTAGGGTTTCCCTAGGGTTTGGCCGGCTGGGCCCTACGGGGCCTTGTGCCCCTGGCCCAATGCGGCCAGGGCACTCCCTCATAGGCCCATGCCCCCTGCCGGCAGGTGGGGCCACGTTGGTCCCCCTCTAGAAGGTTCTAGAAGCTTCCGGTACAATACCGATTAACCCGAAACAATTCCGAACTCCAAAAACTGCATTGCCTTATATGAATCTTATTCTCCGGACCATTCCGGAACCTCTCGTGATGTCCCGGATCCCATCCGAGACTCCGAACAAAAACTCATAAACCAATTATCCAATCTATCCTAGCATCGAGACACGTTAAGTGTGTGACCCTTCGGGTTCGAGAATATGCAGACATGATCTTATATCAATAATCAACAGCGGGGTCTGGAAACCCTTATTGACTCCCACATATTCATCGATGATCATACGGATGAACCACGATGCCAGGATTCAATCAATCTCATATATATATATATATTCCCTTCGTCTCGCGATATTTTACTTGCCCGAGATTTGATCGTCGGTACCGTCATACCTAGTTCAATCTCGTTCACATCAAGTACTTTACTCGTTCCGTAATCTGATTATCACTTTGTGATTAACTCCTTAACCACATGCTTGCAAGCGGTGTTGATATCGACACGAAAGTGGGCCAAGTATATCTCTCGACTTGGGAGGGACAAATCCCATCTCGATACATACAACCCAACAGTACTTTCTCGATCACCGAGAGACACCTTTATGATCACCCTCTCATAGGATGACGTTTGATGACCTCAAAGCTTTCTTCCGATACCAGGGAGTTGTATTATCTCATGGTCTAAGGAATACAATATTTGACATAAGAAAAGATTCGCAAAGATGAACACGATGACACGATCTAATTGCTCCGCTTAGTTTGGGTCTGTCCATCATACCATTCTCCCAATGATATGATCTCATTATTAATCGACAACTCATGTCTATGGTTAGGAAACCTTAACCATCATTAATCAATGAGCTAGTCCATAAAGGCATACTAGGGACACGGTGTTGTTCACAAACCACACAAGTATTAAAGTTTCCGCTTAATACAATTCTAGCATGGAATATAAACTTTATCATGAACAAGAATTATAATAATAACATCTTTATTATTGCCTCTAGGGCATAATTCCAACAGTCTCCCACTTGCACTAGAGTCAATAATCTAGTTTACATCTGGCAACAATCTAACACCCATGGCACTAAGGTGCTGATCATGTTTTGCACGTGGAAGAGGTTTAGTCAATGGATCTGCGACATTCGATCCGTATGTACTTTGCTAATCTTCGATCTCCATCGCTATATAATCTCGGATTTTATGAAACTTATGTTGATATGCTTGGTATTTGGATGATATCTTGGTTCCTTAGCGAGTGCTATGGCGCCATGTTGTCACACAATATCTCCAAGGGGTCCAATGCACTTGAACCACGCCAAGCTCGATGATGAAGTTCTGATCCAAACTCCTTCACTTGACGCTTCAAAGCAACCATGTATTCCGCTTCATCAGAGATCCCATCACGCTTTGCTTGCAGCTTCTCCAGCTCACAGCTCCTCCATTCAAAATATAAACGTATCTTGTCTGAGATTTAGAATCATCTTTGTTGGTGTCGAAACTAGCATCGACATAACCTTTTACGACGAGCTGTTCATCACATCCATAGACTAAGAAAATTTCTTTAGTCCTATTCAAGTACTTTAGGATGTTCTTCACGGATGTCCAGTGTTCCACTCCTGGATCACTTTGGTACCTGCTCGTCAAACTAAGAGCATTGGACACATCCGATCTAGTACACATCATGGCATACATGATAGAACCTATGGCCGAGGCATAAGGCACTTAGCTCATAGCTTCTCTATCATTTCATGAATGGACACCGAGCCTTGCTCAATATCTTACCCGACAACATAGGCACTTGAACCTTTCGTTGCCTTATCCATTCGAACCTTTTCGTAACTTTGTCTAGGTATGTACCGCTTAAAGCTATCAGCCTTTGTCTATCTCTATAGATTTTGATGCCCAATATATAAGCAGCTTCACCTAGGTCTTTCATTGAAAAATATTTGTTCAAATAACTCTTCACATCGTTAAGCATGTCAATGTCATTTCCAATAATCAATATGTCATCCACATATAGTACCGTAAATGTCACCGAGCTCCCACTCACTTTCTTGTAGATACAAGCTTCAGAGCAATTTGGAACAAATCCAAAGCTCTTGATCACTTGATCAAAACGAAGGTTCCAACTCCGAGATGCTTGCTTCAGTCCATAAATGGAACGCTGAAGTTTGCACACTTTCTCAGCATCCTTAGGATCGACAAAACCTTCGGGTTGCATCATATACAACTCTTTATCAATGTTGCCATTGAGGAACGCAATCTTGACATCCATCTGCCATATTTCATAATCATGAAATGCATCAATTGCTAATAAAATCTGAATGAACTTAAACATCGCTATGGGAGAGAAAGTCTCATCGTAGTCAACACCTTGAACTTGTCAAAAACCTTTCGCGAGAAGTCGTGCTTTATGGACGGTAACATTACCATCTGCGTCCGTTTTCTTCTTGAAGATCCATTTGCACTCAACGGCCTTTCGGTCGCTAGGAGGATCACCAAAGTCCATACTTGGTTTTCGCTCATGGATCCCAATTCGAATTTCATGGCTTCTAGCCATTTCTCAGAGTCTGGGCTCATCATTGTTTCCTCATAGTTCGTAGGTTCACTGTCATCTACTAACAAGACAGTTAAGACAGGGTTGCCGTTCCACTCAGGAGGGGCACGCGACCTTGTCGACCTGCGACGTTCAGTAGTAGCATCGTCCGAAGCTTCATGATCCTTATCATTAGCTTCCTCTATTGTTGGTGCAGCACGAACAATTTCAGGTGCGCGCTACTCTCCAACTCAAGAGAAGGTTCAACAACCTCGCCTAGCTCTACTTTCCTCCCACTCACTTCTTTCGAGAGAAACTCTTCGCAAGAAAGGATCCGTTTTGCGACAAACACTTTGCCTTCGGTTCTGGATATAAGGTATACCCAATAGTTTCCTTAGGGTATCCTATGAAGACGATTCGCTTTGGGTTCGAGCTTGTCCACATCAACTTCTTGACGTAAGCTTCGCATCCCCAAACTTGAAGAAATGACAACTTAGGTTTAGCACCAAACCACAGTTCATACGGTGTCGTCTCAACAGATTTAGATGGTGCCCTATTTAAAGTGAATGCATCGGTTTCTAATGCATAACCCCAAAACGATAACGGCAAATCAGTAAGAGACATCATTGATCGGAACATATCTAATAGAGTTCGATTCCGGCGTTCAGACACACCATTGCGCTATGGTATTCCGGGGGGCGTGAGTTGCGAAACGATTTCGCTTGCTTTAAGATGCGTGAGAAAATCATAACTCAAATATTCACCTCCACGATCGGATCGTAGAAACTTAATTTTTCTGTTACGATGGTTCTCCACTTCATTCTGAAATTCCTTGAACTTTTCAAATGTTTCAGATTTATGTTTCATTAAATAGATATACCCATATCTACTTAAGTCATCGGTAAAAGTGAGAAAATAGCGATATCCACCGTGCGTCGAAACACTCATCGGTCCGCATACATCGGTATGTATGATTTCCAACAAGTCCGTTGCTCGCTCCATCATTCCGGAGAACGGGGTTTTCATCATCTTGCCCATGAGGCATGGTTCGCATGTGTCAAATGATTCAAAATCAAGAGACTCCAAAAGTCCATCAGAATGGAGTTCCTTCATGCGTTTTACACCAATATGACCAAGATGACAGTGCCACAAATAAGTAGTATTATCACTATCTACCTTGCATCTCTTAGCCTCAATGTTATGGATGTGTGTTTCATCCCTTTCGAGATTCAGAAGAAATAAACCATTCACAGCAGGTGCATGACCATAAAAGATGTTACTCATGTAAATAGAACAACCATTATTCTCGGATTTAAATGAATATCCGTCTTGCAATAAACACGATCCAGATATGATGTTCATGCTCAACGCAGGCACATAATAACATTTATTAAGGTTTAAAACTAATCCCGAAGGTAAAACTATGGAGAGCGTGCCGACGGCCATCACATCAACTCTTGATCCGTTGCCAATGCGCATCGTCACCTCATCCTCGCAGTCCGCTCATTCCGTAGCTCCTGTTTCGAGTTACAAATATTAGCAACTGAACCAATATCAAATACCCAGGCACTACAACGAGGGCTAGTAAGGAAAACATCAATAACATGTAGATCAAATATACCTTTGATGGTGCCATCCTTCTTGTCCGCTAAGTACTTCGGATAGTTGCGCTTCCAGTGACCCTTGTCCTTGCAATAGAAGCACTCAGTGTCCGGCTTAGGTCCAGACTTGAGCTTCTTCTCAGCAGGGGCAACGCGCTTGCCGCCGCCTTTCTTCAAGGGCTTGTTTGCACCCTTACCTTTCTTAAAGGTGGGGGGCTTGTTGACCATCAACACATGATTATCCTTTTTGATGTCCACCTCCGCAACCTTCAGCTTAGCGAAGAGCTCGGTGATCGTATCAGTGGAACCAATCTGATTATGAGTCACTACAAAACTTTTGTAGCCGGAGGGAGTGATTGCAACCTCACAATCTTGAGCTCCTCTGGAATCTTGCAGTCCAGTTGCTCAAGGCGTTGAGTGTAGCCCGACATCTTTATGGCGTGCTCACTAACGGAACTCCCTTCCTCCATCTTGCAGTTAAAGAATTTCTCAAAGATCTCATATCTCTCAGAACGGGGCTGAGTCTGAAACATAGTTTTCAGCTCCTCAAGAATCTCAAAGGTCCCGGGATAGTCTTCAAAACAATTTTGAAGGTCCGATTCCATAGCAAACAACATGGTGCTCTTAATCACACCATAATCATCTTTGCGCGACTGATAAACAACTTTCTCATCAGCCGGCGCATCTACAGCAGGGGCGTCACCTAGTGCATTCTCAAGGACATAGTCCTTTTGTACGCCAGAGAGAATGATTCTTAGATTGCGGAACCAATTGGTGAAGTTAGACCCATTGTTCTTAAGATTTTCTTTCTCAGCAAAAACGTTGAAGTTGAAGTTGGACTTAGCCATTTGATCTACAATATTTGCAAGTACAAATTAGACTATGTTCATGATAACTAGTTCAACTTAATCAAATTACTAGATGAACTCCCACTAAATTCAACATCCCTCAAGTTGTTTAGTGAACATGATCCAAATTCACCACACCTAATCCGATCTTCACGAGAAGAGATGTGGTTTCAATGGTGGACAACGAAGTGTCGATCATATCATTCATATGACTCATGCTTAACCTTTCGGTTCATGTGTTCCGAGGCCATGTCTGTACATGCTAGGCTCATCAAGTCAAACCCAAGTATTTCCGCGTGTGCAAAACTGGCTTGCACCCGTTGTATGTGAACGTAGAGTTTATAGCACCCGATCATCACGTGATGCTTGAACACGATTTAACTTTCGCAATGGTGCATACATGGGGAGAACAGTTTTATCTTGATCTTTGTTAGGAATCATCTTATAATGCTACCAAGTGATCTAAGCATAATAAGATACATAAAAGGATAAACATCACATGCATATAAATTTATGTGACATGGTATAGCCAATCTTCGCGCAATGATATCCATCTTGTGCGTGCCGGCATGATCTCCATCACTCCACCATGATTGCCTCCATCACGAATAGCAACTACAACTATTGCTAACTACTTAGCGATAAAGTAAAGCTATTACATGGCGTATAAGAAGTTGACACACAGGTCATACACAATTATAAAGACAACCATATGGCTCCTTCCGGTTGTGTACTCATCGACATGCAAGTCGTGAAACATTAGAAAACATGATCATTGCATACAACATACACATCACATCTTGGGCCATACCATATCACAGAAAACACTCCTTGCAAAAACAAGTTAGACGCCTCTACTTTGTTGTTGCATGTTTTACGTGGCTTATGGGAGTAGCAAGCTAAGAACGATTCTTATCTATGGAAAGCCACAACGGTGATATTATGGTTGCCAAACTCCGGTGTAAATCCCATGACAACTATAGTGAGAGAACCGGCATCCAATGACCGCATGTGTGGAACAAGCCACACGTCAAGCGGAGCGGTCTCATGAACGACGCCAGAAGTTGGCCTAGACCGCTTCGATCTCACTATCCCGCATCATAAGAAGTACATAAACAAGAGGCTTGCAACAGAAAACATCAACGCCCGCAACAACCATGTTGCGTTCTACTCGTGAAACACATCTACGCATAGATCTAGCTCTGATACCACTGAAGGGTTTCGCAGCATAGTAAATCAAAAAATCTCTACGGATGCGAACGGGAAAGCCAAGATCTAATCTAGAAGATGCAAACAACGAGAGGAATAGATGAGATCTTCATACCCTTGAAGATTCGCACAACGGAACGTTCAACGGAACATGGGTGATGTAGTCGTACTCGCTTCTCCTCCTCGCGATCCAATCCGATCTAACACCGCAAGTGGCGATGCCTCCGAGAGATGCACACGTGCGGCACCTCCACGTCTCCTCCTTCCTCGGTCCAGAAAGTATGGTGGAGAGACGGATTGGATCTACAACGCGACGGCGCGGTGCAAGTGGTGGAGAGTTTCTGCAGCAGGCCTTCGCCTACACGCAGTCGGGAGGGAGAGAGAGAGGGGGGCAGCAGGGTGGCTAGGGCTTGAGGAGGAGGTGTAGGAGGGTTGCGCCCCCAGCTCTCTTTATATAGAGGGGTGGGCGGCCAGCCCTTGCCCCTCCCCCAAGCCCTAGGGCCGGCGGCCAAGGAGGGAGGAGTGGGGGGCAAGTTCCCCCCTTCTAGAAGCTCCCCTAGGGTTTCCCTATGGTTTGGCCGGCTGGGCCCTATGGGGCCTTGTACCCCTGGACCAATGCGGCTAGGGCACTCCCTCATAGGCCCATGCCCCCTCCCGGCAGGTGGGGCCACGTTGGTCCCCCTCCGGAAGGTTCTAGAAGCTTCCGATACAATACCGATTAACCCGAAACAATTCCGAACTCCAAAAACTGCATTGCCTTATATGAATCTTATTCTTCGGACCATTCCGGAACCTCTCGTGATGTCCCGGATCCCATCCGAGACTCCGAACAAAAACTCATAAACCAATTATCCAATCTATCCTAGCGTCAAGACACGTTAAGTGTGTGACCCTTCGGGTTCGAGAATATGCACATGATCTTATATCAATAATCAATGGGTCTGAAACCCATATTGACTCCACACATTCATCGATGATCATATAGGATGAACCACGATGCCAAGTTTCAATCAATCCCATATATATATATATTCCTTGTCTCGCGATATTTTACTTGCCCGAGATTTGATCGCTTGACTGTCATACCTAGTTCAATCTCGCTCATAGCAAGTACTTTACTGCTCAGAATCCGATTATCACTTTGTGATAAAATCCTTAACCACATGCTTGCAAGCGTGTTGATATCGACACCGAGTGGGCCCAAGTATATCTCTCCGACTTGGGAGGGACAAATCCCATCTCGATACATACAACCCAACAGGTACTTTTCGATCACCTGAGAGACACCTTTATGATCACCCTCTCATAGGATGACGTTTGATGACCTCAAAGCTTTCTTCCGATACCAGGGAGTTGTATTATCTCACGGTCTAAGGAATACAATATTTGACATAAGAAAAGCTTCGCAAAGATGAACACGATGACACGATCTAATTGCTCCGCTTAGTTTGGGTCTGTCCATCATACCATTCTCCCAATGATATGATCTCATTATTAATCGACAACTCATGTCTATGGTTAGGAAACCTTAACCATCATTAATCAATGAGCTAGTCCATAAAGGCATACTAGGGACACAGTGTTGTTCACAAACCACACAAGTATTAAAGTTTCCTCTTAATACAATTCTAGCATGGAATATAAACTTTATCATGAACAAGAATTATAATAATAACATCTTTATTATTGCCTCTAGGGAATAATTCCAACAATGTGTTCATCTCTCTCTCTATATATATATATGCATGATCTTGTTGTGGTCATGAGCTTTGTAATCTAGTAGATCTACCTTGCTACTCAAATGCTTCAATAGATCTATGCTCTCTCCATGTGTGTGAAAGTGACAACATGCACGCCATGGTGTCACTTAGGCTTGAGTCTACATAAATACTCATTGTGCTTTAATAGATCTCTGCTTTTCCCCACGTCTGTGAAAGTGACAGCGTGCACGCCGTGTGTGGCACTTAAGCTAGACTACATATATATTTGTTATGAGTTATATTTGGATTTGGATGTCTCTATGAAATTGTGGTGTTTATTGGAACCATCTAGCGCTCAAGGTGACAGTGTGGGGTTATCTAGATTGGGGAAGGCCCTACCGTGGATTAGAGTGTCCAACCGGAGAGTAGTTAAGAGTAGTATCGTGAAAAGAGGATATTTATATGAGAGAGTGTTCACTAGTGAAAGTATGATCCATAGGCCTTGTTTCTAAACATTGAAACACCGTTTGCTTCTAGATCTGTTGCATATTTGCTTGCTTCCATTCTTTTGCCTTTAGTATTTAGCTCACCGTTAAGCTATTTTATGGCACCGTTACCACTTGTATTTCACTATATCTTCGCCGAACTAGTGCACCTATACACCTGACAAGTGTATTGGGTGTGTTGGGGACACACGGGACTTCTTGTATCTTGATTGCAGGATTTCTTGAGAGGGAATATCTTTGACCACTTCCTCCCTGAGATTCGATAAACCTTGGGTAATCCACTTAAGGGAAACTTGCTGCTATTCTACAAACCTCTGCACTTGGAGGCCCAACAACTGTCTACAAGAATAGAATTGCGTAGACACCAGGTATTACTTTCCAATAAAAGCATCCTTGCACTTAATCCAAAAATCAATACTATTTCTAGGCAAGGATAGCAACAATTCTTTAGCTTTTCCTCTGAAGGAGAAGGGAAACAACTTGAGCTTAATAGTATCTCCATCTACATCCTTATACTTTTGCATCTCACAAAGTTCAATAAAGCTATTGAGATGGCCAGCAGCATCATCAGAACTAGCACCAGAAAATTGCTCTCTCATCACAAGATTCAACAAAGCAGGCTTAATTTCATAAAAGGTAGCATCAGGAGCAGGTGGAGCAATAGGAGTGCTAAGGAAATCATTTTTGTTTGTTCTAGTGAAGTCACACAACTTTGTGTTCTCAGCGGAGTTCATTTTGGCAAAAGTGGAGCAAGCCAAAAACAGTAGCAGCAGCTAGAGCAGGAACTAATTTTTTTGTGTTTTTGATAAGAGAAAGTAAACCAAACTAGACTATTTTTTTTGGAGTTTTTGATAACAAGAGGCAAACAAAACCAAGCAAAAGAAACTAAGCAAACTAAAAACAAAGTAAAGAGAAAGGTTGAGGAGGACTCCCCTTGTGAAGACGTCCTTAGCCTCCCCGGCAGCGGCGCCAGAAAACTTGTTGATGGCGCCTGAGAGCGCTTTGTCGGGAAACCCCAAGAGCAAGGTGTGAAGCAGCACAGCAGCAAGTATTCCCTCAGTAAGAAACCAAGGTTATCGAACCAGTAGGAGGAAGGAAACGTCTCAAAGGTGTTGCAAGCAACGTGGAAACCTGTACAACACAAACTCAAGACTTTGCCCCAACGAACAGTGAGGTTGTCAATCTCACCGTTTGCTGTAACAAAGGATTAATTGTATGGTGTGGAAGGTGATGATGGTTTGTAGCAAGTAAACAGTAACAGTGGAAGATGTATCAATGGTAAAGATTGGAGCAGGGTCCATAGTTCACTAGAGGTGTTCTCCTTAGATAAAAAAACATGGCATGCTGGGTAAACAAATTACATCAGGACAATTTACAACACTGAGCAAGGCATAACAATGCAATACTAGACAAAAAGATCCTATGAGATTCGATTGGGAAATACAACAATATACATAGACCGCCATCCAACTGCATCTATGACTAGAAGTCCACCTTCAGGTTATCATCCGAACCCCCTCCAGTATTAAGTTGCAAGCAATGACAAATCATTTTAAGCAAAGTGTGTAAGGTAAACAATCCACTTGTTCCATGAACAAGAGACCGTTGTTTTCTCCCTAGTGGCAACAACACATCTATAACCGAAGAGTTTTCTGTCACTTCCCTTGGAAACTAGAGGCATGAATCCACTATCGAGCATAAATACCCCCTCTTGGAGTCACTAGCAACTACTTGGAAAAGATAGCTACTAACAACGGAGAGCACGGAAGATCACAAACAACACAGACATGATAGAACCAAATAGACAAAACCATTAATCAATCTGACATAGTAATATCAATAACCATCGGATCTCCGCAAACACAACATGCATGATTACAAATAGATTAGGTCTTTATCATGAACAGAGCTCATAAGATCTATACATGAAAGCACAAGGAGGAGATACAACCATCTAGCTACTATATGGACCCGTAGTCCAAGGTGGAACTACTCACACTTCATACCAGAGGCTGGCATGATGAAGAAGAAAGCCTCCGGGATGATCTACCCTCCGACAGGGTGCCAGGAAGAGCTTTAGATCCCCTGATCTAGGGACGAGGGTGGCGGAGGCTACAGACGGTTTCGTGGAGTTTTTATCGGGTGTCTAGGGTTTTGGCATCGGGGGTACTTTATAGGCAAAGAGGCGGTGGGGCCCACCATGGTTGCACCCCAGACGTGGTGGGCCCACCTGCTGCCATGGGGTGGCCCCAGTGAGCCTCCTCCGTCTCGTATGCTGTCTTCGTGTTGCCCATGGTAAAATATTGACTTTGGCTTTTGTCCCGTCCAATTCC
This sequence comes from Avena longiglumis, assembly GCA_030063025.1. NCBI lineage: Eukaryota > Viridiplantae > Streptophyta > Magnoliopsida > Poales > Poaceae > Avena > Avena longiglumis. The sequence continues at coordinate 482,931,932 of CP125978.1, read as the reverse complement.
AAGAATATTGATTTTCTGCCTTTCTGAGACCAAAAACCGAAGAAAACAGGCAACTATCACTATGGAAACTTGTTAATAGGTTAGTTCCAGAAAACATATAAAAACACCTCAAAGTGTATACAAAGCAAAGCAAAGTAGATACTAAACAAGCATGAAAAATCAAAAATTATAGATACGTTTCTGACGTATCACAAATCAAGATCAAGCAAGAAAACAATAGCGTAAGCAATCTGAAATTGCGGATATACTAGATCAATAATAATCTCAATAGAGAAAGTTGTGATTCCAATAGGATGTCTTGACGGTTACACTAGCCACTAGGAGTGTAAACAAATAAAAGTAGTAAATAGTTAAACTTCTCTAAACAAACCTAGTGTAAAACCTATATGAGCTAGCTATTTATTATGGCGATGCTGGGCTGGGAGCTCCTATGCTCCCCTCGACTCGGGAGCGAGGGTCACTACGCCTGAAGGGGCACTCATGCGTCGCCGGTCGCTCTAGTGCGACCCAACAAGAGGTATGCTTTATTGTCTTTATTCTTTTCCTTTTCTGTTTATTTTCTATTTTCCCTTCTCTTTTATTCTTTTATTTTTATTTTCTTTTATCCTTGTCAAAACCATTTTTTAAATGTGAATATTTATGAAAATGAACCATTTAAAAAAACATATTTTACAAAATCGAAGATTTCAAAATCTAAATATTTTTAAAAATTTAACATTTTCAAAATGAAGCATTTTCAGAATTGAACATTTTCAAAATCTATTTTTTAAAATATTCATTCTTAAAGTCAGAAAATCATATAAAAGTAAAGTACTAAAGGAAAACGAAAATAAAACAGAAAATAAAAATAGAAAACTGAAAAGGAAAAGAATAAAAAAGGAAAAGAATCATACAAAGGAAACCTCTAGATGATAAATGGACTAAGCCAACCTTCAGATTCCTTCTAGAGGGCATCCCAGGTTCGGCTGCCTCCCTTGGGCTGTGGCACGACTGGACATGGCAGTAGGTCCACGACTTACTTCCTTGATGTTGCACTCCATGTAGATATGGCCAGCATAATCTTTTTTTCCCTTTATTTCTTCCTTTTTTTTCCTCTCTCGAAAAAACTTTTTTTCTAAAACTCAAATCTATTAATGATCATCAACAACGATGTAAAGAAGAGTAAAGTATAAATAGGTCATTGGACCACCTAGTGATGATTATAGACACTAGCACGAGACGAAGGCGCACCGCCATCCTCGCCTCTCCAGTCTCCATCACCGGAGCCGAGAAAAAGCCCGTTGTAGTAGAGCTTGTTGTAGTAGATTAACGGAAAGTGGTCGTGCTAATATCCCAAAGGACCAATGCACCAAAGCATCAACCATCGCCAATAACGACAACCGTAGATCGAAAGAGACTGGCCTAAAACTTCACAAACGAACACGAAAACCGACCGGATCCCGGGATATCCGTGGGACAAACGACTCCGCACGCCCTCCGCTAGCGCTAGACGCAACACTAGAGCGAGGATAGGACCGAGAGTACTTTATTCCGATTTCAGTACGTAGCCATCGCCTCACCATCCCGAAGAAGACACCGAAAAACAATCTAAAAAAACACAAGACCTCCCGCCAGCGAGGGGTTGTGGTCCGCCACGCCTCCAAGCAGTGGCGGACCTAGGATTTTACCGATGGGTATGCCCATAAAAAATTTAATGACAATTTTGATAAAATATATTACTTGCATTGTAAAGCGAAAAGAAATAACAAATAATAGCTGAAAGATTAACTTAGAATGTTGCACAAATTACCCCATAAATACTTAAAAGACAACTAATAGTCTGAAATGTGCATAAAGAAACTTATAATACTATTTCTTCGACTTGACTGGCCTACGGTTTCTTAACGTCATGAAACTCTCGATTATATCATCCTCATCCACTTCAAAGAAAATATCCCGCTCTATGTATGTGACGAGACAATCATCCAAGAGACTATCACCCATCTTATTTCTTAACTTTGTTTTCACTAAAGTCATGGCAGAAAACACCCTTTCAACACTTGCCGTCGCCACCAGTAGAACCAATACTAATTTCAAAAGCAAGTAAACCATATCATACACTCTATGTCTCTTTGTCTCAACAAGCTTAACTGAGAGGTCAACAAGACTCTCTATGCCTTGGATGCTATCATCTCGTCTCATGTCGGCAATATAATTATCAAACTGCATTTCAAGCTTTAGCAAATAATTTTCTGGAATATCATTAGGATAGAATTGAGCTAGTCTGCGTATCTTCCGTCAAAAGAAGCAAATGAATTTGAAGGATTTAATGCCGACATACAAGACAGTAACTCCATATTTACCTCATCAAACCGGTTATCAAGCTCTTGACTAATTTGATCTATGACACCAATATATACTTCTCTTCTAAAGTGGTCATCATTTGTTTGATTTCGAGCACGAGCATACCTTGTTGATTTTCCATAAGGCACATAATTACCATCCATAGAAGGAACATCAACACCATGTTCAACACAAAACAAAGTGACCCTCTCAAGAAACTGAACCCAACCATTAGACCTCATTTGTTGTATTTTGTCCTTTGCCCCATTAACAAGTGAGATTGCATTAAGAATATCTTGTTCCCTTCTTTGCAAACACTGAGATAATTCATTTGTATATCCAAGAATAACAACCATCAAGTGTGCAAAGAAAACAAACTCAAAGGACTCAAATGCTCCAAGTACATAATGTATCCTTGTCCAATCATCCTTAAATGAGGTATCATCTCCAAGATCAGTGAGGATGTCATGAATTGTGGAAAACATAACAACGATGTTGTATATAGTTCTAAAATGAGATCCCCAACGAGTGTCACCTGGCCTAGGCAAACACATCTCTTGATTTAATCCACTCCTAGTTTCAAGTTCACCACAATCAAGTGCTTTCTTGATACTCTCAAGCCTAACATTTCGAAGCATGTCATGACGCTTACAAGAAACTCCAACAATATTCAGCAAGAGAGACACTTGATCAAAAAAGCTCACACAATCAGCATTTCCCTTAGCAACAACAATAAGAACTAGCTGGAGTTGATGTGCAAAACAATGTATATAATAAGCAGAAGGTGACTCTTGCATGATCAATGTTTTTAGTCCTTTAATATCTCCTTTCATGTTGCTAGCTCCATCATAACCTTGACCACGAATTTGAGCCATAGTCAAGCCATGACTAGCAAGTAAAGCTTCAATTGCATTCTTTAGTGATAAAGAGGTAGTGTCGCCTACATGAACAACTCCAATGAAGTGCTCACATGGTCTTCCTAATTGATTGACATAGCGCAAACAAAGAGCAAGTTGTTCTTTATGTGATATATCACTAGACTCATCAAAAAATTGCATAGGGCTCATCACCAAGTTCTTCAATAATTTTCTTTCTAGTTTCTATAACACAACATTCAATAATATCCTTTTGTATCTTTGGGCTAGTTAATATGCAATTACGGAGCATTGTTCAAAACATACTTATGTACTTCTTCACTTTTTTCGCAAGAAACTCCAAAAGTTCAAGAAAGTTCCTCTGTTGCTAGACTCTTTACTTTCATCGTGTCCACGGAATGCCAATCCTTGGTGCAAAAGAAACTTGATATATCTAAGTGAATAAGTCAACCTTATCTTATATAGACGAAGATCCTCATCACCCACTTCTCAATGTGATAATCAATTGCTACCTTGGGATTCCTGAAGCCAATGTATCTCTCTTGAGCCGCATTATGTGCCTTAGAACCCATATGTTTGAAAAGTGCTTTCTCTCCTATATTCCAGTTTCTCCAGCCATCAACTGTAAATGTATACGAGCCGACCCTTCTTGAATAAGTAACATATAAAGCAAAACACAGAATCCTTCTTGATACTATATTCAAGCCATTCATGATTATGCATCCATACAAAATTGAACTGACGATCTTTTCCAGAAATCTTTCTTTTTGGAAAAACATGTATATAAGGTTTGAATGGCCCGTTCATAACATATGTCCTCCAAACTGAATCTTGATCATTGACAGGATAACTTTGAATGGGTTTCCTTTCACCTGGATCACGCGGAAGGTTGTTGATGTCATAAACCAACTGTGGCGGTGGCGATGGCGACGACAGCGGTGGCGGTGATGGTGGCATATCATTCACAACTTCTTCAACTACATTCTCTTGCTCTTGAGTTTCCTCTTCCTCCACAATTTCATCCTCATAAGCTTTTGAAGCAACGGCGGCCTTCTTTGCCGCGTGTTTTTGAAAAAGGGATGCAATGTCTCCACCTCTCTTCTTCATAGCTAAAAATTTAAATTAGAAGACAATTATTTAATAGCATGATAATGTATACGTGAATCTATAAGCTACCAACTATTAGCTTCGCTCGGATGCGCCTTTTAGATTAAAAATATCCTAATTTCCTAGGCTCAAGACGATCTTTGAAATAGAAAACATCAAGCCACGAACTGATGTCATACCTTACTTTGTTGCGGCGAGCGCCGTGCCGGTCTTCAGAGTTGAGAAACCTCACGCCGTGTGGGATTGTCGGTCCCGGCGTCCAGGTCGATAGCCAACAATCTGATCGGATCCTGGCCTGGCTGTGTGAGGCCCGTCGCGGAGTGGCGGCGCACGGAATCGGCAAGGAGGCGTCGCGTCTCCCACGGCTCCACGCAAACAGGACGGGAGATTGGAATTGTTGAATCGATAGAGGAGAGTACTCCTAGTTTTCAGCTGACCGGTTTTGGTTTCCTTTCGATCAATAAAGTAGCACACAAAACGTAACCAACCACATGTCTGTTTCAGCCGACCAGTTCCGCAACAAATCGATCGGCGTTATTTTTTCTCAACTAATATACGGTATAGTATACGACAGCGTTGTCCGGCCGCAGAGTATGCCCCGGCATACCCGGTAGGTCTGTCGCTGCCTCCAAGTCCTTAAGGCCACCGCAGATGGGATGGAACGATGGCGTCGTAGGCGAGGGGGAAGGAACCCTAGATGGGTTAGCCGACGCATTGGGAGCACCTCTCTCTCGCATGCCTTCCTCGTATCCTTAGCCGCAAGATTATCATACACCACAGTAGCACATGCATCGATGGATTGTTTGATATGAAGCAAGTATTTTATGTAACTATGCTACCGTTTGTGCTTCTAGCATTTGATGTTCTCCATATTTCTTCTCTCTACTTGAGGCTCTCTTGCTTTAGTTCCTTCATTCTGGCAGTTTAATTGGAGCAGATGAGATCTAGTTGTAGGTGTGGTACAGGGTGCAACAGGTATGAGATATGTCATCATCACTACCCTATTACAGTGGCATGATGCGCAGTGTCATGGTGAAGGGTGAGGCTGGGAGACTTTTAACCTAGCCACATACACATGGAGTGTTATGGGTTACTAACCCGAGATATACTGATGAACATTTATGGGTAAAATAGCGCATCTATACATAGTGTACAAAATGTGCCAAGCCACAACATGTTCTGAGCAAGAACCACGATACCTAAGGGAAATGAACCATTGGAAGTTCTAACAAAACAAATTAATTAATTAGTTTAATCATAATTTCACATCATTTTATTTTTATCCTCCTTTTCTTCTCTTATTTCCTACTTAATTAGTTTAAGGTTGTACGTACTTTCTTTGTTATTTTTTCTTACAAAACAAACTAATATTTTATTGGTCCAATTATAAATAAGACATTTACGAATAGTCTTTGGAATTTCTATAGATGATGAAGTTTTGTTGTACTAAACTTATCTCTGAAAGTAAGACTACTGATGGAAAGGTATAAGCAAGGAAAAACTCAATGGATGAATGGGTAGATGAACTGATATAAGCAAGGAAAAAATTCACCCAACCTCTAGTACTCCCTCCAATCCAAATTAATGGACTCAGATTTGTCTTAATCGGAGGAAGTAATATATTTTTGTTGCATTGTATTATATATTTCATACCTTTTCAGAACCAACTCCACAAATACCTCATTTAGTGTTGTCAATATTTGAGTTCTGCTGACCCGATTAGTTCATCCGTTTCTTAAAATCATGAGTTGAAACTAGCGGTTAGCAAACTAAATACTGAATGAGATTGTGAGACTTTGAATATTTTTTCAAGATAAACGGTGAATGTAATTATATAATATACTCTTTATTTCATAGAATGGACAATGTTCATTGGCATACTACAAGCTTACCCAATTAGCAGGTGCATATCTCTATTAGGAGCATTCTGGTGCCGTTGTAGTTTAATCAGCTCATTAGAAAGTTTGAAGAGATTCAACCAATTGTGATATGACGGGTTATTTGCTGATTAAAAATTAATAGTTGATGTTCACAAGGAGAAAACACAAAGACGGTGTTTGTACCCAACTATTCCCTCATTATACGCATTCAGTTTGTTAAAGCGTATAAGTGGATTGAACTAGCCCTTTCCATCAGTTCGGACTTTTGGTTGCGTTGATTAGTGCATGAAGCTTGACATGGTATTAGAGCATAAGGTCTCGAGTTCGAGTCCTGGCTTTCGCAATTTATCCTAAAATTGCCGTTGACCCCTCTGTGTCCACGTATAGGCCTCTTGAGTCATACATGAGTTTCGCGCACCGTCGCTCTCTTTCGGTTGTATGTGCTGACTTCTCCCCGTCACACGTGAGAGGGAGTGTTAAAGTGTATAAGTGGATTGAACTAGCCCTTTTCATCAGTTCGGATTTTTGGTTGCGTTGGCTAATGCATGAAGCTTGACACAGTTATGTGTGGCTTCATGTCCTAGAAATTTTATGTTACTTAAAGATATCATTGTTGTGTGCATTTGAGAGTAAAAGCTACACTCTACTGAATATTGCAGGCACAAATATGACCAACTCAGGCTGAATTAAAATGTCAATTTTGTTTTTATTAGAAATATTTAGGTTTTGTATACTTAAGCATATACTTCAAGAAGAGCTGACAAGGAGGCACATTTTAGGCGGGCTACCTATTTGTAAGTTTGGTATCAACCATATACAATGAAATAATATACTGGTACATGCATCTTATAAAAAAAAACTTACCAATAGATATATCTTCAAGGAGTACTAAGTTTACTTGAGCTGACAAGGAGGCACATTGTTGTGAAGTCACCTCTTGCAAGTTTACCAATAGAAGAGTTATAATTTCAGTTTACTTGAGCAGTGACTTCACAAATTTGGGGGTCACCTTTGGTGCTATGAATGAGTATTGGAGAATTATGATCAAATTATTGGACCACTTCAAGAGAAGTGAAGTATATTTTTGTAGTATTGGAGAAATGTGATAAAATCCGGGGATCACAACCACCTAAATAATATTTTTTTTGCTCCAAATAAGGGAACTGCCTTCCATGTAGAATGATTGTTTTACTGGTAAGCATATTGAATTCTATTTTCACCTAGGTATTTAGATGAAAAATTAATGAAAAATAAAAATACATCTCGGATATATAGTTTAATGAAAATTAAAAATACATCTCGGATATATAGTTTAATGAAAATTTAAAGATGAAAAGTAACCCTTCAAGAATAAAATAGACTTTTGAGATGTTTCCCTCGCATTTGCGAGGGCCATCCTGCTATTTCTAAAAAAAGAGAGAAATTATACTATGTGATGCATGTCATGAGTGAAGGATTCCCAAGAAGTGAGCCCTGTGCACTTGGTTAGAGTACTATATGTACAGTGGCCTGCTTAAGTTCACGTTTTCTTTAACTGAGATGCAATCCGATAAGTATTATGATATTTGAACCTCCTTTTTTTTGTATAAAACAGAGGCCTTGCCAATGAAGGTGCCTTTAGATCTTATTGACAAAAGGTCGGGTTTCCACTTAAAGGCTTGCGCATGTTAAGACGAAGTCTGGTGGGCACATGTATAGTATGAGACTATATAATCATCAAACATGAGATCCGCCGTACTAGATTTCCTTCTTCCCATCATTTGAAATGTGACTGGTGGCCTGACCTACCATGGTACGCAATTGTTTAACTATGAAGTTATGGATGAGAAGCATTGCTAGTTCTTCTTATCTAAACACGTACCCCTGCCTTCTTGTTTGTATCACTCATCATCTCCCTTAAAGTATCGGATCTAGACTCCGTCAATACTAATTTCATCACCCACTCATGGATGGGAATTTATCTCCAGCTTTTGATCGTATCTTCTTATATATTTGGAACATATATTTTATCCTATATATACCGGAGCATCTTCACCAGTTATGTCGTTCTACTCCCTCCGTTTCAAAATATAAGATGTTTTAGGTTTGTGAAGAAGATGAATCTAGACTTGTTTTTATAGGTTCACTTAACTTTAGGATGAATCTACACACTAAAAGAAGTCTAGATTCATTTTTTTTACAAACCTAAAACATCTTATATTTTAAAACGGAGGGAGTACTTAACATGTCGGTGGCTCTAAGAGTGTAGCAATGGCATAAACAATGAGGACACGAGAGAGGCACAAAAAAGATGTAAGAGCACGAGGGAATACGATACATCGGGAATAGAACGGCATCCGGCAGTGAACAAAACATATACATATGACCAAGATCAAATGAAGGATGCCAAGGGCTCGCTCTTTTTACCTTTTAGCCCGTTGTGTTTGGGTTTGGCTACACCTGTGTACACGCCAGACTTGTGGTGGTGTACTGGTGTGTCGTGTTTGGCTACGCCTCTGTACCCGCCAGAATTATGCGCATGACCTGGAACTAGCATCTCATTCCGCTGGTCAAACATACATTTCTTGTAGCCACTTTTTAAACTCCTCCATTGCGTTGGCTGCTAAAGCCCCATGTCCGGATAGCCTCGTCGATGGGCATGTTCGATGCGTTCAATGGAGCAGAGCAGGGCCCCCAATTACCAAAGGAAAATGATATGCATCCCCCGGACGACGGGGGTTTCCATCGTCCTCCTCCCCAAAAATCGCCCCAAATTTAATTTTTGCTGTATAACGGCCCGTTTTTGCTACATATGTCCCCGCTTTTGCTTCTGAAGTAAAAAAAATGGTTCGTTTTAGAAATAGAACGTCTCGCCGGAGATCATGCAGCAAAAAAAATTGTACTAATTGCAGCAAAACCGACTTCGCCAGAAACTTTTTATGCTGCATGGTCTCCGGTGAGGGTCATCAACGAGTTGTTTCCGATGATGTCTCCGGTGACAACGGTTTTGCTGCATTAGCACAATTTTTTTGCTGCATGGTCTCCGGCGAGGTCTCCGATAAGGTATCCGGCGAGACGTTCTATTTCTAAAACGAACCTTTTTTTACTTTGAAAGCAAAAGGAAGATATACGCAGAACACGGATGTTTCAAGCAAAGAATAGACATGTCGGCAAAACAGACGCCGGGAGACGCCTAGCAGTTTCCGTTACCAAAGGCCCCAAATACTAGAGACCCTACCCTCCCCGATGTGCTCTAGATAGATTTTCATGATTTTCCCGATCACGATCAGCGGCTGTTCCTGATCTCTCTTGTTCCTGGCAGTGCGTGCCGTAGTGGTCCTAACCGGCAGACCGGGACTCTGGGAGCAGCGCTAGCTGCAGCACCTGCAGCAGATTGATTGAGGCTTTCAGAAACTGGGGGATTCGATTTCGAGGCAGCTCCGCCCTGTCCCTGGCTCCATCTCGGCGAACGGCCACCAGCTGACCATGTTCACGCGATCACGCACCAAGGTGTGCGTCAAGGCCTCTGACAACTTTATCAGCCTCTCTATTGACGTAAACTATGTTAATTGAATCATTTTGTTAATTTCCTTAATTTGTGAAACACGATAAATCATAAGAAGAACAAGGTGCCAATGATCTGGTTATAAAAAGTAAACTAAAAGACAAAGATTAGAAGCAGCAACCCAGTCTCAAAAATGTGTTGTAGATAGATTTGTCGTGAAATAGTCTCAAATAAATACTAAAATCAAACTCCAGCTGCTAATATTAATGATGGTAGTGCCTGTTGATTGAAGCCAATATTTTGTAGGTAGCACCGGGCCCCCAAATTGGACCACCCACCTCATCCTACAAAATAAGATATTCAAATTGTATTTAAGATTTCATTAGTTATATGATATCCTTTGATTTAGAAGAAACACAGCCAATTTTAAGCAAACTGTAAAATATATAGGAGTTACTCTACTTATATGTTAGTACTTTAACTAGTATTGTATTTGTTAATCTATACTATTAAAAAGATTGGGAACGTTCGTCACCCAGCAAATTTTCCGTCTGCCCGGATTTGACCTTTTTGCCCTTATGTGTTTGGGGTATTACAAGCACTGCCACCGCCAAGTGAGGAAGTCAACAAACGGTTGCGACTCCACCTCGTCACAACCTCGCATCCTCGCCGACGCATGCGTCCAGCCGCCCTGCCCTCTTCCCCAACACACCCCGATCGAAGCCTCCTCCTCGCCATCGATAGCCCTCCGCCAGCCGGTGTCCGTCGGCGAGAGCCGAGAGGCGCTCATGAAGCAGCTCCGCTTCTTCTTCCCACCTACTGCTGCTCGCTCGCTTCTCCCGTTACCCCGCAATTTGTAGGAGGCGGCGGTGTCCAGCGCGGCGGGGAACAAGGACGGCGGTCGGCGACGACCTTGAGGCCATGGTGTTGGGAACAAGGGTAAGGAGGGACGGCAGGGCGACCTTGAGTCCATGGCGTCGGAAAAAAGATGGAGGAGGGCCAGCGGGAAGGCGCTGTTTGCAGAGGCCGGCGGCGGCTCTAGCTTGCGATTAGAGGAGGAGCGGCAGCCGGTGCTAGGAGGGAGAGGTATCGGGGCACAGCGGTCGCCGACGACCTTGGGGGGCGCTGCAGAGGGGAGGTCGACGGGAATGGGGGGATTACGCGAGGAAGGGAGACGCTTGCGTTCGATCTGGAGGCGGGGTTTGTGGCTTGTGGTAGGTGGGTGCGTGCGTTGTGTGTTGCAACTCCTTCCGCGTGTGCGTCTCTGTTCTATCATCTCCGTTCTATCATTCATATCGTTGCTCGCTTGCTCTGTTTTATGGAAGATGTCTTCAGTGTCGCTTACTCTGCTCTATTCTGTCTCGGCCACCAGTGCTTTCGGATGAGAAGCTGAAAGACGCCGCGTCTCCTCCGACAGAAAACGGCAATGGTGGGTGTCCTCTAGATTCCAGCTTGAGGTACAGGTTTACGCAACTCAGTTTGTCTCGATACGTTGTTTACACTTGACATGATGATCTCTGCTCTGACCTGCCTAATTAGGTTATATGTGCTGCAGCTCAGTTGCAATGACTCTTAACTCGCGATACAGCCTGTTTTTGATCGTTTCCAAACTGAGTCATCACTTCAGAAACTCTCAGCCCAATCGATCTGTAAGACTGTAACCTCGTCTTCTGAATTTTAATCCTGTTATAAGCAGGAGCTTCACTATGTCTTTAACAAGGGATTGCATATGTCCCATGGTATTGACACGAGGAAGGTATGATCTGGATCCATTTGAGCTTCATATTTTAAACTTCAATATTCGGATTAGATGGATGGTTCTAACATTCAGTTCATAGCGCATTTCATGTGGCATGGTGATGTATATCATGCTAGGTTCCCCTGGTTAGGAATACACTGCTAAGACAATTAGTCTTCACTTGACAATGACAAAAATTTATTCTCTTAATATATACAGCTTAACTGGCTTAATTAGCAAAAGAATACAAGAGAGGAATTATAAACCTACCGTAATCAATTTAATAGTGAAGATAATAGACAACAATTCCCTCCTTTTCTTTGTGGTTACTTAAACAAACTGGGAAGGAAACATCCATTATCTATATGTGCAACTCACATAATCACCGGCCAAAAATTTAGCTCACCTACAACTGCAACTATGAAATTTTTCTCAAGGCTAAAGTTAGCTGGTCCCAATTATGTTATACGCATCGGCCGACACTTTACCCTTAGCCGCCATGGCACTTTCATAGGTCTGTCTGTGTACCGTTATTTTGGCTAACACTTTGCCATACATGGTTGATATGTTAGAAACATATTTTTTGTCCGTATAAAAGTTACAGTCTACCTATTTTTGATTTAGAATCTAATACCTTACCTTTCTCTGCAGCAAAAGCAGTATATTTATTTTCAGTAATGTTGGTTTTTTCTTGTAGCTGAATGAGGTTTCGGAAGTTTCAGGTGCACCACAGGTTGCAGAGCTGCATACAAATTTTAAGATGGATGCTTTATGAAATTTCTAAGAAAAATATCTATTCAATCGTGATATTGTAAGCATCGTCCAGATAGTGTTGTGTGTACAAAGGTACCGATATTACAATTGTGTTACTTTTTTACTTTTGTTATCTCTTTTTGTTGTTCCATAGCAACGTGTGGGCATGCTGCTAGTTGATCCTTAAACGCATAATGTATATGGTCGCAATATTCTTGCACAACTAGCTAAATATTCCTTTTCGAGGAGGTAATGGGGCAAGAATAAAAGAGATGTGAATAAATGGAGAAACGGGAAAGCTCGCAAAACGAGCAGTTTACAAGACTTGTGTTTGAAACAAAGTTGCTTGATTTCAGCAAGAGTCGCACGTAAAAGATCGAGAAGGTAGAGGGGCTAATAAGGAAACGCTTCGTCAATATCTCGTTTGTAAAATGATTTGATCGTAAATTATGGATAAAGTGTGTAAACTCTCGAGAGTAAAGAAACCTGACGGATCAATCGTGTTCACAAAATAAGGACAACTTGAGCGTCTGAATGATGGGGCCTCTGAAGATTTGTACTCTATCTCTTTTACAAGAAAAGTTTTTTCAAAACTCCTATGTTTGTTGACTCGATCATAGATGGGATTTTGGGTGTACGGTGGACTCCATGTGTTAGGTTGAGTATGGTAGCCTGGTGGACTCCTGTGCGACCATATATTACTTCTTAAAAGTTTATAAATTAAAGTAGGATAAAAGATTTCTCTCTTCTTCTTGATTTAGTAAAAAAATAGTTTTACGCAAATAAACCTCAATCTTTCTCTTTTCATCCTTGTCCATATAGAGATAGCCTAAGTATTTTTCTTGGTGTAATTTGCCAATACATTTAAAGTATTGATCAACTTATTGGTTGAACATGTTATGTGCAGAATACGAATTTCGAAGAAAGGTGAGCTAGAATCGCAGGACTTCGCTCAATAAGACCGTGGCGTTGATGGGCTCAATTATATTTAAGTTTCTATTGATTTATTTGAGCTATGCAAAGATGTAGTAACTCTCGATTATTCAATTCGTGTAACAAAAACTTATGGTTTACATGATATTTCATCGATTGTGTGTGCTAGCTAATGATCCAGACTAGCACTGCCAAGCACATAGACTTTAGGTCTTACCAGATCCGGAGTCGTTAGATGAGATGCATTTGATTGTTTTTATCTAAACAATCCTACTTACTTGTTTATATCACTCATTATCTCCCTTGAAGGATCAGGTCTCGACTCTGGCAATACTAATTTCACGACCCACTCATGGGCACTTATCTCCTGCTGCCAAAATTAATACTGAAGATTCTCTACTACCTTCTACTTTTGTGATCTTCTCTTCTTATACATTTAAAAAATATGTTTTCTCCTATATATACCGGACCATCTTTACCTGTTATGTTGTCCTACTTAGCATGCCGGTAGCTCTTGTGTACCCTCTTGTGAACAAAACCTGTGACCAAGATGAGAGAAATGATGCCAAGGGCTCGCTCATTTTACTTGGTATCCTACTGTGTGTGGCTGCACCTGTGCACACGGTGGACATAAGGTGGTGTATGGTGAGATCCAAGATATGCGCATGACCTATAGCATCTCATTCCGCTGGTCAAGCATGCATTTCTTGTAGCCACCACTCTTTGAACTCCTCCATTACGGTGGCTGCCAAAGCCCCAAGTCGGGATCCCTCGCCGTGGATTTCCTTGGCCGAGGTGAAAGAAGACACACACCCATGCACTGGAGTAGAACACGCAGAGTTTCTGTACATGCTATTGTGTCTTTTTCCCCTTGTTTACTCTTAATAAAAAGCATCTCCACCGGTGTAGCCTCCCAAAATCTGGATATATCTTTAGCATTTAAGCAAACAGGTGTGGGCTTCCGGAGGGAGAAGGGAGGACGGCCATGGCGGCTGTTGCTGCTTGCGTGCGGCCGAGGGAGAGACGCACGATGCCCACGAGCGAGTGGAACAGGTCGGTGGACGAGAGGGAGAAGTCCCACTGCGCCAGCCGCGACGGCGGCGAGCGGCAGGAGTGCGAATCCCAAGAGCTGGTCCTCGAGGACTCTCTTGGCGCAGCTGCGCATCCACACCTCGCACTTGAGAACGTCGGTGCCGATCCTGCCCCGGCGAACAAGCAGCGAAGGGAGGCGCCTGTCGAAGCGCGGGCTGGCACGGTCACCGCGAGCATACACAGTCGTCGCCGCCGTCGTGAACGTGCATATGGGAGGAGGGATCACGATGATGAAACATGAAAGCACATGAGAGAAACATAAAGGATATACTCCCTCCGTTTAGAAATGAACCTATACACTAAAAGGTGTCTAGATACATCTCCTTCATAAACCTAAAACGTCTTATATTTCTAAACGGAGGGAGTATATAGCTAGCGGATCATGGGAAGAAGGGGCATCAGAAATGGAAGAAGCCAGGGATCACGATGGTGTACGTCTATACAACACGACTAGCAAACCGAGGGAAAATATGCCCGGGTGCAAACAGGAACGTGGCCCGCTGTTGAAGGCCTGGGTGAAAATTCAGCCAACCAAAAAATCACACGTATGTCCGTAAAGATTTATGTAACTCACGCGTCCGTAGGTGTAGGATTATTGATTCAGACCCTATACACACCGCCCGTCACACTCTAGGGTTTCACTGATACCACTCAGAATGTGAAAGATGCAGCTTAGCTAGCAAAGACAAAGTTATGGAGAATGCTTACTGTATAGCAAAACTATGCTAACGCACAACTGGTCGCCTCGCAAGCCAACCGCAACGGTGCCACTCAAATGCCTCTCTCCTTTCCATTATCTTAATTTGCTATCTCGTTTGTTCTCCTGCTTCTAGTGTTAGAGTTTAGAGACGGTCATCCTAACAAAATGGACTAAATTATTATTGTTTCCAATTACTATATACAGTATCGGTATAGTCGCAACGTATGAGCATGTGATCTCAAATGTGCATCCTGATACGTGTTATGCTATTTGAACATACTTTCTCGCATAAAATGTATGCCTTGACACCGAAGTTGTCTTTAGATATCATTGACAAAATTTCAGGTTTTCAGTCGATGACCCGGGTTAAGTCGACGGTATGGCAGGCGCGGGATATGAAGTAGCGCAGCCAATTCATGGAAAGAGCATGGCAAGGTCCAATGACTGGCCAGAATTTGGTCCTGCAAGTTTCATTACTAATTAGTGTGTAAGACTAATATTTAACAGAAACCTCCTGAAGCAATCTAGGCAGCTGTCCTGGGTCACCGGGAGATTTTTTTGGAAATGGGCGCATTTATTAACCAAATGTTTAATTCTTACACCCGGCCTCTGCATAACTAAGATGCACACAGCCACACGAACGACAGACTAAGACAAAAAGTAAATAAGCATTACAAAAAGGCACTAAAAATAAAAAGTCTGAAATCTAAGATAGATCAATCCTCAGATCACGCGGCCATCCATGTCGTGAGAAAATATTTCTCGCCGTGTCCTCCAATCGCGTACATCCGCCCAGAAATAAGTCGCGAAACTCCATGCGTTGAAGAATATTCCATGATCGAAGGATAGCCGTGGCTCGATAAATAACCTGCAGAGGAGAAGACACAATGTTATTAAAAATCTTGTCATTTCTACAAAGCCATAGCGACCATATAATGGCAAACGCTCCCACCCTAAACAAGGTTCTGTACTTATCAACAATTCCATGCAACCAATTACCAAAAACATTGGTTACTGAACGTGGGGGAGATAAGCCAGAAGATATTTGGATGAATGACCATATAGAACGAGCATATTTGCACTGAAAGAATAAATGGCGAATTGTCTCATCTTGATGACAAAAAACACATTGTGTACTTCCATGCCAATTCCTCTTTACAAGATTATCTTTTGTTAGAATTACCCCTTGCCGTAGATACCATGCAAATATCTTCGTCTTAAGGGGTATTTTCATTTTCCAAATTTTATTATTATCATCGACTAGGAAATCAGGTTGGACCAAAGCTTTATATAGTGAGCCAACAGAAAATTTACCACTTTCAGGTAATTTCCATTTGAACACGTCAACACCATCCGATAATTGTATCCTGGATAACCGTAATAGTAGATTGTTCCAAGATAATAGTCTAGATTCGATAAGACTTCTTCTGAAAGACACATTAGGAGGATAGTCCTCCATCACTGTGGAGATTGTATCCCCTTTGTGTCTAACAATTGAATATAGAGCTGGGTACTGTTCGCGAAGAGTAGTTTGGTCACCGGGAGATGGCTTAGCCCTTTGGTATATATATATATATATATATATATATATATATATATATATATATATATATATATGCTACTACATTTGTTTCATAACATAGCGTTTTTAGCAAACTAAAACAAATTGCTAAAAATATATATATTGTGGTACGGAGGAGTATTATATATATATATATATATATATATATATATATATATATATATACTACCTTTGTTTCATAACATAGCCTTTTAGCAAACTAAAACAACTTGCTAAAATATTTATATTGTGGAACGGAGGAGTATTATATATATATATATATATATATATATATATATATATATATATATATATATAGAAACCCTATTCAGCACCCAGGGTGCAGAAAAATTATTTTGCACCCAACATATTTTTACGCTGTTAGATTAAAAAATTATGTTTTGTATACGGATAATTATGTCCATATAATCACCACAACCAAAAAATTTGACACAAAAATAATTTTTTTGAGTCATTATAGTGTAAAAAACACCAAAAATATGTCTTTTACGTCAATTTTTTACGGTATGTAAACAGAAAAATTATGTCATTTTTAAATTTTATTATGTTCTTCTCAACTTAAGTAATACAAAATTTACGTGACGTAAAAATAATATACAGTTCTAAAGATAGAGGTGGGTGTAGTTATATTCTACACCACAGGTGTCAAATAGCGCACCCTATATATATATATAGATATATATATATATATCTATATATATATATATATATATATATATATATATATATATATGCTACTACCTTTGTTTCATAACATAGCCTTTTTAGCAAACTAAAACAACTTGCTAAAAATATTTATATTGTGGAACGGAGGGAGTATTATATATATATATATATATATATATATATATATATATGCTACTACCTTTGTTTCATAACATAGCCTTTTTAGCAAACTAAAACAACTTGCTAAAAATGTTTATATTGTGGAACGGAGGGAGTATTATATAATAATCAAATCCATGGTGCTTGATTTGCTTCTTCACTTCGTGCAAAATGTGACCAGTGACTGTGACCTGCCATGGTACACAATTATTTAACTATGAAGTTTGGTGAGAGACATTGCTACTTCCTTGTTCATATCACTCATCATGTCCCTTGAAGGACCAAATTTAGACTCAGACAATATTAATCCCATCACCCACTCATGGGTATTTATCTCCCTCTAAAATTAATATCCTCTATAAAATTCTGTTTTTGTGATCAACCCTATTATCGTCATAAATTTTTAACATATATTTTATCCTATATATATACCACACACCATCTTCGCCGGTGTAGACGCAGTCCTACTTTATTTGAACCAGCCGGTAGCTCTAGAAGTGTGGCGATCTCATAAACATAGGGGGTGAGAGAGATACATAGAACATGTAAAGAGCTCGAGGGAATAGGATACATCGGGAATAGAGCGGCTCCCTGTGGTGCATAAAACCTAGGACCAAACTGAGATCCTTGATGCCGAGTTCGGTGAGATCGCGTTGGCGTAGTACTCGTTCTTTTTACTCGTTAGCCAAGTGTGTTTGGATACACCTGTGCAGGCATCAGACTAGAGCTAGTGTGTCGTGAAATTGAATGAATGTGTGCAAGACCTAGAGTAGTGCATTGCGCCCTCGAGTGCAGTAGCTACCAACGCCCCTAGCCTGGATCCGTCGCAATAGTGGTCGATCTGTGACATGATCGAGGTCGTGGTTCACCGCGGCATCCTTGAGAGCCTATCCACGTGCAAAAGAAAGGATCCAATGTCGTGGTTCAACGCGGCATCCTTGAGAGCATATTTTCTCTCCTGGGAGCTCTGCAGCACGCTTGAAGATGGCCAGAGTTCCAAGACCTCCGTTGTTGTATTGTGTCCGGTCCTCGCTCGTACATCTTCTGATTAAAAAAACTCTGTGCCGACAACAAGAAAATCTTTCTTGAGTAATGTTCAAGATTCAAATTATTAGAAAGAATTTCACCTGGTGTAGTATCTCCATTCACAAATACTTTCGTTCTAGGTTTAGTCAAGTCAAACATTTTAAAGTTATGGGACCGAACCATACACGCGCGTCCAAGGCAGAAGAGAGGCGGCGGCCTTTGTAAAACCTATCCAGGGTTTCGTCCCTCTCGCAGGTGACGTCTCCGGTCCGCTCCGTCTCTGGTGGCCTTGGAGGTGTGGCGTACCACGACCTCTCGCCGGTGGGAAGGTTTACATTTTTTGTTTCGACTGTTTTCAGTGTCTTCTCCAGGATGTTGAGGCGACGGCTACGTTCTAAAGTTAGAATAAGGTCCTCCCCACCCTATCCTTACTCGAGTGGTGTGCCTAGTGCCGACAGAGGGCGTGTGAAGTCATGTGTCCGATGAATCTCTTGGGTTCCAGTCGTTTTTCCTATATTTTGGTGTGGTTTGAGGCCAGTCACTTCCGATCCATGATTGACATCTTCGGCGTTTCTGCTCTGGTGCGCTAATTCTCTTTAGGGATTTAGCACGACGATTTCGTATGTCTACTACAACAATCTCTACTACGACAAACTTTGATCGTCTCCGCTAATGGAGTGGCGAGGACGGCGGCGTGCCTTCGGCTCGTACTAGTATATGTAGTCGTCGCTAGATGGTCCATTGACTTTTTTGTTCCTTTGTACTGTTGTTGATAATTATTAATAGATCGGTGGAATTTCACAAAAAATTTAAAAGTTTGACCATATATTTAGAAAAATATCAACATCTATAATGTAAAATATATTTTTTATAAAGTATTTTATATTTAGATCGGTGTTAGAATCGTCATAAAGTATATTTTTATATTTTATATATTTGGTATTATGAATATATGAATGTTCATGTTTTTTATATTCTTTGTCAAATTTTAAAAGTTTGACATTGACTAAACTCAAAACTCAAACTAAATAAAAATGAAGAGTACGAGTGAGGATGGTAGGGGAGGGGTGAGGGAAATTATGCACCTATTTTCCTATGGAACTTCAACTGTAAAATCCATATGCCTATGGAGAAGTAGAGGCAAATGGTTTCCCTCTCTATCTCCATAAATCGGTAATGAGATCAATGGCCAACCATGCAATTCAAATGTGAATGTAATTAACTCCACCACTTCTTGAATCACTACCCCACCAAAAAAATTATTGTTGCCGAACAAAACCTAAAGCTTTCAGCCCAGTGTATAGGAGTTAATTGTAAAATCTCTACTCCCTTCATACAAGTTTATTAGGTCAACACGTAGTTTAAAAAATGTTTAACCATAAATTTGGTCAACAAATTTTGAATTATATATACATATATATCACAAAAATTATACCATTGATTTATAGTTAAAAGACGATTCCAATGGTATAGAGGGAGTAGGAGTTACTCTAAAGGTAAGTTAGTACCTTAACTAGTATTGTATTTATTGATTGATCCTTAAAGGTATGATGTATATAGTCGCAATCTTCATGCACAACCAGAGAAATATTCCTCTTTGGAGACCTAATGAAGGAAGAATAAAAGAGGTATGAAACCTCCCAATACTTCTTTCATTTTCCCATCCACCATGTTCCTCCTCACTGGAGAGGCACTCGCCAACTATTGGCAGCGGTTGCACCAGTGGGTATACCTGGACATGAAACTCGGGCTGCTGGGCTCGGCCCGCTGGTGTTGACAGACCAAGCTGAGTCAATGATGCTGGACCGTGGCGAGCTCGGAGCTCGACCCGGTCCAGCTCGTTTATTTTTTTTCCGGAATTTAATAGGCCGAATTGAGTAAGGATAGCTTGAATGTGCGGAATTGACACAGCCACAACCACACGATATACGCCAAGGAGTAAATCGTGGTCATCGTACTGAGCGGTTGTTCTCTTGTCTTCCTCACGCGCCGCCGCCGCAAGAAATCTCCACCAGAGCGCAGGCCGCAGCTGCTACACCGCAGGCCGCTGCCGCTGCCTCGCCTCCGCAACGGCGAATTGCTCTCCCTCGTCCGCAAGCACCGCCCCGTACAACAAGAACCTCCGCGCCGCCCCGTACGCCGGCGCCGTCGACGAGCAAATCGAGTCGCTCTGTCGCAGACTACCCCTGCGGCCTCCAACGACGCTGCCTAGAAGATGGCCTCACCCGCCAGTGAGCCATCGCTGCCAGGCTCGCGAGCTGCTCCGAGCTAGACCGAGCTCGTTGGAAGCTCGGGCCGAGCTCCTTTGTGCGGATCGCCGGAGACGACGAGCTGGCTCGGGCTCAGAAAATCCAGCCCGAGCTTTTTCGTCTCGGCGGCAAGCTGGACCGAGCCAGCTCGTTTTCAGGTATACTACCGGCGATGCCGCCGGTGGTGGCCTGGATAGGGAACTTGGACACCGAGGCGTCAGCCCCAGGTTCTTTTGGCGGTTATTGTGACACGCCAACTGCTAGGGCAATACTGTGGCTAATCTTGGATTTGCTACGACAGTGGAATTTGAGTAGATAACAAACTATGTGGTGCTGCCTCACATTTTATTCTATCATTGATCGATGGATGGCATGCTGGAGTGTTTATGAAGTTCGCGATGGGAAGTGTGTGTATGCAAGTCGAGAAACAAAGGTGAAATGTTTTGTTGCCACTTGTACATTTGTAAAGTCATAGAACTATAAATACATGTATGTAGAAGGAATCAATTCTTATTGTTTCTCATTAACAAAAAGTGGAAATGAATGCTCCGCTAACTTTCACTTGTGCAAAATGAATTAACTTTTTTGCGCGTGGAATCAATGTCCTTTTTAAGATATTTTCCCTTACATATACCATTTCAGCTTTGCCAAAGTGTATAGATAGGTGGCACATGCTTCGCCGGTTGTCCGCTAATATACTTTATATTGACCCATAGATTTGTACTCCGTATTTCCAAATGTGTTACATATAATTTTTAGCCAAAGTCAAACTTTTAAGAGAGCATATACATAGACAAATAGAAAAATCTAATCGATCAGCGCCGCACCACAATCGTAGCGGCGGCACTCGCACTCATACCAATAGTGCGCCACGACCGCCGTGGCCGGGCGGCCGGGCGGCCGGGACCGATCCACATAGTATACGAGTACTTTTTGGCTGCCATCGAGCATGTACGGTGATATTCTGGCTGCTGGCACGATGCTTATTTCCACATATCTTGATTTGATTTGTTTTGTCATTTAGCACTAGAACTTTGCATGTGATTCTAGTTGCCCCTCTCTTGATCTTTTTGGAGTACAAAAGATACATCGCACCTACAACATATTTGAAGCCTCGCGATGGAAAAATAGGAAATTAGGCACTAAGAATCTGGCCAGTATACTTACACTTGTTCTAATTCTATATTTGTGATGTGTTTTATCTGGCAATCGTATAATAAATCTGACAACCAAGTGTAATTTATCTGGCAATTACTTTCACATTTTTTGACCGATGTCTTTACAGAGGTGATGTATTCCTATACCTTTTGGCAATCATATGTAATTTATCTCGCCACTGAGTGTAATTTATCCGGCAATCATCTCTAACTAATCTGGCAAGCATATGTATACATGACTTTGTCTTGGTTAAAACCTGACAACCAAATATAATAATCCGGTAATTAGACTAATTTTAACCTGGCAATTCAGCTTACTTAATCTAGCAGTTAGGCATATTTAGTCTGACAATTAGTACTCTTGCAATTAAAATGGCAATTAGGTACGGTTAAACCTGGTGGCCAGGAATAATTAATCTGGAAACTATAAATGTGACAAACAAGGTCTAATTATTCCCAAAATTAATAATCTAGCAATTGTGTCTAATTAATCTCGCAATTACTCCTAATTAATCTGATGATTAGACTATGATTTATCGCGTAATTAGTAGTTGATCTATGAGACGTAGAGACATGTCCGTGATAATTTTATAGTACGGAGCCGTGATGCTACTACTCGTGATGTGCAGAGACAGATGCATGCAGTGGGCCTACCATGATGACTTTTGTCTAATTTTTTTACCGGAACACCCCGCATCTACGGTTTTGTGGGTCGTAAACTCGTAATTATCTGATTCAGCGACCGCCGCATGGACAGGACCAGCGTGCGGCTCCGCGTGTTAGTCCAGTCCAAGACAAATATATTAATCATTGAAATATTTAATGCAATACAATATGAAAATATATTTCATGGTGGTTCTCGTAATATAAGTTTTATATTGTAGATGTTAATACTTTTTCATATCAGCTATGTCAGTATATGTTCCTTCATGGTACCTATCACTATGTTTGTTCATTTTGAGAAAAGTATGCTATTTTTATGGGCTATATAATACCAAACATGGTAAATGTCTTGCCAAATGGTATCTGGTGGCCAGACCAAAAGATCAAGGTGGATTGGTGTCCTCAACCTCAGGATACATAATCAAGATTTTCAATGAAAAACCTTCATAAGTTCTACAACCATCATGACATCCATGGGTAAACCTGATATGGCAGACATATTATAATTGCAGGACTGCTCCTCATGCTGCAACTCTAAAAGGATCTTTTTGGTGGGGAGATTGTCTATCTTTATCAGATATCTATATAGGTCTAACAATCTACACAATAAAGAGTGGAAAATTCTACAACATTGGAAGGACATATGGAACAACTTAGTTAGAGAAACAAAATATCGTCATCTTCACTCCTTTACTAAATATATTGAGAAGGACGTGCATATTAGATCAAACAATATTTACAGTATGTTTGATTTTCCACTGTCGACTATTTTCCATGAGCAGCTACATGATCTGCAATGTGAAATTATATTCTGTCTCAAATATAATGAGGAAGATTCCTAGAGTTTCCTGTGGGGATGTCCATATTATTCAACAAAAAAGGTCTAGAGAACTCCCGTGGGGAGACATGACACACCAAAACCAATTTTAGATATCTAGAAATCATGTTGTCTCCCAAGACATAAATGTTTTGCTTGGCTCCTGTTATATAACACATTGAACACAAAAGAAACTACGAAGAGGCAAAACTTCTCTGTGGAATTTCTCGGACTGCATTCTTTGTGATACTTGTCCTGAAGAGAGTTTACTATATTTATACTGATTATGATATCCACAATATTTTGCAGGAGGCTAGAGAGAGATATTCTAGTACCTCCTTTATAGAAATTTTAACTACTGCTAGAGCTTATGGCGAAAAAGAAATTATTATATCTTCAATGAGAAGATCCCATCTACACATTCATGTATTAGCAGATTTAAGTGTTTCTTTTCATTAGCCATGCATAGAGGCCTAGCCTCAAGGGTGGAATGCAAACATTGTTACTCTCTCCAATCCATATTAATTGTTGCTGAACTGGATGTATGTAGACACTATGAACTCCAAACATGTAAATATTCTTTTTTTGGGAGAAATCGTATAAATATTCCACCCATCCCATAAAATAGAATATGACACAGTAGGGATTCTCCCTACTTTATTTGTGTGAAAAATACGTTCTCATATGTATTTGGTCAAACTTTAAAAAAACCAACTTTTAGTAACAAGTAGAAATTATATGTAGTACATAACATAATTTGGGACCGAGGGAGTAAGATGTTATACGTAACCACAAAAGATGAGGGAGCAACACTATAGGACGCGCGCTACGCCGAGGGCAAAAAGCCGTCGGCGTAGGCTAAAATGCCCTCGGCGTATGCTACGCCGACGGCTGCCCTCGGCGTAGCCTCCTCGGCAAAGGGCTCCCTCGGCAAAGACATAGAAGCGGTCAGTATCAAAATGTCGTCGGTATGCTACGCGAGGGCAATGCCGTCACGGCGGCCGTCGGCATAGCTTGTCGACATGTTGCAAAAATATTTTTTTTAAAAAAAATAAATTTTTTATTTTCTGTTTTTTCTCAATTTTTGAATCTTTGAATTATTTGACTCGTTAATCTCTCACTTTGAATATTTTTAACACTAATTACACTTAATATTTAATTAAATTATAGTCTTGGTCGAACTTCCCGGAAGATCACCCATCCTAATACTACTCCAGCTCCAGCACGCTTAACTTCCTCGTTCCTTCAGAATCTGTTTCCGCAAATAATTCATACATTGTTGTCAATACTATGATATCAATCATATTAACCCTTATATGAACATGTCACATGTTTGTATTTTTTGAAAATACAAACAATTATTTAAATAAACATTAATGAATAAGTAAAAATATTATTGAATTCAAATAAAAATATAATAATTTTACTTTTTTGTATTTTTCTATTTAATATGGAATAATTAATATCTTTAAATCTATAAATCGGAATTTAACAAATAATATGTCTAAATTGATCAGAAAAATGAGAGGAATCCAAATATGATATCCATATCAACTAATCACAAACCCTCCGTTTTTGAATTATCTATTTGGTGGTTGTTTTAGAAAATTCCCTTTTTGCGCTCGGATAATGAAAAATGGCTTTTTGGTGCGATGAAAAGGAAAAATTGCATTGAATCTTTGATAAATAGCATATTGTGAACCTAAAAATGATTTTTGTAAAAAAACATGAGCATCGTATCATGTACATGTAGTTCATATCTGACCCACTTCCTGCCGATTCGGCAAGAATTTGTCTTTTTCACCAAAGGTGGATGGAAAGGTTTCGGAACCCCTTATTGGGACATTGTCCATATAAGGTGGTATAGTACTTTAGTAAAATGTGGTGGTAGCATTTTGAATTAGCCATTTGGTGGTTGCTTCACAAAATCGTCCGTTTTTTATGCTCGGAAAATGGAAAATGGCTTTTTGGTACGACGAAAAGGAAAACTTCCTCATGTAACATTGTTCGCCATCCCATGATGCATGTGTATGCACAATATGGGCACATTATCACAAACTATGCCTTGATTCTAGCCATAACATTGGTCATTTGACTCGAAAACCAAGAAACCTCGAATGAGATAGGTCATTTTGTAAAGGTTTTTTTTGACACATAATCAATATATCAAGTTTAATATTTTTACTTATAACCATGTCACATAATATGACACCACGCGAAGGTTTCGCATTGTTTCGATCGTTTTTGAATTTTTTATGCCCGTTTTAAACTATCGTCAAACTTTGTCGAACGGCGGGCATGAAGATTCTTAGCTCGGGGCCGAGCCTCGCTAAACTTGCATTGGATCTTTGATAAAATAGTATATTGTGAACCTAAAAATGATTTTTGTAAAAAAACATAAGCATCGGATCATGTACCTGTAGTTCATATCTGACCCACTTTCTGCCGATTCGGCATGAATTTGTCTTTTTAATCAGAGGTGGACGGAAAGGTTTCGGATTCCCCTGTTGGGACATTGTCTATATAGGTTGGTATAGTATTTTTGTAAAATATGGTGGTACCATTTTGAATTAGCCATTTGGTGGTTGCTTCACAAAATCGTCCGTTTTTTGTGCTCGGAAAATGGGAAATGGCTTTTTGGTGCGACGAAAAGGAAAACTTCCTCCTGCAACATTGTTCGCCATCCCATGATGCATGTGTATGCACAATATGGGCACATTATCACAAACTATGCCTTGATTCTAGCCATAACATTGGTCATTTGACCCGAAAGCCAAGAAACCTCGAATGAGATAGGTCATTTTGTGAAGGTTTCTTTGAGACATAATCAATATACCAAGTTTGATATTTTTCTTCTAACTATGTTACATAATATAACACCACGCGAAGGTTTCGCATTGTTTCGATCATTTTTGAATTTTTTATGCCCGTTTTAAACTATCGTCAAACTTTGTCGAACGGCGGGCATGAAGATTCTTAGCTCGGGGCCGAGCCTCGCTAAACTTGCATTGGATCTTGATAAAATAGCATATTGTGAACCTAAAAATGATTTTTGTAAAAAAACATGAGCATCGGATCATGTACCTGTAGTTCATATCTGACCCACTTCACCGATTCTCGAGAATTTGTCTTTTCACCGAGGTGACGGAAGGTTTAGGATTCCCCTATTGGGACATTGTCTATATAAGGTGGTATAGTATTTTTTGTAAAATGTGGTGGTACCATTTTGAATTATCCATTTGGTGGTTGCTTTACAAAATCGTCCGTTTTTTGTGCTCGGAAAATGGGAAATGGCTTTTAGCATTTAAAAGGAAAACTTCCTCCTGCAACATTGTTCGCCATCCCATGATGCATATGTATGCACAATATGGGCACATTATCACAAAACTATGCCTTGATTCTAGCCATAACATTGGTCATTTGACCCGAAAGCCAAGAAACCTCGAACGAGATAGGTCATTTTGTGAAGGTTTCTTTGAGACATAATCAATATACCAAGTTTGATATTTTTCCTTCTAACTATGTCACATAATATAACACCACGCGAAGGTTTCGCATTGTTTCGATCATTTTTAAATTTTTTATGCCCGTTTTAAACTATATATAATGTCTTATGTTTTAATTAATTTTTATTTACAAATGTGTAATATTTGAGTGTAGATAGATAGGTCTTATTTTTCTGCAAATTTTGATATATTATTTGTATTTTTCCGAATTAGAATGATTTAGTTATGATTTTTCAAAGTTTAATGAGATAAAATAAAAAATAGCTACGCCGAGGGCAGCCGTCGGCGTATGCTACGCCGAGGGCATACGCCGAGGGCAGCCGTCGGCGTAGCATAGGATATGCCGAGGGCAATTCTACGCCGACGGCTGCTTGGCGGAGCTGGCCTAGACGATGGCTACGCCGACGGCCCCGATATTTGGCCGTCGGCGTAGCGACCGGCCGTCGGCGTAGCTTCCCATTCCTGTAGTGCAACATGGAACAATGTGTGCGAACCACTGCAAATACGAGACATCGAGAACAATGTCAAAGTGAGTTATGATGGTGTGCGACAATTCTAAAAATAATGCGGGGTTTATTGATGGCATTGACCGGAAGTAAAATGTTCTAGCTCACCGTTAATTTCCGGCTGAAAATTCGACGATGCGAGCATTGCACGGAAAACACTCGGAAAGAAAACTCATCTTATGTTGTCGTTCGCAAAGGAATAGAGATCAACCTATATTTTTGCTTTCCCGCATTTGGGTTGATAAGGGCACCGTTTATTTTGCTTAACGAACTGCACGAGCACGTGTGCAATGCTTGGACTGGAGACTGTATAATTCTTTTTTAATATGTGCATCAAGAAATTGAGAGAAAATGAAGACCTCGTGTTACTAGGTCTACTTGCTTAGGCCGTTGTTGTCCTGCATAGTAAGTAGTAATCTTGATTATGAGATGATGGCGTCATTGCCATTTTTGCTATATATGGGCACCACTAGTAATATTTCTTTCTTATCCTCCAGCCATCTGTTTTTCTTGTTTTAAATGAAATTTCAGTAATTCTACTATGCGATGAGATGAGTGAAGGACTAAAAAATTGTGCGTTGTGCACTTGGATAGATTAGTGACATGTACAATGGTACCACCTAGATTCAAGCTTTCTTAACTCGGATTTGTGCTCCCATAAGTATCCTATCGAACCTCCTTTTCTAGCTTGAAACCCGAGGCCTTGCAGCTGAAGTTGGCTTTGCATCTCGTGGAACATCAGGTCGGGTGTCCGCTTGAAGGCCGTGAGTTCAGATGTCTGCCTTCATGTGAAGTGTGATCGGTAGGAGAGGAAACCAGAGCTGAACCCCCGCACCTCCCGTGTCACCTCCGTTCGGGCGATTACGGAGGTTCCACCAAGCCCTAGCCAAGCACTCCTTCAGCCCGATCCCCCTGGCCACTGCCGGCGCGGTGGCGGTGCCCAACACGTCGAAGGTGGAGGGCTGTGGACTATAGAGGCATGCGTTTGCGCAACATCTGTGTCTCGGGTGGTTTGGCCCTGCGGTTTTTCGACTGCCAAGTCGTCGATCTATTACCTCATGATGGTCTCCTCGATCGTGACGCCAACTAGTTCTAGTCTTCCTCTTTGAGATTTCCGCTGTTTGGTGCATGGAGCCACATGATATCTAGATCAGAGTTCATCTGGTCGTGTGCTCCCTTATCTTCGGCCAGTGAGGTCTCATGAGGGTGTGGCGGGAAGCTTAGCCTTCTAGTTGGTGGCATGGGACATGTCTAAATATAGATTTCCATGAGATTGACAGAGGTGGAGAAACTCATGGTGGCTACGATCGGAGGTTCGTAATGGTGGAGAGATGTATTTGTGGTAGTGAAGAATTGCAGCACAACTCCTTCATGTGTCTCGGGTGTTGGTGATATGTAGTAGCGACCTTAAAAATAGGGGGTGGCAGCATGGGTGGATTTCTTTTTGGTGGTACTCCTCGAGTACCGAGTTGCAATTTTCATAGTGAAGCCGAAGGTCTGGGCTTTATTGGTTGCAATGGGCAATGGCCTTGCTGAAGGCATTGCTTTGTGAACTCGGATTTTCTCCTTGGTGAAAACTCACGATCTTTGATCGAGGCAACGACAACTCTTGTGCATTTATTCTTTTTTAGAGGCGTCAATTTTGGAGTCTCTTTAGTTATCCTTGTGTTGTCTTTGGTGGTGGTTTGAGTTTTGTTGTTGCGTGTGTTTCAACATCGTGACAGGGTCAGTCTTTGGATATCTTGTCAGTGCAGAGTCTGCGTGTAATTGATATCTTTGCGATATTTATAAATTCTCTTTATTGAAAAAATATGAAGTGTTATCGGTGACATGATCAACCTTCAATTATTTAGTTATTATTATATAAACACCACTACTTTCTTGTTCATATCACTCATGATCTCCTTCGAAGGACTAAATCTAGGCTCGGAAAATAGTACCCTCTCCAATAAAGTTGTACTAAATCAGCGAACAATTGGAGATAGTATATTAATTACTAGTAAAAATAAGAGAGTATCTATCATACTCACCACCCACTTACTGGCATTTATTTCTCTCTAAAATAAATACTAGTAATGGAGATGCCCTACTTTCCACTTTCTAGATCAATGATTTCTTCTCATATATATTTCTAAAATGTATTTCCCCTATATATACCACATCATATTCTGCCCGAGTAGACAAGTTATGTCGTCCTACGAGTGTGGCAATCAAGAGTACCTAGGAACAAGCAAATAGGATGAAAGAGACACAGACAAGATGTAAGGTGAGGGAATAGGATACATCGGGAATACACGGGCTCCAAATGGTGAAGAATATCTAGGACCAAACTGAGATTAAAGATACCCATGGCGGCGACATCGCACCAACATTCTACTTGTTCCTTCTAGTAGGTAGATCACCAGCGTGTTTGGCTGCACCCGTGCACCCGTCCGACATAAGCTAGTGTGTCGTCAAATCATCAGGATCTGCGTCGACTCCTTCACTTGTCAAATATTAGCTAGTACTATACGAAGTAAGCTGAGAAGCATTGATAGTTCTTCTTATATAAACACCCCTACTTTCTTGTTCATATCACTCATCATCTCCTTTGAAGGACTAAACCTTTACTTAGATACTAGTAATATTTATAGCCATCACACCCATCACCCACTTATTGGCATCTATCTCCCTCTAAAATAAATGATGCAGATGGTGTACTAACATTCACTTTTGTGATCAGCAATTTTCTTCTCATATATTTTTTTAAATATATTTCCCCCTACCTATACCACACCATATTAGCCGGAGTAGACGTCGTCCCACTTTGTTTGGACATGCTGGTAGCTCTAAGTGTGTGGCGATCACACAAACAAATAGGATGAGAGAGACAAAAACAAGATGTTAGAGCCCCAGGGAATAGGATACATCTGGAATACATGGTCTCCAAGTGCTGAAGCGTATCTAGGACCAAACCGAGATTAATGATGCCAATGGCGATAACACTGCACCGACTTGGTACTCGTTCCTTTTACTAGGTAGACCAGTGTGTTCGGCTGCACTTGTGCATATGTCCGACATAAGCTGGTTTGTCGTCAGAACATCAAGGTCTGCGTGGGCTCCTAGGAAGGATCTAGAGCAATGCAGTTTTCTGGTCAAACATTTGTTGCAACCATAGAAATACACGCGTCTTTGGAACAAGCAGGGTTAGTGCAGTACCAAGCAACTTATCAACCACATCCATGATGAGCTTCGCCTCAGGTTAGATGAGCTAGAGGGAGAGAACACATGACTGCCAGAGTAGGCTTAGGGTGTGTGTTGGTCTAAAGCTAAACCAATTGCTTGCAGTTGGTTTTTGCTAATAATGTAATTTGTTTGCTCCTCTTCCATAATATGTACTTGGTGTTCGCTCCCTTATCTTCGGCCAATGAGGTTTCATGAGGGTGTGGCGGGAAGCTTAGCCTTCTGGTCGGTGTCATGGCCCATGGGACATATCTAAATGTAGATTCCCATGAGATTGACAGAGGTGAAGAAACTCATGGTGGCTACGATCAGAGGTTCATAATGGTAGAGAGATGTATTGGTGGTAGTGAATAATTGCAGCATAGGTCTTGCATGTGTCTCGGGTGTTGGTGACCTGCAGTAGCAGCCATGAAAATAGGGGGTGGCGGCATGGGTGGATTGCTTTTTTGGTGGTGCTCGTCGAGTACCGAGTTATGATTTCCATAGTGAAATCCCAAGGTCTGGTCTTCATTGGTTGCAACGGGCAATGGCCTTACTAAATGCATTGCTTTGTGAACTCGAACTTTCTTCTTGGTGAAAACTCACGATCTTTGATCAAGACGACGACAACTCTTGTGCATTGTTTCTTTCTTGGAGGCATTATTTTTGGAGTCTCTTTAGTTGTCCTTGTGTTGTCTTTGATGGTGGTTCGAGTTTTGTTGTTACGTGTGTTTCAACACCGTGACGGGGTTGGTCTTTGGATATCTTGTCAGTGTAGAGTCTGCGTGTAATTGGTATCTTTGCAATATTAATAAATTCCCTTTATTGAAAAAATATGAAATGTTATCAGTAACATGACCAACCTTCAATTATTTAAGTACTACGAAAGTTACCTGAGAAGCATTGTTAGTTATTGTTATATAAACACTACTTTCTTGTTTATATCACTCATGATCTTCTTTGAAGGACTAAATCTAGACTCGGATAATAGTATTTCCTCCAGTTTATAATAAGTGTGGCTGATTTAGTTGATTGGAGATAGTATACTAATTACTAAAAAATGAAAGAGTGTCTATCACACTCACCACCCACTTACGGGCATTTATTTCCCTCTAAAATAAATACTAGCTAGTAATGGAGATGCCCTACTAACTTCCACTTTTTGGATCAACGGTTTTCTTCTCATATATATTTCTAAAATACATTTACCCTATATATACCACATCATATTCGCCCAGTAGACAAGTTATGTTGTCCTACTTTGTTTGAACACGCTGGTAGCTCTAAGAGTGTGGCAATAGAGTACCTAGGAACAAACAAATAGGATGAGAGAGACACACACACAAGATGTAAAGGTGAGGGAATATGATATATCGGGAATACACAGGCTCCAAGTGGTGAATGTCAAGCTTCATGCACTAGCCAACACAACCAAATGTCCGAACTGATGGAAAGAGCTAGTGCAATCCACTTATACACTTCAACAGTGAAGAGTGCCTAGGACCAAACTGAGATTAAAGATACCCATGGCGGCGACATCGCACCAACATTCTACTTTGACCAACAATTCGTACTAGAGTGCAGACTGAACTCTTGTTCCTGATAAAATACGTTGGATTGTAACTAAATACGTTGGATTGCAACTTCCACCAAGGCCTTTGACGAAGGCAGAGTGGACGCCCATGTTGGACACTGGTTTTACATTCAGACCAGGCAATGCAGTGAGGTTCCGTTTGATTGCAAGGGCGGGGCGTTTGACGACCCTGATTAAGTCTATGATTACACGATTACAGCAAGACCAATCCACCATCTCTTAGTGGCAGATGCACAGGTCAGGTTACTAGAGGAGATTGTTAAATGGTTGAGAGCTTTCTTTTGGGCCGAAAAAAGGAAGTTCGACACAATACACTTACATCCTGGATGATGCTGAACCACAGAAAACACACGCGTCTTTGGAAATGAGCACGATTAGTGCAGTACCGAGCAACCTATCAATCGCATATCCATGATGAGCTGCGCCTCAGGTTACATGAGCTAGAGGGAGAGAACACATGACCGCGAGAGTAGGCTTAGGGTGCGTGTTGGTGTAAAGCTAAACCAATTGTTTGCAGTTGGTTTTGGCAAGTCTAATAAATAGTATTAGTCTTAAATACTAATATTATTAAGTCAAAATGATTTAACACCATTTAAAATACAATTTTATGGAATTATCATTCAACTATATATATGTAGTTTATTTTCCAAAAATATCTTTATTAAGTATAAAATCTTCAAGAACAAGGGGGATTAAATAAAACCTCTTTACTTACTTCAACCACAAGTTTGTAAACAAATTAAAACACTATAGTGAGTCCATAAATAATTAAGTAATGTTACTTCCTTGATTACAAATCATAACCACACCTTTATAAAAAGATAAATGATTCTATTCCATTATACAATTAAAAAACCACTACTCAAATAGAAGTAATGTCATTATTAAGTAAATTTAAGGAAACAATATAAAGAGAATAAGATACAAGTATTATAAGTAATACACCATAAGTCTATCTATGTCTTTAAAGTTAACTTTAGTCCATAAGACTTTAAATATAATGCTAAAGACTTTAATATGTGTTTTATAGTTAACCTTGATCTATTTTAACTAAGACCTAAAGCATCTCAATACCAAACTAACCAAGTTAAAAACCAAGATAGATAAGTCTCAAATACTACTAATATCATTATTCAAATGGAGTAATTCTTTCTTACTTCAGGACTATAACTAGAAATAACACCTAATAAGGTTAACTTAAATTTTAAATAATTTCACTTACCTAAGTAAGATTTTCTTTAAAAGTTATTCTTTTAAGATACATTATAAAACAAAACATAAGCATTTTTATGAAAGCTCTAAATGATGAACGAACCTTATATACATAGTCTTCAGATACATTTTCCACTTGAGTATTCAATTATTGTGTGTGCTTTATTATAATTACATGTTGTTTCACACACACTCACAAGCCTTAATAAGAAGCACAAGTATGAAACTTATCTAAAAGGACAACACATTCTAAAGGAACCACTTCCAGTTTCCAAACCCTACATGAACGTTATCCCCGGGATTCGCATTTATAAAGTGCATCACATTACTTATGCATAAGATCATCTTGCTTCTTTAAACATTAGTCCTTACCGGACCAATGATGCTGATTTCAGATATTGGATCTTATATTGTCTTAAAGACCGTGAGTGCATAATCTTGTAATCACAAAAGGCAAGTTCACACTTGCTCATGTCCTTTGATTACTTTCTGTAAAGTATTTTACAAATCCAGTGTTGTCATCACCTGCACTTGAAAAAGGTCAGAAAACAATATTTTCATAATAATATGAGTATATGTTATTCACCATGAGGTAATAACCTACTATGAATGTTCCGGTGGTAAAGGAACATATTATCTAGGACCTAACAACCAATGTCGCCAGTGATTCTTGCGCCGTATATTACGCGTTGACCATGAGATTTGGAATGGGACGGAGAAGTTAGCTGTATATTTTACCTCTCGCATGGAGCCGGATGTGCGGGTCATGGCTGTTATCACTCGTAGTGTGTATATTAAATGGTAATTCATAGAGGATATGCAGCATATGGGTAGGAGCCTTCAATAGGTGGGCTGGCGTACACCAAGGAGACATGCGGGGTCACGGAGAAGGCAGTAATTGGCTTGGGTCTTAGTCTGGGCCTCACACGAAGGAAGTGTGAACAGGTTCGCGGCCCGGATGTGCAACAAAGCTAAGATCTCTCATGGGTAAAGTGACGCACCTCTGCAGAGTGTAAGAACAGTAACTTGTTACTCCCTGTTCCGGGAAGGAGCTGCAAACACAGCGGGAAAGGAACTCCATGAAAGTTTTGGTAAACCCGTGAAGGCTGATGGACATAGCTTTTCAGAATAAAAGCAACCTTTGAAGAAATGTTTACGAAAACTTGCATTGCCTATGACCTATGGTCTGTGGCTGTAGATATAGTGCATCAAACACTCCTTTTCTAGTGAACTTGATGAGTACGCTCGTACTCAAAGTATCTTCTTAACCCTTGCTAGGTTCTAAAGCCAGTACATATGATGTCTACATCAAGTTATGCTCCAGTGATCATCATCAAAAGCTCGAGCTCTTCAATGAAGCCAAGGAAGTCAACATATACATCAACTCAAGTGAAGACAAAGTTACTGATTAGATAGGAATATAATCTCTAGCCATAGAACTTATTTCTATAGTGTATTGCAATAGCAACAATGCCAGACCATTAGTTTAAATACTAGTCTTAATAGTAAGATAGTTTTTGAGTTGCTTATTTATGATTCTTCTTTGTAAGAAGTTTCTTTCTCTCTCTTTAACCTAGAGTGTTCTCTGGATCTTGTGTAAAGAGTTGAGTTGTAACCTATAGTCATGTCTTGGACCTGCCGTGTTTCTGTTGTACCACTCTGAGGGATGTAATACTAGTGAACGGTGTTCCATTGGTGTTATGTCAACGACTATAGTGTACTACATCATACAGTGGTATGTTGGGTCACCGCATCAGGCCATTGATAAGCCTCAAAGTCGATGAGGCCGTGCTGATGGAGACGTCGACTGCCCCCTTCAGCGTGTCCAAGGATGTTCCTCAGGTGAGATCTTTATTTGCATCTGATACTTCTTGTAACATTGCGCGTCCTTGATGTGTTTGAAGCTGACATGGTTTGCTTGTGGTTTGTAGGATTTGAATGTGAAGGAGATGAGGTGTCCCCTTCCTGAGCAGTTCAAGAAAGCTCTGGATGGTGGGGTCATGGGCGAGTCGGAATCAACCGTCCCCGCTTCTTAGTCGCCTATGGAGGAAACCCCCAAGCATAGCGATGACAACTCTTGTAAGAGGAGCCGAAGTGAAGGCTCGAATGCTTCGACGCCGGCGACACCGAGGGGACCTGCTTTCTGACTAGGCCGGTTCCGGCGGTGTCCATATAGGTCGTGGCTCCCGGGCCACAGGCCAAGAAGCAGAAAAGGACGGAGATCTTCGACCTCTCCGACATCGCCTCGTAATTAGTGTCTATTTTTTCCATTTTTTCCTCGTAAGTGTTTAGCAGTACAAAAGTTGTACTTGTACTAAATCAATGACATTTATTATAAATTGGAGGACGTACTAATCTAGATTTAGTCCTTCAGAGAAGATCATGAGTGGTATGAACAAGAAAGTAGTGGTGTTTATATAAGAATAACTAACAATGCTTCCTTTCGTCGTAGTTAAATAATTGAAGGTTGGTCATGTCACTGATATCACTTCATATTTTTTCAATAAAGATAAATTATTAATATCGCGGAGATACCAATTACAAGTAGACTCTGTAGTGACAAGATATCCAAAGACTGACCCGTCGCGGTGTTGAAACACAAGAAACAACAAAACTCAAACCACCACCAAAAAAACACCAGGACAACTAAAGAGACTCCAAAAATGACACCTCCAAGAAAGAAACAATGCACAAGAGTTGTCATCGCCTCGATCGAAGTTGCCCTGATGGCATTGCTTTGTGAACTCGGACTTTCTCCTTGGTGAAAACTCACGATCTTTGATCGAGGCGACGACAACTCTTGTACGTTGTTTCTTTCCTGGAGGATTTGGAATCTCTTTAGTTGTCCTGGTATTGTCTTTGGTGGTGGTTTGAGTTTTGTTGTTAAGTGTGTTTCAACACCGCGACGGGTCGGTCTTTGGATATCTTGTCAGTGCAGAGTCTGCATGTAATTGGTATCTTCGCTATATTAATAAATTCTCTTTATTGAAAAATTTGAAGTGTTACGGTGACATGACCAACCTTCAATTATTTAACTACTATGAAAGTTACCTAAGGAAGCATTGTTAGTTATTCTTATATAAACACCACTACTTTCTTATTCATATCACTCATGATCTCCTTCGAAGGACTAAATCTAGACTCGGACAATAGTATTCTCTCCAATAAAATTGTACTAAATCAGCGACAATTGGAGATAGTATATTAATTACTAATAAAAAAATGAAAGAGTGTTTATCACACTCACCACCCACTTACTGGCATTTATTTCCCTCTAAAATAAATACTAGTAATGGAGATGCCCTACTAACTTCCACTTTCTGGATCAACGATTTTCTTCTCATATATTTTTCTAAAATATATTTCCTCTATATATACCACATCATATTCTGCCGTCCTACTTTGTTTCAATTGTTTGAACATGCTGGTAGCTGTAGCAACAAGCAAATAGGATGAGAGACACAGACAAGATGTAAGGTGAGGGAATAGGATACATCGGGAATACACGGGCTCCAAGTGGTGAAGAGTACCTAGGACCAAACTGAGATTAAAGATACCCATACTGGGGATATTGCACCAACATTCTACTTGTTCCTTCAACTAGGTAGACCAGCGTGTTTGGCTGCACCCGTGCATATGCACACGTCCGACACAAGCTAGTGTGTCGTTAGATCATCAGGGTCTGCGTCGGCTCCTTCACTTGTCAAATATTTCTTGCAGCCACTCTTTCAGGTCCTCCGATGCGGTGCCTTCTAAATCCCCAAGCCTAGATCACTCGGAATGGCTGTCACGAGAAATTTCATTGTTGTTGGGCATACTTAATCAACATCTCTTCCGCTAATCCGAATCGCAACTACAATGATGAAGTTGTGGCGTGTTATTTCTATGTCAGTTTTGTCTCTCTCTACTTGTTTCTTGCATATCCCACCTTTCTCTTGGAAGGGCCATGTCAAACTACGCATTACTCTTTTCAAGACTTCAGGAAATGTAGGAAGAAAAGAAATGGCCAAGGAAAATATTCAAAAAAAAAATGAAAGCATAGGAAAACTAAAGAATTCATAAGTAGGCTAAGAAATCTCGAAATATCAAGAAAACCCACACAGAGTATTCCTTCTGATCCAAAATGCAAGCCTATTATGTCTTAACATGGTTTTTAGATGGTACTTTGACCAACAAATTGTACTCCCTCCGACCCATATTAGTTGACTTAAATTTGTCTAAATTTGGATGAATCTAGACACTATTTAGTATATAGGTTCATCCAAATTTTGACAAATCCAAGTCAAGTAATATGGGTGGAAGGGAGTACTAGATTGCAGATTGAACAGTTGTTTCTGATAAAATAAGTTGGATTGCAACTTCCACCAAGGCCTTTGACGAAGGCAGAGTGGACGCCCATGTTGGACACTGGTTTTACATTCAGACCAGGCAATGCAGTGAGGTTCCGCTTGATTGCAAGGGCGGGGCCTCTGACGACCCTGATTAAGTCTATCATTACACGATTACAGCAAGAACAAGCCACCATCTTTTAGTGGCTGATGCACAGGTCAGGTTACTAGAGGAGATTGTTATATGGTTGAGAGCTTTCTTTTGGGCCGGAAAAAGAAGTTCGACACAATGGTGGCACTTACATCCTGGATGATGTTGAACCACAGAAAACACACGCGTCTTTAGAAACGAGCACGATTAGTGCAGTACCGAGCAACTTATCAATCGCATATCCATGATGAGCTGCGCCTCAGGTTACATGAGCTAGAGGGAGAGAACACATGACTGCAAGAGTAGGCTTAGGGTGCGTGTTGGTGTAAAGCTAAACCAATTGCTTGCAGTTGGTTTGGCTAATCTTGCAATTTGTTTGCTTTATCGAGCAATGATCTTCAGTTTACATGCTAATATATGTGGCAGTGCATAAAGCGGGCAACAAAATGAGCACAAACAACTTCTGGAACCGCATTTGATGTGCTCTGGTGGAAATATCTAACACGCCAACAACTTTCAATTTTCCATCTAAAACAAACTCGAGGTTCAACTGTCCTGAAATACCAGTACAAGCAAATTAAGTGCCATCGAACAAAGAATAACCTTGGATGCAAAGGAGGGTCATGGCGAAGTAATCAAATGCCTGGGAAACATTTTAATCCGTAAAGAAGTTGGTGAGTATGATACTCGCGTCTGGTAGTCTCCTCCCAATTCCCCACAGAAGTTCGACTAGTTGGTGATCATGGTCAGCCATGTATACAACTTCTATGAACTTCAACTTCGGGCACCGGAATGTATCCTGGTCCTGTGGTTGGAGAATAATGTTTTTCCTCACGAGCTGCCCCTCTTTCTCCGGTTCTACTTCAAACTTTTGACGGCATCACAAGATTCATGTAAGAAGCTAAACAAATATTAAGACATTTCAAGATAGATAGGAAAAAAGGTTAATTACCATGCAACATTGAAGAGTAAGCTTCTCCAGAAAAGGAGCATTCTGAACAAAGCTCCCTAGAGCATCCAACTTGTTGTTGAGATCACATTTATCAAGGAAACATAGTTCAAGTGATAAGGTTTTCAGGTCAGTGAATATTGGGAATTCAACCGACTCCTCAACAAGCATCGCCTGGCATATATATACAAAACACAAAACAAACCTGAATTTAAACATCAATCATCAACATCAAATTAACAGCGAATAATTTCTTCCTTTGTCATGTGTAGTACTGTATCTAATAATTGCCAAGGGAATATTCCTTAAATGAAACGGATCTATCTAGGTATGAAAAGAAGAATGATGAATCTCACGTAGTAGCCTATTCAGTTGATTACTCGTATAAGATGGATAGTTAATCTTTTACAAACACATGGGAATGTTTACTTGCAACATAGAAGAGTATATACAAAAACATGTCTAGGAGGCATACCATTGTCTGGAAACCATACAGCTCCAAATCCGGCACATTGCACAGGTTACCGAGAAGCCAGCGTTGGTGTTTAAAGGAGAATGTTTCACCCAGACAAAGTAAATGTATTGATGCTTTGACAAGAGAAGCCGTCTCACATATCGAAATACCATTTGAATATAATCCTGGTAAAACACGCAGTCGGAGATAAGCCATCTGAGGTACCGTGATAACCACTAGACCTCCAGTGACATTGTCGCAACAGTCGATCACAAGCGTCTTCAATGTGCGTGACTTAAATTCTTGAAAACTTTTTCTGCAGCTCCTGAGCTCCAAATCTTCCAGGACAGGGCTCCCGGAACAGAGCAGCTCTGCAAATTGGTTGTCCAGATGCAAACCATGAAGATGCAGCCTTTTGAGGCGGCAAGAACTTGCTCCCATGTGAGGAAAAGTAATGAGAGAACACCACCTAGAGATAAGAATCTCGAGCACTTGAGGGCAGTATTTGATGCCACGTCGCAACCATCTATCCATGTCTCGAACACGAAGTGCACTAGCATGACTAACATCGATATATATCCGGAACTTATCCAAGGATGCGACATTGTTATGGAACATGAATAGGTTGGTGGTGAAGTTCTCAAGATTGCGCCATTTCTCATCCCGGTCTTGCAGGTCACTCCCTGCCCTCCTGGTAATCGGGAAGTCCTGTTCTTCAATGCTTATGCACGGTGTAGAGCGCCAAAGGTCCCTCCAACGCCACGACAGCACGCTCGTCTGCACGACATGCGGGGCTGGGAGAAAGGACATGATGGTGTGGAGGAGGCTGTCCGGCAGGTCACTTAACCGGTCGCCGGCGAGGGTGTCACCGCCTAGGCACCCTCGCTTAGCCGTTGGATCCGGCGACATCTCTTCCTGTAAATCACCAAACAAATCAGCTCCTCTCTTAATTATCCTTACGCGAAAACCCAGGAAAAAAAGAGGAGGATGGGCTCCCTCCGAAAATAATAATTCACACTAGCCCATTGTGATAATTTTTTTCCAGCAAATACTATTTAACCATTCGCACAACATTGTAGTTCAATACCATATGTTTCAATGTGCATAATTCCAATACAAATAGTTCAGAACATGAATAGAGTCTTACATGTATGATCTATATACATATATATAGCATAAAGAGAAATTTACATCAATAAGTTTTGGTAACTCTACGCTCTGCCCTTGCCATGAATGATATTGGCTGCCATTTATAAACAAAAATAATCAACTCCAATTGATTCAATACCAATACATAGTGGGGTGTGGTTGGGGGGAGGCACAAAGATCATACCTTTCTGCTTGAAGGTATCAACGGATCCAATTCCGGTTGGCTCCTACTCAGCGCCTCTGCCTGGGCAGTGGCCGGCCGAGCGCCGTAGCAAGCCTGCTGTCTGCACAACGTGAGTCGGCGAGAATTCAAGGGTAGCAGGAGTGAAGGGGGAAGCCGGGGAGTCGGCGAGGGGGGGTCAAGCCGCCGGAATTAGGTCTTGCTTTTCCCCATTGCGTCTGGAGAGTCGAGGTGTCGAGGGAAGATCGCTCGCTCGGCGGCGGCCTCTACTCGAGGAAAGGTAAAGAAACACTGGAAAAAAAATCTAAACTGGGCCGCGACCTGAACTTTTATTTAGAAAAAAACATCCTGGATTGCCTGGTGGGCCGCCCACCCAGACCATCCGCTAGGTCCGCCGCTGCTGAGAAATCTCAGAGGACGTTTTTCTGAAACTTCAGCACAGAATGAAGCATGTCTGAAACTTCAGCACAGAATGAAGCATGCCATATAGCATAGCGCTAACAGGGCGTCGTGCTGTCTAGGACGATGCCCCAACTCAATGTGTCCTGCAAACGGCTATTTTTTGAAATGTTTTTAGATGTGACACATGAGGTGTGTTTCGATCCCCCTCTTTAAACTTAAGCTGTATGGGCCGTTTTATTTATTTTGACCCGTCAAAACCCATATCGAGACCACGTATATCTCCGTATATGTGTACTCGGTCGAACTGGGTATAATACATGTTACGGCCGGCTGATTTCACATCTCATTATCGCGATCTACGTTTTTGTATGTCATATTTTAAATTTTAAATTTTTATTATTTTTGTATAACTTCTGATTTTCGTCTTTCGCAGGCACATGAGTATACGTGTACGGTGAGTATCCGTCTAAGAGGACCATACGGACCCGGGTAGGTTCGTATGGTCCTCTAAACAATTGGTACCGAGTTTATGTTTGTCAAAGTTTGAAAAGTGGTGACATATTTGTTTTGCTGAAGTTTTAGAAAAGATCATTTCCTAGCACCACGGTTAGTGGATTAGGCAGCCCGGGCTAGATCCCCGGCTCCTCCTCAATGAAAGTAGTGTCAAGATCCTCCTAGACTCTCTTTTTTTTAATAGAAAAGGGTCATTCATTTTCACTGGTGGCGCTCCAGGGGTATGGACGTTGAGCGAGAGCATTTCTCCATGCTGTTTTATTGGGCTTGCGAGATTAACATGTACGTCGGTAGATCTACAACATACGATTATCAAAATACCACAACACTGTATTAATTCTTATAAATGATGTCACGATCAAAATTACACGTTCTTGCTAGTACGTGCTTACATTCTTTACAAGTTCTCGTTCAAATCAAGTTCTAAGAGGCTCGTGGTGTATACTTTGTTCTTGTTCAAATCAATATTTTTTTCCAAATATTTGTTACGAGCATCATATGAGCATAACGAAGTGAATAGTTCGTCTTGCGAAACTGAACTCCGCTCGCCTTCGCTCGGAGTGAATAGTTAGTCTTCATCTGAGTAGTGAGTAGATAGCGAAGTATTTATGATTCCACTTCACATTTTATAAAGACCATTGATTGATCGATGACATGCCAGCGTATTTACGAAGCTTGCGATGGAAACTGTGTATGCACGCCAAGAAATTGAGAGAAATGTGAAGTGGAATCAATTCCACTTGTACATTTGAAAATTCCAAAACTACAACTACATGCATATTGTAGGAATCAATTCACATTGTTTCTCTGACAAACAAACGTAGGAAATGAATGCCCCACCAAATTTCACATGTGCAGATTGATTCACTTTTATTGCACATATGAATGATTTTCCTTTTGCAATATGTTTCTCTTATATACACCACCACTTCATCATCGATTGTCTACTATACTTTAACATGACCATCATGTGTAAGATCACCTTTACCACGGATCTAGTCTAGATCTAACAGTAACACTATACATCACCTTTGTAGATCGAGAACGGAGAGAGAGAGAGAGAGAGAGAGAG
Source organism: Avena longiglumis (assembly GCA_030063025.1). Classification (NCBI taxonomy): domain Eukaryota; kingdom Viridiplantae; phylum Streptophyta; class Magnoliopsida; order Poales; family Poaceae; genus Avena; species Avena longiglumis. The sequence continues at coordinate 482,889,511 of CP125978.1, read as the reverse complement.
AGAGAGAGAGAGAGAGAGAGAGAACAGAGACGAGCTCTACCTGCTCCCTGGCTCTACAGACACGAGCCAGAGGGAATGCCCGAACTGGTGCCGGAGCTAGAACCTCCGTCATTGGCCATGGGTGGAAATGGGGTGAGTGTGGCGAGCGTGCGGTTAGGGTGGCGACGGTGGAGCTTCCCGTCGGCGCAGCGCTTAGCCTAGATCGGATTGGCTTGTAGGTGGGGCGGCTAGGTCACGGCTAACCTCGTAGGTCGTGCTGCCGGCTCCCCACCACTTTATATAGCTGGCGGCGAGGGCCCACCAACCTAGATAAGGTTGGGCGCCCCGATCGGCGAAGCCTGATTAAAGCGTCTTTGGGCGTTGGGCCCAGTCACGTTGAGATCTATCTAACATTCTCCTTCTAGATCTCGACTTTACTTTTAACCTTGTTCTTTACTTATTCCATCACAGAATGATACACAGAGCATGTTTCATCGTCTCAGCTCAATTGCCGATAGAATCAGACAGCCAATATAAACCTTCATGTTCTGAAACAAATTCTGTTACTTTTGGGCCTCTATAGTCCAGGAATCATAGGCTTGCCGTTAAACCCATGCCGGCTATGTGTTCCTTGAACACATTGGATGGCAAGCCTTTCGTTAGCAGATCTGCAAGCATATCCTTTGTCCTTATATGCTCAAGACTTATAGTTTGATCCTGGACTTTGTCCTTCACAACATAATACTTTATATCTATAGAATTTGAAGCATTACTCGACTTGTTCTTGTGAGCATAGAATACTGCGGGCTCGTTGTCACAATACATCTTTAGTGGCCTGCTGATACAGTCAACCACTTTCAAGTCGGGTAATAATTTCTTTAACCATAACGCCTGTCCCATGGCCTCATAACATGCTATAAATTCTGCATACATCGTAGATGATGCAACTATCGACTGTTTGACGCTTCTCCACGAAATAGCACCTCCTGTGAGAGTAAAGACATACCCTGTCGTGGACTTTCGGTCGTCTTTATCTTCCGCAAAATCTGCATCTGAATACCCTTTTATCTCTAGGGAATCAGATCTTCTATATGTGAGCATGAGGCCTTTTGTGCCTTGCACATAACGCAAAGCTTTCTTTACCATCTTCCAGTGCTCTATGCCTGGATTCTCTTGATATCTACCGAGTACCCCGGTGATAAATGCTAAGTCAGGGCGAGTGCACACTTGTGCATACTGTAAGCTTCAACAATGAAGCATATGGTCGACTTCATTTGATCGATCTCATATTGATTCTTTGGACATTGGGATTTCCCAAAACTATCGCCCTTGACTATGGGGCGGTGTTAAATTACTCGCATGCATATTGTATTTCTTTAAAATCTTTCTGTCGCTTTTGCGACAGTCCTAACACTCCATTCTTTTTGTCTCGGTGAATTTCTATGCCCAAAACATAAGAGGCTTCACCAAGGTCTTTCATGTCAAAGTTTGATGACAAGAACTTCTTTGTTTCTAGTAGTAGACTAACATCACAGCTAGCAAGCAGAATGTCATCCACATATAGAATTAGGAAAATATATTTCCCACTTTTGAACTTTGCATAAATGCAGTTGTCCTCAACATTTTCTTTGAATCCAAATCTTTTAATGGTATCATTAAACTTTAAATACCAGTGCCTAGAGCCTAGAGGCTTGCTTTAACCCATAAATGGATTTCTTTAGGCGGCATCCCATATGTTCCTTCCCCTCCATGAAAAAACCCTTGGGTTGTTTCATGTAAACATTTTCTTCTAAATCTCCATTTAGAAATGCCGTCTTGAGATCCATTTGATGTAACTCTAAATCAAAATGTGCAACTAGTGCCATGATGATTCTGAAGGAGTCCTTACATGAGACCGGAGAAAAAGTCTCATTGTAATCTACGCCTTCTCTTTGCGTAAAGCCTTTTGCCACGAGTCTAGCTTTGTACTTTTCTACATTCCCATTGAGTCATACTTTGTTTTGTAGACCCACTTGCATCCTCTGTTTTGGCTCCTTTGGGAATTTCCTCTAAGTCCCAAACATTGTTGGAACTCATCGATTTCATTTCATCTTCCATTGCCTCTACCCAGTTGGCTGAGTGAGGGCTACTCATGGCTTCTTCATATGAGGTAGGATCGCCCTCCATATGAACTACATTGTAAACTTTGTAGATTTCTTTGGAAATGGCTGGTCTTCGTTCTCTTTTAGACCGAGTTCATCAGACTCTTGCTCATTTCTTGCCTCGGTTCAGGCACATTCTGATGAGGTGGCTGTTAGCTCCCTTCGTGCTCAACGGTGGGTTCAGTGGCTCTGATGGACATGTTCGAACTTTCGCCCATTATTGTCACGTGTGGAGTCACAAGTCTTGCACCACAACCTCGGGGGTTGTAGATGGTGGCTGTAGTGCGAGAAAAATGGCTCTGAATCATCGGATTAGGTGCATGCACCCTCTTCTCCTTAAGATCAATTTGCCTAGCTACCGTGCTCCCCTCATCATTCGTCCTCCAAGAAGATGCATGTCTCGTTTCTACAAACTTTGTGTATCTGTCGGGACGGTAAAGCGATAGTCTTTGTATTTATCTGGATAGCCAATAAAATGGCAAGATCTGTTTTGGGGTCTAACTTTGCAATGTTTGGATTGAAAACTTTTGCCTCAATTGGGCTCCCCGGACCCTCAAGTGGTGCGAGAGAGGGACTGCACATCCACAATTCATACGGTGTTTTGGGCACCGACTTGCTTGGTACTCTGTTGAGAATGTGAATGGCGGTTTTAAGGGCCTCCATCCATAATCCCAATGGGAGGGTGGAATAGCTCATCATGCTGCGCACCATATCCATAAGGGTACGGTTGCGTCTTTCAGCTACTCCGTTTTGCTGAGGTTCGCCCGGCATAGAATACTGGGCGACTATTCCATTTTCTTGCAGGAACCTTGCAAAGGGTCCTGGAACTTGACCATATGGAGTATGCCGACCGTAGTACTCCCCCCCACGATCGGACCGAACTATTTTAATTCTTTTATCATGTTGATTTTCTACTTCAGCCTTGAAAATTTTAAATTTATCCAATGCTTCAGATCTTTATTTAATTGGATAAATATAACCATACCGGGAGTGATCATCCGTGAATGTTATGAATGAATCATAACCATCCACGCTTTTCACTGGAAACGGTCCACAAATATTCGTGTGGATTATTTCTAGTGTAGCTATGCTTCGGTTTGCACCCTTTTTAATTTGTTTGACATACTTTCCTTTAATGCAATCTATGCATTGTTCTATGTCGGAGAACTCTAACGGAGGAAGAATGTCATTTTTAACGAGGCTTTCTATTCTTCCCCTCGAAATATGGCCTAGTCTACAGTGTCATAGTTTCGATGAGTCAAGAGTTCGCTTTCTTTTCTTTTGTTCTTTGTTCGACAAGGAAACTTTTTCATTCACATCACACACAGAAAGAACTTTCTCATGCAGGGATAACAAATATAACTTATCATATAATGTAGCAACACCCACACACTTGTCTTTCAACCAAATGGCACACTTGCCATTTCCGAAATAACATTCATAAGAATCTTTGTCCAAACAGGAAACACTTATTAAATTTCTATGTAATGAGGGAACGAAAAGCACATCTTTGAGCAAAAGGAAAGAGCCATCATCCAGCTCCAGAGGGACGTCACCAATGGCCTCCACTTCTGCTTCTATTCCATTCGCCACTTCAATGTGTCTTTCTCTTCTTGGCGTGGTCCTTGTCGAATGGAATCCCTGTAAAGAGTTGGCAACATGAACAGTTGCACCAGAATCAATCCACCAAGTAGATATAGTAAACTTTTCATACAGAGATTCATTAACAAAAGAAACAGTATCTTTACCATTTTTGGCCATGATGTACTTCAGCCAAATTGGGCAGTCTTTCTTGTAGTGGCCCGGCTTTTTACAGTGATGATGGCAGATCTTTCTCCCTAGGGGTGGACGTGATCTTTGACTTGGTCTTTGCATTGGACCCTTGCCATGTGGCTTGGAGGGTGAGCCACCATGGTTGCTTGCAGAAGCCTCTCTTCTGTTGTCCTTCACGAAGTTCGTGAGAACCGTGAAGGGCTTTCACCTTTCCTCTTCTTGGGAGCACATCCCAATGGTCTTTTCTATGTCCCACTTTTCGGGGACATATTATAGTTATTACAAAGTTTTCAAAGGCATGGAAGTGAGGCCATCACAAGGTGCACCAAGAGTCTTGGCTTTAGCTCGAGGTCCTCATCCATGGGATTGAGCTTACGCCATGTTTGACATCCTCAAGATATGCTCTCTTATTCCGTGGGGTCCTCCGTATACTTTTAGGTCACCAGTGCTTTAATACTGGGTCGCATCCCATCTTTGAAGAGCGATGGCGGCTCTTTATCTTGGCGAGATACTCGCCCACGGTAGCACACTCTCCAATTGAGCCCACTATTGCGTTCTCAATTGTGTTCTTTACGAAGGCCAGCCACTTCTTGTTGGCGTTCACCAATTTCTGGTTATCAATTGAGTAGGCCAGCTCTAATGGAGCATGGTCCCTCTTCCTTTTCTCAAAGTCAGCACTTTCCTCAGCAGCTCCTCTGACCGGGTCAGCGGGCTTGACTGGTTGCTTGGTGTCAACCACCCAATCCACTTCGGCGCATAGGAACGCCAAATCAACTTTCTTCCTCCATTCGGAGTAGTTGTCCCCCCTTAGGAGCGGAATGTCCTTCAAACAGGCCATGAGGTTGAGACCTCCTGAAAATCACAAAAGATGTGAGATCACCAAGGAAAACAACTGTATGCGTTAATTTAACGTTGGTATAAATTAAGCATGCAATCGTTTCGTGCTATTTAAAATTACATCACCGTTGGGCGAAATAAATTTAAATGCACCTTTAATACTCAATGGAAAAGATTATGGTCATGTTTATTAATAACGTTGGTCAATTAATAGCATGAGACATAATCACTTTAATCACTTTATCACATCTTTATGTCAAAATTTAAACAACTTTTATTGCATTGTTGCAATTTAAACCATACATTTGCAATTTAAAATAACTATTTGCAGCGGAAACTTTAATAATGACTTTCATAAAACTCATACTTTACAGAAAAAATTCTGTCTTTATAACGTTCTCTAGTCAAAATATACATAAAAGTAAAATAACTAGAGAAAACTATGCAGAAATTGCTCAAACCTCTAAGCAAAACAATTAAAAACAACTCTGTAAAAATAAAAACAGAAAAAGCATGCGAACCGCCCACGGGCCATCTTTCCTTAGTGATGGGGCGGCCAATGCCCGCCAATCAGCGCGCCTTATGCGGCACATAGCGGGGCGCTCGCTTTGGCAGCAACAGGCCTGCCACCCCGCTGGCCCACTGCCATGACACTCGGCCTTGGCTAGCCGCCATGCATGCCTTGATGTGGCCCGCCAGCAACCAGTGGGCACGCTGGCCCGCCGCCCGAAGCGCCCGCCACCTTTGCTCCATCTGGCCGTCCACGCGCAACCCTAGATCCAGCGGTCGGACGCTGCGTCTCGGGGCTTATAAGAACCCCTAGCTGCCAGCCCCCAAAACCCTAATCCTATTCTCCCTCCCCGTCTCCAGCGTGCCTCATGGCGCCGCGTCCAGCGGCCGCGCCCAGCGTGGTCATCGCGTCCACCGCTGGTCATCTTTCTGCGGCGGCGTCGGGTGGCGGCAGCGTCGGCTCGCTAGCCGAGGTGGATCGCCTCCTAGCCGAGGCGGTGCGCCCTCCCTGCTCTCCTCTCGCTCGGCCTCGGGCGGCGGCGCGCCAGCGGGCCCCTCCATCTCTCTCGATCCCGCGCTGTGGCGGCGGCTTGCCCCACGCGTGGCGGTGGCAGCGGTGGCCGGAGCGTGTGAGGGAGCGCGGAGAGCTCTCGCGCGGCTGCCCCCGTGTGTGGCCGAAGAGATGTGAGGTGGCCGCCGCGGCGCGCCCCTCCCTCCGCTTTGCTCCGGTGAGCCATGCCCCCTCCCCCCGCCGCCCTTCTTGCCGGCGGTGCGCCCACCCTCCCCACCGTCAAGAGGGGCGGCGGTGGAGCCTTTTGCTCCCTTTTTTTTGTTACTTGGTCCATAGTAAAAAACTGCGGCGCCCCCACCTTGCTCCTTGTCGATGCGTGCATCCACCCGAGGGTGGGTGCACCGTCGTCAAGTGGCCGAGGTGTGGGGCGGAAACTTTCCGGCGATGGCCGGAGTGGACCTTTTTTTTATTGCCTTTTCTTTGGGGATCTTTTGGGGTTAGAACTTGCGTTCGGGATCTTTTGGGGTTTTAGATCTAGGGTTTTGCTTTGCCCCGAAGGGTGTGTTCTTCTTCTAGATGTCTCCACAATGGATGCCCATCTAGATCGAGAGGAACGGCGCGGCCATAGGGCAGGCGCACTTTGGATCTATTTCTTTCCTTTTGAACTCTTACTTTCTACAAAAAAGCACTGTAAAATCTAGCAACTAAAACATGGCTCTGATACCAATGTGTAAGATCACCTTTACCATGGATCTAGTCTAGATCTAACAGTAGCACTATACATCACCTTTGTAGATCGAGAACGGAGAGAGAGAGAGAACAGAGACGAGCTCTACCTGCTCCCTGGCTCGACAGACACGAGCCAGAGGGAATGCCTGAACTGGTGCCGGAGCTAGAACCTCCGTCATTGGCCATGGGTGGAAAGGGGGTGAGTGTGGCGAGCGTGCGGTTAGGGTGGCGGCGGTGGAGCTTCCCGTCGGCGCAGCGCTTAGCCTAGATCGCATTGGCTTGTAGGTGGGGCGGCTAGGTCACGGCTAACCTCGTAGGTCGTGTTGCCGGCTCCCCACCACTTTATATAGCGCTGGCGATAGGGGCCCACCAACCTAGATAAGGTTGGGCGCCCCCGATCAGGGCGCAGTTAGGGGCGTGCTGGGCCATTAGGCCCAGTCACGTTGAGATCTATCTAACACATCACACTATCTTAGTACCAGGTTACATAACCATAAAAGATGAGAGAGCGACATGGAACAATGTGTGAGAAGCACTGCAAATAGGAGACATCGAGAACATGTGCAATGTTGAAGCTCATCCAAAATGTTAATTCCTGGCCGTAAGTTCAAGCAGTGGCGGAGCTAGGATCAGCGGCTAGTGATGTCAAAGCTTAAAACAACTACTACAATGCATTTTATGGGGTCATTATGGTGTATTTATAGCTAAACCTTCAATGCTCACTAATTTTTGTGTGGTCAAGCGACCACATAGTATATGTGCAGCTCCGCCACTGAGTTTAAGGATGTGGACATTACATGGAAAAAACTTGGAAAAGAAACTCACCATCAGTTGTTACAGCCCTCGCCAAAGAAGAGACTGGCCTACATTATTGCTTCCCCGCATATGTTTGCTTGAGGAAGTGCATGGACACGTGTAAGCTACATATACAATGCTTGGGACAGGGACTGCATACTTTTTTTTTAATATGTGCATCAAGAAATTGAGAGAAAACGAGGATCCCATGTAACTAGGTCCGCTTAGCCATTGTTGGCCTGCATTGTAATCGTGATTACGATGATAATGGTGTCATTGCCATTTTTGCTACATGAGCACCACTTGTATTGCTTCTTTCTTTCTTATCCTCCAACCATTTGTTTTTTTTTCTCTTTTCAATGATTTTTTCAGTAATTCTACTATGTGATGAAATTAGTGAAGGACTCTAAAAAATTGTGCGTTGTGCACTTGGATAGAGTACTAGTGTAGTACATGTACAATGATACCGCCTAAATTTACGCTTTGCTAACTCTGATTTGTGCCCCGGTAAGTATTATGCTATTGAACTTCCTTTCTTGCTTGAAAACCGATCGAGGCCTTGCAAGTGAAGTTGGCTTTGCATCTCGCAGGTCAGATGTTCCTTGCTTGAAGGCCCGTGAGTTAAAAAGATGTCTGCTTTCATGTGAAATGTGATAGGTGACACGACCTAAATACAATTATTTAACTCCTATGAAGTTAGCTAAGAATCATTCATAGTTCTTATATAATCAAAGTTGAGATTTGGTGCACGTGAGCACCGATGATCTCGTTTGTTTAAAGAAAACCCCTATATGAATTCAGAAAAATCTGAAAATAAATCGTGTAGCCAGTGAGATATAGCACAGTATGCAAACTAGGAATTAAAAATAATGTGTAATTTGAGCTACACAAAAATGACAAAATTTTGGATCTCGATATCACACTTTTGAATTTCATAATATAGAGGGATTAATAGAGCTCATCTGAAGAACTTTTTGGGTATAAACAACCCTACTTTCTTGTTCATATCACTCATCTTATCATTTGAAAGACTAAATCTAGAATCTAATAATAATAGTATTTCCTCCAATTCATAATAAGTATCGCTGGTTTAGTATTATTGATAGGAGGGAGTAATATTAATTGCCATCACATGCATCACCTACTTACGGGCATATACCTCCCCTCTAAAATAAATAACGAAGATGCTCTACGAACTTCCACTTCTTAACAACGATTTTCTTCTCATATAATTTTAAAATATCTCCCCATATATATACCCCACCATTTTCGCCGGAGAAGACAACAAGTTATGTCGTACTACTTTATGTAAGCATGCTGGTAGCTCTAAGAGTGTGGCGATCACACAAACAATTAGGATGAGAGAGACACAAACAAATGTAAGAGCCCGAGGGAATAGGATACATCACGGATACAGGGGCTCCAAGTGGTGAAGAGTGGCTAGGACCAAACTGGAACTAATGATGCAGAAGGCGGAAACAACGTACCGACATAAGCTACTGTGTCATCAGATCATCAGGGTCTACGCTGGGTCTATCGATGCATCTAGAGCAAGGAATTTCCCTGGTCAAACATTTCTTGTAGCCACTCTTTCAAGTTCTCTGATGATGTACCATCTAAAGCACCAAGCCTGGATCCATCTGATGATGCTGGGCCTACTTAATCAACATTTGTTATGCTAATCCTAATCGCAACTACGATGATAAAATGGCGTGTTATTTCTATGTCAGCTCTCTCTCTCTCTCTCTCTCTCTCTCTCTCTCTCTCTCTCTCTCTCTCTTCTTGCGGATCTTTCCTTTCTCTTGGAAGTGCTATGTCGAACTACGCATTATTCTTTTCAAAACTTCTGAGAATGTAGGATAAAATAAATTTCCAAGAAAAATATTCAAAAACTTGAAATGATAGAAAAAAACTAAAGAAAATATCATAAGTACGCTTAGAAATTTGAAAACTTAAGAAAACCCACACGAGTAACGTATATTTCTTCTGATCCAAATGCAAGTCTAATATCTATTAAGACCTCACACGGTTTTTAGGTGGTGCTTTGACCATCGATTTGTACTAGAGTGCATAATTCACTCTTGTTTAAGTCACGTTTGGAATTACTGCACCTAGGATATACCATAACATTTCTTTCTGAAAGTATCTACCATAATATAAGGACTTGTTCTTTACTATGTGCATAAGTATATTTCGGCTCTAAGAAAAGACCGTAGTTAGCAAATGAGGACACTTTGTGCGAATTTTTCCACAAATTTTTTACAATGCGGTAATATTTGCCAAGCATTACATCTTCGGTTTACAAATACTTGGGAGCGCATAAAGCAGGTAACAAAATGAAAACAAAATTCAACTTCTCACACCCCATTTGATGTGATCTACTGCAAAGATCATAGACAATATCTAACATGTCAACAACTTTTAGTTTTTCCATCTAAAACAAACTTTTGGTTCACTTGTCCTGAAATACCAGTATAAGCAGATTTAGTGCCATTAAACAAAGAATAACCTTAGATGAAATGAGGATCATGGCGAAGTTATCAAACGCCTAGGAAAAAATTTAATACATAAAAAATTTGGTCAGTATGATACTAGCATCTGGTAGCCTCCTCCCAATTCCCCGCAAAAGTTCGACTAGTTGCTGATCATGGTCCTCCTCGTATACGACTTCTATGAACTTCAACTTCGTGCATCGGAAAGTATTTTGGTCCTGTGGTTGAATAATAATGCTTTTTCCTCACTAGCTGCCCTTCTTTCTCCAATTCTACTTCAAACTTTTGAAAATATCACAAGATTCATGTAATAAGAAGCTAAACAAATATTGAGATATATCAAGACAGATATGGAAAAGGTTAGTTACCATGCATCATTGAAGAGTAAGCTTCTCCAAACAAGGAGCATTCTGAACAAAGCTCCCTAGAGCATCTAGCTTGTTACTGAGATAACATTTATCAAGAAAACATTGTTCAAGTGATAAGGTTTGCGGGTTAGTGAATATTGGGAATTCAACCGATTCCTTAGAAAGCATCGCCAGGAATATATACAACATTAAAAAAACTGAATTTAAGCATCAGCCATCAACATCAAATTAACAACAAATAATATCTTCCTTTGTCATGTGTAGTTCTGTACCTTTTACTAATTGTCAAAGGAGTATTCCTTAGATGAAACAAATCTATGTGAATATTAAAAGAATATGGTGAATCTCACGTAGCAGCCAACTCAATTGATTAATCACATGCAAGATGGATAGTTAATCTATTACGAACACATGGGCATGTTTACTTGCAACATGGCCAAGTATATACCAAAACATGTCTAGGAAGGCATACCATTGTCTAGAAACCGGACAGCTCCAAATTTGGCACATTGCACAGATTACCGAGAAACCAACATTGGTGTTTCAAGGAGAATGTTTCACCAAGACAAAGTAAATGAATTGATGCTTTGACAAGAGAAGCCGTTTCATATATTGAAATACCCTTTGAATAATATCCCGGTGAAATACCCAGAAAGAGATAATCCATTCGAGGTACCGTGATAACCACCGGATCTCCACTGAAATTGAGCATTCAATTACTAGCCTCTTCAATGTGTGCTGACTTAAATTCTTAAAAACCTTTGCTGCAGCTCCTAAGCTTCAAATCTTCCAGGACAGAGCAACCGGAACAGAGCAGCTCTGCAAACTGGTTGTCCAGATGCACACCATGAAGATGCAACCTTTTGAGGCGGCAAGAACTTGCTCCCATATGAGGAAAAGGAATGAGAGGACGCGAACATGAGACAAGAATGTCGAGCACTTGACTTGAGGGAAGTATTTGATGCCACGTCGCAGCCGTCTGTCGATGTCTTGAAGACGAAGTGCACTAGCATGACTACCATCAATATATATCCAGAACTTATCCAAGGATGCAAAATGTTAGATTGATCTCAATCGTGACCGAGCCCAACGGCTCGATCACAACATTGTTATGGAACATGAGCAGGTTGGTGGTGAAGTTCTCGAGCTTGTGCCATTTCTCCTCCCGTTCGTGCATATGTCAGTCCTTGCCCCACTTGTAACCGGGAACTCCCGTTCTTCAATGCTTATTTGGGGTGGCAGAGCGCCACAGCCCACAGGTCCCTCCGCCGCCGCGACGGCACGCTCGTCTGCACGACATGCGGGGCTGAAAGAAAGGACATAATGGTTTGGAGGAGGCTGTCCAGAAGGTCGCTTAGCCGGTTGCCGGCGAGGGCGATGGTGCTGCTGCATGGGCACCCTCGCTTCTTCGTTGTCTCTGGCGACATCTCATCTTCTTGTAAAGCACCAAATAAATCAGCTCCTCTCTTGATTACTCATACGTGCAAACCCAGGAAAAAAGCGGAGGATGGGTACACTTCGAAAATAATAAATCGCACTAGCCCACTGTGATAAAAAAAATTGCCAAATGAATAACATAAATAGTTAAGCATTCTCACAACATTGTAGTTAAATAGACATGTTTGAAATGTGCATGATTCCAATACAAATGATAGTTCACAACATGAATAGAGTCTTACATGAATGAAATATAACATAATAGCAATTTAATCGCTACGATTTGGTAACTCTACGCTCTCGCATTGCCATGAAATCTATTGGTTGCCATTTATAAGCAAAATTAATCAATTCTAGACAGAAATACCAACCGATTCAATACCAATAGTAGAACAGTAACACAAATAATGGGGAATTTCTGAAATAAACACAAATAACGGGGGAACTTGCTGTTCTGTACTGGGGGCAGGGCACAAAGAGCATAACTTCCTGCTTGAAGGTATCAACAGCTCCAATTCTGGTTGGCTGCTGGACTGGCTGTCGCGCTGAAATAAACACAAATAACGGGGTCGCCGGGTGCTGGATCCGCCACTGACAGAGGAAGATGGCTTTGGTCAGACCACGAGCTGCCAAGCATCTGAACCTCTACAATGTAGTCTCATCTAAAAAAAAGTAGTCCGTGGATCCACAATATGCATTTTCAAAATATCACAACATTACTCATGGAAATGATGTCACGAAACTACATGTTCTTGCTACATGCTTACACTTTTTACAAGTTCTTGTTCATACCAAGTTCTAAGAGGCTCATGTTGTATACTTAGAAGGACGAATTATGAAACGGAGACTTAAAATGTAATTGTTTCAACGTATTTGTAACAGCACGGTCACGACGAGCATACACATCTCATATGAGACTGAATGCTTCGCTCACCTACACTCGTGTGAATAGCTTTTTTTTACATTCAAATGTAACACTCTGTCTTCGTCTAAGCAAATAACGAGATATATGATTCCGCTTCACATTTTATTCCACCTTTGATCGATCGGTGGCATGCCACCGTATTCATGAAGCTTGAGATGAAAACTGTGCATGCACGTCAAAACATGGAGAGGATTTTTTTTTGTTTCTACATTTGTAAAATCCTAAACTATAAATCATGCATGCAGTAGGAATGAATTATTGTTGTTTCTCATCCACACCTGGAGGAAATGAATGCCCCGCCAATTTTCACATGTGCAAAGTGATTTTCTTTGTCCGTATGGATGATTTCGGTTTTGAAATAAATTTCTCTTATATATATACCACTTCATATTTGCCAAAGTGTACAGATAGGTAGGAGGCTTCATCGATTGTCCACTACGTTATAACATGACCATCGCACTAGCATAGTATCAGGTTGCATAAACATTAAAAAAAAAGATGGGAGAGCGACATGGAACAATCGTGTGTGAGAACCACTGCAAATAGGAGACATCGAGAATTGTGGCAAAGCAAAGTGGTATTTGGTGCTAAGAATAAAGTGAGTTTGTCGATGGTGTTGACCGGGAGTAGCTCACCTTATTCCCTCCCGTCAACTCAACGATATGAGCGTTATGTGGAACAATTGGAAAGAAGAAGACGCTTGGGAGTGCAAGAACACGCTTATGTCACGTAGTACAATGCAGCTTGGGATCCTAAACCCGCATATGTACATCAAGAAACTGAGAGACAGTGAGCATCAAACGTTTCTAGGTCCACTTACTTAGTCGTTGTTATCCTGCGGAGTATCGAGATTATGATCACGATGGTATCATTGCCCATGTATTATATGAGTATATGATCACCACCAGTATCGGCGTTTCTTTCTTTCTTATCCTCCCACCGATTTGTTTTTCCTCGTTTCAATGAAATTTTCAGCAATTAATTATACTATGTGATGGTATGAGTGAAAGATTCCTAGGGAGTGAGCCTTCTGCACTTGGTTAGAGTAGTACTTTCTTTTCGATAAAAGGCCAAAAAAAGACCATATATATTAAGTAAACGTTATGGAAAATGAAAAAAACATCCAAAGTCTCATGGGGAACGATGATGCCTTCTTCCTTTTTGCATCCACCAACTGCTTTCCATGAGCCGAGCTCGGTGATGCCTCTGGACGTTCGGAACATCACTAAAGCCAGGATAATGTTATTGTTGTAGCTAGAAAATGGCCGATACAAACTAGAATACATCAGCGGCCAGCGATACAAACTACAACAACGCCATCGAGACAAACTTGGAACACACCTGGACAAAGGAATGTCCACCACTCCAAGGGGGCAGCCACTAGTCGATTCCCCACCCTCGTCAATGATCCCGATGAGACCTTTATTAATGAGGCGGACGAGGAGATGGGAAAACCGTATTAATAAAAGTGAGCAAAATAACTCAGAACTACATTTTTTTGGAAGCTCCATTTTAGAATGCAGACCTACCATTCAAGGAGAAGAGGTGAGAATGAGAAATGTTATTATTCCATCAGTACTGTTGACCAAACCCTAATTTTAGGGACTTAACTAAATCGTCGAGCGCAGGGCTGAGGTCTCTACCACCAACCACCACTGGAATGGAAAAAAGAGGAGGCAGGACCCGTCGATTGCATGATGGAGGAGATTGTTGGTTGCAAGAGGTGGCGCATAGGGTTTAGGAAGCAGCTATCATGAATATTAGGTAGAGTAATTTCACGCTTTCTTTGCTCATGTTTATGTTCCGCTAAGTATTATGCTATTTGAACCTCTTTCGTGGAGTGCAGAAAACTGAGGCCTTGACACTGAAGTTCCCATGCATGGACAGAAGCGGTCGGGTGTCCGCTCGAAGGTCTGTGGTTTAAGAAGCCGTCTAGCGGGCACATTGATTTCTTCCCTTCGTGTGAAATGCCACCAGTGATGTGGCCTTCCTTGGAACGCACCTATTTAACTATGAAGTGAGCTGAGAAGCATTATATGTTGGAGATATGCCTAAGAGGCAATAATAAAGTGGTTATTATCATATCTTCACACTTATGATAAATGTTTACATACCATGCTATAATTGTATTAACCGGAAACATTAATACTTGTGTGATTTGTAAACTAAAATAAGAGTCCCTAGTAAAGCCTCTTGTTAAACTAGCTTGTTAGTTAATACATGATCATGGTTTCCTGATCATGAACATAGAGATGTTATTAACAACAGGATCATATCATTAGGAGAATGATGTGGTGGACATACTCCTATATGTTCAATTGCTATATGCTTTCTGATACATAGTAACCTAATTCCTTCGACCATGAGATCATGCATATCACCTTTACCGGATGGATGCTTTGATGACATCAAACACCACACCGTAACTGGGTGGCTATAAAGGTGGCATTGAGTGTTCAGAAAGTATTGGTTGAAACACATGGATCAAGAGTGGGATTTGTCCATCCATATGACGGATAGCTATACTTTGGGCCCTCTCGGTGAAATGTCATCCAATTAGCTTGCAAGCATGTGGTAGCTCTGAGGATCACATATCAGGAGCGAAAAGAGTACTTATCGATGTGAGGTTGAACTAGGTATGCGAGATACCGCGATCATAACCTCGGATAAGTAAACTATCGTGAGACAAAGGGAAATTGGTATCGTATGTAAGTGGTTCATTCGATCGTAAGTAATCATAGAAATATGTAGAGCCATATGAATTTCCAGATTCCTCTATTGGTTATTGTTCGAGAAGTGTCGATCATGTCCGCATAATTCACGAACCGTAGGGAGACACACTTAAGGATTCGACGTTGTTTGAGTAGTTATGGTATTATGAGAAAGAGACCGAATGTTGTTCGGAGTCTCGGATGGGATCCGGGATATCACTAGGTGATCCAGAATGGTCCGGATAATAAGATTCATATAAGGAAATTCCCGTTTCGGAGTTCGGGAATGATTAGGTGTTTTCATCGGCAATGTTCTAGAAGGTTCCGCATTGTCTGGCACTCCGGGGAGAGGGTACATGAATGTGTCATTACATATTGAATGATTGCATCATGTACTAAGTGTTCTTGCTGTTCCAAATAAAGGATTAAATTGAATCCTAAAGCAGAAAAGTCAAATGGCAGTTTAAAAGTCAAGCGGCTAAAGCGAAGCTGTGGGAAACAAGCAAGAGGTGGTTGGAACCGACTTGGGGAGGATTCCTCCAAGCCGCATGCAACCAAAAGCCGACTTGGGAGGACTCCTCCCTTGGCCGCCCTCCCACCTATAAAAGGAGGCGGGGCCTCCTCCTCTAGACACACAAGTTCCTATCCTCTAATCTCCGGTTTAGAGCCGTTTTGGTTTAGAGCTTCTAATTGCACTAGCCTTGGTTTAGAGTCTTCTAATTGGTGTGTCTAAACCCTAGACCACTAATAGATCTCTCTCATACTCCACCATACTCGCTCGGCTTAGCGAAGCCTGCGGGATCTCCCTTACTTAGGTACCACGCCGTTGTCTTCCGAATCGCGAGAGTGCTACAACCTCCATTTTCTTGGAACAAGGAGAGGAAGGTCTTCGTCGAGTACCGAACGTGTGACCGACTCGGAGCGCTGCCGAGCGCAGCCTTGGGAAGGATCGTCTCGCGATCTTGAGATCGGAAAGAATGCGACTACATCACCCACGAGAATCTGCTCTCGTTAACCGCTTTGGAATCTTGAGGTAAGTTATTCCATCGACTCGTTGCTACAATCTAGTAGATAGATCTTGGCTTGTTTGTATGCGATAGAAAATTTTTGTTTTCCATGCTACGAACCCCTATAGTGGTATCGAGCCGTGTCTATATGTAGATCTGTTGCGAGTAGAAAACAATGGTCATTGGGCGTTGATGCTTTTATTGTCGATTGCTTCTTGTGTACTTTGCATCTTGCGGTATGTTGGGATGAAGCGGCGGTGCTAACCTTACATGACATCGTTCATGAGACTTGCTCCACGCTTGACATGCAACTTGTATTGCATAAGTGGCTTTATGGGTGCTGTTTCTCCTAGCATAGTTAAGATCCAATTTACAACGGGTGATTAACAATACTAGTATCAATGTTGTGGTTCTTGTTCGTAAGTTAGAACGACACTTATTGAAAGCCCCAAACCAAGTAAAATATGCAAAGAAAGTAGAGGCGTCTAACTTTGTTTTGCAGGGGTGTGCTGTGATGTGATATGGCCATGATTGTGATTATATTTGATGTATGCAATGTTCCTTATTGTAAGTTGGCAACCGGCAGGAGCCATATGGTTGTCTTTAAATTCTGTTAAGACACGCGTGTCTATTCAAAGTAGTTGTAATAGTTGAAACTGGTGGACGACAACCATGGAGCAGCGTCATTGACCTTGATGCAATGCCGGTGATGATGGAGATCATGTTCGTGCTTGAAAATGGAGATCGGAAGCACAAGAAGAAAGGCCATATCATATCACATATTATGAATTGCATGTGATGTTAATCCTTTATGCATCTTGTATTGCTTAGTAGACGACGGTAGGATTATAAGATGATCCCTCATGTACATGAATTTCAAGTCATACATTGTTCACCCTTAGTTAGCACCGTTGCTAAAGCTTGTTGTTTCGAAGCACCACGTGATGATCGGGTGTGTTAGATTCTGCAAGTGTATACAACGTGAGCAAGCCAGATTTGCTCATGCGGAAACTAAGGTTTGATCTTGACGAGCCTAGCATGTACAGACATGGCCTCAGGAATACGGATTACCGAATGGTAGAGCATGAGTCATATAGTAGATATGATGAACATGTTGATTGTTCGCCATTGAAGCTATATCAACTCTCGTGATGATCGGTTTTGATGTGGTGGATTTGGTTCGTGTGATCACTAAAACAATGTGAGGGATATTGTTTTGAGTGGGAGTTCACCAAGATTAATTTAATTATTAATTAGAACTCAATTTATCATAAACTAAATCAAAGTGAATTTGCATAGTTGTTGTAGTCATTGGCATCCGTTTACCACCTTGCGCTTAGTTATAATTGAGATGATAGAACTATAGAATTCTGGTTAGATACTTTACGAACTGGTATCGTATTGTTTTAAGTGTTAATCTAAAGTTTAAAAGTTCTATTGCAAACTTTCAGTAAGTTCCGGTTACTCCATGAAGTTTAATAATTAGTATTAAAACAAGAGTAAGAATTCCAAGTGTTAGTATATAAGTATCATGTTTGTCTCCATGATTCTTGATATTCAAAGGATTCTCTTAATATCAAGGTTATCTAGGATCTGAAAGAGTTGTTTCAGAAACCATGATGTGTGGAAGATATTGTGATATCTGAAACGAAGTATTGGTTACAACATGATAGAGTATAATATGGCAAAAGTCATGTTCTCATATTTGATGAGAATTTGCAAAAGGTTGGAGACACTAGTTGTCCTAATCCTCCAAAAGGTTTTGGAGAGCAACATTATACTTGCGATTCACCGTTACAAGCTAAAAGTAGCTTGATCATGGATAAATCCATGATGAGGGTGAATATTTGATGTAGGTAAGATGTTTACTACACCAAGAGATTACTAAAGAAAGGAATTTGAAAGAACACCAAACATTTGATGATAGGTGATCTACTTCAAAGTGCAAGTCCAAAGACATTGGTATTTAACTATACACGCTTTGGACTATGTGTCATATGTATGACTCCACTATTGATGTTGATAGATTCTTTCAAACAGAAAAGGAAATCTGAAGAGAATCTCATAAATATATGGCGGAAAGAAAAGACTAGAATTCAGCTTGAGTATATAGATGATATACGTGTTATGGCTATATTCTTTGCTTATTAAACAATGTGGTTTCTAAGTATTTGATCTGAATTTGTTGGTATGAATCGTCATACGAAACAACACAATTCATGAACTACAATGGCCTAAGTAAATGGGGCAAAGAATATGTGATGATGTTTATCGAGAACAAATAAAGGGTTATTGTGTTGCTCGTTAAACATCAAAGCTTGCCTTCAGGATTTGTTTTATCAGGTATTATGAGAACAAAAGGGTTGTTCAAATAATTTCCGTAATTCATAAAAGATGGATGATTCACAAATCTCGTTGGAGAAATCACATCCATAAAACTAGTGCTAAAAATGTCGAAAGACAAATTGATTGAAAGATCACTTAGGAAGTGACATCGCCGTTTAAATTATATTGGAAAGAAAACATGAAGAAACTCCATGTGGATGGAATTTTAGAGTCTTTTTGATTTTGATCAAATGACGCTTGTGAAACTTTCCTAGAGATAATTAAAACTTCGTTCATAGGCCAAAAAGGAACGAATGACTAGCTTATTGGAACTTGTACATATTGTTGTACGAAGTCCATTATATGTAGTCAAGAGCGATGGATTTCAACTTCATATGCTTTCTCCAAAAATTTGAGTGAATATATGAATATTTACTTAATATGGATGAAGTATGAAACATTTGAAAAGTTCAAAGACTTTTAAGATGAAGTACAAAATCATTGTAACAAGAATATAAACAGTTTATGATAAAGATCATAAAGGAAGATATTTGAGTTACAAAGTTTAGCATAATACCTAAGATTTATGGAATCGTTCCATGGATTTGCATTTCCCGAAACACCATAAGAGTATGGAGCATTCGAGATATGTAATTAAACCTTGTTTAACATGGTAAGATCAAAGGTATAATTCATAAAACTGCTATTATATTTTAAAGATTAAAAGCTTTAGAGATTACCGTTTTTCCACTGAAAAGAGCTCCATCATAATCCGTTGAAATGACACCATATGTTATGGTTTGGGATAAAACCCAAGTTGTCCTTTCTTAAACATTGGCATGCTATGCATAAGAAAGATGTTTGCAACCAAAGTTGGATGAACCTGTCTTTGTATAACTGTTAAGTATTCCTCCATAAACACCGGAGACAAAAGTGTTTGTCGCTTAGAACGTCAAGTTTCTTTTAGAAGGAATTTTTCGTGAAAAGTTAAGTGGGAGGACAATAGAACTTTGATAAGGTTAAAAGAACCTTAGCTATATGTGCAAAGATGCTTGGCCTTGAAAAGTGTTAGGAGTTAGCAAACAATGCTCATGGCTCACGTACCTCAAATGTTGTGGTCACGGAGATCCAAGTTCCTATTGAAACAAGTAGGTCGGATGAACAATCAAATACCAAGATTTGAGAGTTAAATCATTATTTGACAATAATGATCCGACTACGTGCAAAGAAGCGATGATGAGCCCTGACTCCGTCAAATGGCTTGAAGCCATAAAATCCGTGATAGTTCCATACACGAGAAATCAAGTTTTGAACTTGAAGGACCCTCGAGAAAGGTGTAAGACCTTACAGTTGTGTCTGAATCTATAAAGAAATAGACATGGATGTTTTACATCTATGAAATAGTCGACATGTTGGGAAAGAGTTCACAAAATGTTCAAAGGTTGTATATGACAAGATTTGATCTTTCATAGTGATATTTAGTCTAGACGGATTAATGTAGCAACCACTACATATAATTTTGTTATATGGTAGTTGAATAAACAAAACAAGTTCTTCTAATAGAATCGTTACCTCGGACATGTGCATAACACGGTCCAGAGGGTTTTGTAAATTCAGAGGATGCTAAAAGTATATGCAAACTTCAATGGTTGAAGTAAGCATCGCGGAGTTGGAATCTTCACTGTGATGAAACTTTTAAAGGAGTTTAAAAGTTTATCAGAGACGATGGAGATGCTTGCATTTGCAAGAAATTAAGTGGGAGCGCTCAGACATGTTTCTAATACATTATGTGGAAGACATATTGTTGATTGGAAATAATGTATCTTTTATTAACACATATTAAGAATTTCATCCCGATGAAAGACTTAGGCAAAACCCGAATATTTGGCATCAATAGACGCTAATATGGTTGTGCCAGAAGTACATAGATAAGATATTGAATGAGTTCAATATAGAAACTACAAGAAAGGTTCTTGTCGCACAGAAAGGATTGAAAGAGTTCAAATATATATTCAAGTGTAATGACACAGGGTAAGTGAAACAAAGATTCAAGTATAGATTGATACTTGATGTATGAAATCACAAAGAGTATTTATATCAATCATACTGTGATATGTACAAATCCAGATATGTTCTATGCTCTAAATGTTGTGAGCATATACCAGAATGATTCGTAAGATGATCATTGGACAATAGTAAGGATATTCTTATGATATTTTGGAAGAACTAAGAGTATAATATTTGTAGAAGGGACAAATAGATGGTTAGTTCATTGTAAAAGTACTACATTGATACTAGTTTTTTCACAAAGTACAAATTAAGTTTATCTCAATCTAAACTAAGGGTGGCACAATATAATGGAAAGTGAGTTCCATAATGGATTTGGATGAGTTCCAAAGTTAAGACATTGTGACAGATACTACAACAAAAGGCTAAGTATATGACTGCTATAATAGCAGCTAAAGAGGGCATTTGTGTCAAGTAGTTTGTTATCAAACTAGGTGTAGTTCACAGCGGGATAATACTATGAAGATATATTGCACGACAATATTATCAACATGTTTTAACCCCAAAAGAACTAAAGGTCACACCAAAGGACCAAATTTGTACGAAGCCATCTCATTAGAGAATGAGTGATGCGTAGGGACGAAAGACATGCAATTACACGGACTGGAAGTGTCGGATCCAGGAATCATTGACCACTAGCAATCGTGTACATACAACATCGGAAAGCCATAGGTGTTGAATACACAAAGGTTTGAAACTAGATTATTGACTCTAGTGCAAGTGGGAGACTGTTGGAGATATGCCCAAGAGGCAATAATAAAGTGGTTATTATCATATCTTCACACTTATGATAAATGTTTACATACCATGCTATAATTGTATTAACTGGAAACATTAATACTTGTGTGATTTGTAAACTAAAATAAGAGTCCCTAGTAAAGCCTCTTGTTAAACTAGCTTGTTGGTTAATATATGATCATGGTTTCCTGATCATGAACATAGAGATGTTATTAACAACAGGATCATATCATTAGGAGAATGATGTGGTGGACATACTCCTATATGTTCAATTGCTATATGCTTTCTGATACATAGTAACCTAATTCCTTCGACCATGAGATCATGCATATCACCTTTACCGGATGGATGCTTTGATGACATCAAACACCACACCGTAACTGGGTGGCTATAAAGGTGGCATTGAGTGTTCAGAAAGTATTGGTTGAAACACATGGATCAAGAGTGGGATTTGTCCATCCATATGACGGATAGATATACTTTGGGCCCTCTCGGTGAAATGTCATCCAATTAGCTTGCAAGCATGTGACTGGCTCACAAGGGATCACATATCACGGGAACGAGAAAAGAGTACTTATCAGTAACGAGGTTGAACTAGGTATGCAGATCTAAGCGATCATAACCTCGGATAAGTAAACTATCGTGAGACAAAGGGAAATTGGTATCGTATGTAAGTGGTTCATTCGATGCAAAGTAATCATAGAAATATGTGGGAGCCATATGAATTTCGATTCCTCTATTGGTTATTGTTCGGAGAAGTGTCTCGATCATGTCCGCATAATTCACGAACCGTAGGAGACACATAAGGATTCGACGTTGTTTGAGTAGTTATGGTATTATGAGAAAGAGACCGAATGTTGTTGAGTCTCGGATGGGATCCGGGATATCACGAGATGATCCGGAATGGTCCGGATAATAAGATTCATATAAGGAAAGTCCGTTTGAGTTTGGGAATGATTAGGTGTTTTCATCGAATGTTCTAGAAGGTTCGGATTGTCCGGCACTCGGGGGAGGGTACATGAATGTGTCATTACATATTGAATGATTGCATCATGTACTAAGTGTTCTTGCTGTTCCAAATAAAGGATTAAATTGAATCCTAAAAGCAGAAAAGTCAAATGGCCGGTTTAAAAGTCAAACGGCTAAAGCAGAAACTGTGGGAAACAAGCAAGAGGTGGTTGGAACCGACTTGGGAGGAGTCCTCCAAGCCAGGCCAACCAAGGCCGACTTGGGGAGGGACTCCCCTCCCCTTGGCCGCCCCTCCCACCTATAAAAGGAGGGGCAGGGCCTCCTCCTCTAGACACACAAGTTCCTATCCTCTAATCTCCGGTTTAGAGCCGTTTTGGTTTAGAGCTTCTAATTGCACTAGCCTTCGGTTTAGAGTCTTCTAATTGGTGTGTCTAAACCCTAGACCACTAATAGATCTCTCTCATACTCCACCATACTCGCTCCGGCTTAAGGTGAAGCCCTGCGGGATCTCCCCTCTACTTAGGTACCACGCGTTGTCTTTTAGGAATCGCGAGAGAGTGCTACAACCTCCATTTTCTTTGGAACAAGGGAGAGTAAGGTCTTCGTCGAAAATGAACGCGTGTGACCGACTACGGAAGCGCTGCCGGAGCAGCGGCCGGAAGGATCGTCTGCGATCTTGAGATCGGAAGAAATCGACTACATCACCCACGAGAATCTTCTCTCGTTAACCGCTTTGGAATCTTCGAGGGTAAGTTATTCCATCGACTCGTTGCTACAATCTAGTAGATAGATCTTGGCTTGTTTGTTTGTATGCGATAGAAATTTTTTTTCCATGCTACGAACCCCTACATTATACCCCTAGTTCCTTGTTATATCACTTATCATCTTCCTTCAAGGACCAAATTTAAAGTGCGACTATAGTAATACTAATTGCCATCACACCCATCACCCACTTATAGATATTATGTCTCACTCCAAAATTAATACTCCCTCCGATCCATATTAATTTTCACTGGATTAGATATATCTAGCACTAAACATGTCTAGATACATCCATTTTTGCGACAAGTAATATGGATCAGAGGGAGTAATGAAGACTCTCTACTAACTTCTTATTTCGTGACCAACACTTTATTTTTCTTATATATTTTAAAAATAAATTGTATCCTATATATACCACATCATCTTCACCATACCTTATAACAAGTTATGTCCTTCTACTTGACATCCTAGAATCTCTAGAAGTGTGGTATTCACATAAAATGAGAGAGGCAAAGAAAAGATGTAAGAGCACGGGGGAATATGATAGATCGGGAATCCAAGGGATCCAAATGGTTAACATCACCTAGGACCCTACAGAAACCCTTGTTGCTTGGGAGTGGAACATAGAATTAGCTTAGTACTCAGTTGTTTTGCTAGAATATGAGTGTGTCTGACATAAGCTGGTGTGTCATGAGATTATCAGAATATGCGCAGGACCTAGAGCATTGCATTGCGCTGGTTAAATATTTCTTGTAGCCACTCTTTCTTTTCCTACAATGCGGTAGCTACTAAAGAACCACCCCCAATCATGGATCACTTGCAATTGAGGGCTGGTTCAACTGGCAATTTGTTATCCTGGGAACTTGGGATGGAAACAAAAGTGTGTGCTTGCCACCACAGAAAAATGTTTCTTGAGTAATGTTCAAGACTTAAATTATTAGAATGGGTTTAAACTTTTGTTGGCTATTGGAGGGGGTAGGTAGATGATGCACTTATACTTTTCTATATATGGAGCTTCAAATGTAAAATGCATATGCCTACTGAAAAGAAATAAAGAGAAAATGGTTTCTTTCTCTCACTCTCTAAATCATTCACAATATCAACGGTGAACCATGCAATTCACATGTAGATCTAATAAAAATCAACCATTTCTGAATCATAGCCTTAGTGAAATTTTGTTGTTGCTAGGCGTACTTTATAAATTTCTCTTTGCTTAATCCAAATCGCAACTACAATGATGAGGTGGATGTGATTTATGTGACTGTTTTGTCTATTTCTATTTGCTTCAAGTCATTTCTCTTGGAAGGGCTCTTTGGACTTACCCATTATTATACCTAGGCATGGGCAGCCCGGCCCGACCCGACCCGGCCCGAAAAAAGCCCGACGGGCCGGGCTTTTAAGGCCCGTGGGCCGGGCCTGGGCTTCACAATTGCGGCCCTAAGGATGCACGGGCCGGGATCGTGCCAGAGAAAAGTGAAAAATAGGGAGAAGCCCGGCCCGACGGCCCGAAGAAAAATGTGTACCACGGGCCGGGCTCGGGGAGTTTTAAACCCGACAGTAGGCCGGGCGAACTTCGCCAGGGTTTTGCAGGCGGGCTTTGTCGGGCCCGAGCCAGCCCGGCCCGGAACATGCCCAGGTATACCCATTATTCTTTTCACAATTACATAGAATTTAGGAAACATAAGGATAAAATCATAAATATTCAAGGAAAATATTTGAAAACTCTATAGCACAGAAAAATAAAAGAATCATAGGTATGCCAAGTATTCTATAAAAAATCAAGAAACCCCACGAGTAATTTATATTTCTTCTGATCGAAAGGCATGTCTAGTAAAACCTAACATGGTTTTTAGATGGAACTTAGACCAACAATTTGTACATACACGTTTTATAAAAAAGACATATTGTGCATACACATTTTTTGATAAATCTAGTGATATGAATACATCTTCTTAAACACTAGTAATTATTTTCTTATAGATTGTCAAAACGTTTCTCTGATAATAAAAAGATTAAAGGACTAACATTTTAGATCTAAAGTAGGATACAAACAATCATGTAAATCATGAAATATGATTAAATACCGTTGTAAAATAGAAGCATCATGATTTACATTGACTAATTAACATGTATAAATGTCATCTCCACATGTATGAAAGTCGTTATGAACTTTGATAATTTATGAAGTCGGCCCGGTTTTTGCAATTATCCTATGAAGTGAACAAAGTAGAAAAATAATTGTGAAAGATGATTCAATCAAACTTTTCTGGTGTTAGGTTGAGTAATCAAATCTAGACTCTTTGGTGATAATAAATGTTACTTGTTCAATATCTCTAGTAAAGACATCAAAAAAATAAAATCAGGGGAACAATTGGCAGGACAAAAAGTGTATGTTCCACCTACTTTCACTTGTCTAAGTAACGGTTTGCCCTTTTTATATACCACTCTATGCTTGAATGAATAGGGATCAAGCTCTGAAGTTCAATTTATTTTTACATGTCTGCAACACTGACTTGGTATATCCAATAGGTGTAAACCACACACAATGGCAACGAGAGGATGACAAAGGAACAGAGAGATTGATAAGAAACTTTGAGAATAGGAGATATCATGAACAATGGAAGGCCTTTTGCACAATGTGTGATAATATGAAACTGTTTTTGCTTATCTTGACAAGAGCATGACATTTCAGTTTTAGTATCTTCTCCTAGAAAATCAAGGGTATTTTGCTCAACCATGCCAAATGGTTACCATCCGATCCTGTCAGATGGTGGAATTAGTTGGGGATATTATCTACAGTACAATTATTACGCTAAGAGAGAGTAGTTGAATATGATCAACCATTGTTCCGGGAGTAATTTATACCTTTTCGTCAAAATTAGTCATAGTCTTTGTATCTTATGTGTTCGATCTTGTTGTGTATCATTTCCGTGGCAGCGCGCCCATCTGGGTGTGTTCCAGCCGGTCGCCATCCTCGCTCGCCATATCTATCTAGCGCCCTTCACCATGTCCAGTTCTGTTCGCTCATCCCTATAGACCCTCCGCCTGTCCTCCACCGCGCATGTGAATGTTGCCATGCTTGAGCCGCCATGTCTGCCACCACACTTGATACATCTGCACTCTCTCAGTCCTCATGCATTGTGATCATATTTATTGATTGCGGGCATGAAATTTCAGCAAAGAAGAGTAGGCTTTGTTGTTGGTTACTTATCTTTAAATTGATTAAAACGTTCACTACCTACCAAACAAACTCTCCAAGTACAAAGAGAGAAAGCTGTGATTTAGCACCATGTCACAATCTACACACCCACTAATTTTGAATTGTTTTGACCTCATACTAAATAAAAAAATCTACAAGGAAGGACGAGTATAGTACAAGATTATCCTGTGTTAAAAGAAATTAAAAGACGTGGCCTACACAAAAATAACAAATGGTAGCAAATATACATGAATATAAATTGATTAAATTTTGATTTATTTTATCTAAAACAACACAACATATTATCATCAAACTTCATAGATCAACATAACTTTTGCACTAATGTGTAGGTATTTTTTCAAATCTTTTGTACAAGAAATATCACTAAAAGAAGGGAGTGTGTTGGTGTGATGGTGCTTAGAAAAACCACCCATATATAAAGCTCATGGATGTCGAATTCTAGCATATGTATTCTCTCTGATGGATCCCGGTGCACTCTTTCATTGCTCATGCGTTGTAATCATATTCATGGATTGGGGCAAGCAATTCCAGCAAACAAGAGTAGACGCTTTGTTGCTAGTAACTCATCTTTAAATTAATCAAAACATTCTCTACCCGCCAAAGCAAACTCTCTAAATATATAGTGTGCCATGGTGGAACCTACACACCCACGAACTTCTGAATTGTTTTGTCCTCAAGATAAATAAATAAAGTACAAGAAATATTATACTATGTTAAAAAAATATTTAAAGGATGTGGCCTACATAAAAATAACAAGTAGTGGCAAATATATGAGAATATAAAATTTATTAAATTTTATCTTTTTTCTCTCAAATAGCACAACATATTGGCATCAACTTCATAGATCAATATAAGTTTTGCACTACAAAGTGTAGATATATATATTTTACAAGAAAACAT
The DNA here is from genome assembly GCA_030063025.1 of Avena longiglumis. Lineage (NCBI taxonomy): Eukaryota > Viridiplantae > Streptophyta > Magnoliopsida > Poales > Poaceae > Avena > Avena longiglumis. Next base: position 482,862,315 of record CP125978.1, on the reverse strand, counting down.
TCTAAAAGAAATGGGTGTGTAGGTGTAATGGAGCTTAGAAAAAACAACCATATAAAGCTCACTCTGAATTCTAGCATTTGTATCCTCTCCGGTGGATCCCACTGCTCAAGGAATGTTTAAAAAACAATAAAAAATTGCTCATTATAAACATAAGAGAATTGACCGGTTAATAAGTGAAACGGGCAAACAACTGATAAAACACGACATTGCGCACCGACTCTGAGGGCGTGCGCCATTCAAGCCAATGGCTCCTCCACCCCAGTAACCAAAGTCGACACCCTTTTTCGGAGCCGCATCTTTGACTTCCACACCAGCCCTAGCCCACACACACGCCTACTGGATGACAAAGCTACGAAGGCGAACAAGCCAACGCAAACTAACAAAGTGTCGAACCTCTAAGGCTATGCCCCTAAGGGAGAAGCAACGATGAGACAACTGACGCCTGCTCCCGCCAAACCGAGCTTAAGTTTTCACTTGCAGATTTTGGATTTGTTATAAACACGACAAGCAAATAACGAAAAACAAAAAAAAAAATCACAGCAAGGAACGCATCATTTAACGTGGAAAACCTCTCTAATAAAGAGAGGGAAAACCATGGTCTTCAGCCAGCGAAATTTTACTATACGAGAAGTGCTTACACAACGCCAGATCTTAGATGCGACTTATCCCAGATGACGGCTTATAACTGTAAAAACCTAGGTCTTTCACGATTTATATCTCGCTCCACTCGTCAGAATTTAACATGCTAGATGAATTTGGATCATAGGACGGTGGGTTGATCTTATCTCTTGTGGCTGAAGCCGCTTCAAGAAAACCACACACGCGTGTATGCTTCCACTAATAATGCATACAGTATGATTTATTCTGTATCAGATTCATTCCGGACATGGACTCTGGATCGCGATTGATCGACGATGCCACTAAGCCATCACCTAATCACGCCATGGCCAATTTTTTTTTTTTGACCTGCCATGGCCAGAATTTCGCCAGCACGTGCGTGTACACGCTACGAGACATCCGAACCGACCTCTCGTGAGTGAGCTGCTGGGCTGGGGCCGTCATCTTTTGCTTCTCTCGTGGTTGGTTCCTTGGATTTACGTACATAGATGGGCCCGAGATATTACAATATTCATCAACTGGGCCGAATACCGCCAAAAGGGAGCCAGCCCAACCTCCCCTTCGCGTCTTCCGTTCACTGACACTCACTCACCAGCCGCCCACGGCAATGGCGCCGCCGGTGGGAATGCGGGCGCTGCTGCTGCTCCTCCTCCTGCTCGCCCTCACGACGGCCAACGCCTCCGCCTCTACCAGGGAGAGCCCGATCAAGAACGTGGTGGTTCTGGCGCTGGAGAACCGCTCCTTCGACCACATGCTCGGCTGGATGCGCCGCATGCTCGGCCTCCCCATCGACGGCCTCACCGGCGCCGAGTGCAACGTCGACCCCACCAACTCCTCCCTGCCCCCGGTATGCGTTTCCGCCGACGCACCCCTCGTCGTCCCCGACGACCCCGGCCACTCCTTCGAGGACGTCCTCGACCAGGTCTTCGGCTCCCGCCCCAACGGGACCGCGGGGGCCGCCGGCCTCCCCACCATGTCGGGCTTCGTCCGCTCCGCGCTCTCTGTCAACTCACTCCTCTCCTCCGCCGTCATGCGCGGATTCACCCCGTCCCTGCTTCCCGCCTTCTCCGCGCTCGCCGCCGACTTCGCCGTCTTCGACCGCTGGTTCTCCTCCCTCCCGGGCCCCACCCAGCCCAACCGCCTCTTCCTCTACTCCGCCACCTCCCACGGCGCCGTCGCGCACGACAAGCTCAGCCTCCTCGCGGGCTACCCGCAGCGGACCATCTTCGACTCCCTCGACGCCGACGGCCTCCCCTTCTCCGTCTACTTCAAGACCATCCCCACCGTCCTCTTCTACCGCCGCCTCCGCACCGTCCGCAACGTCGCCACCAGACTCCACCTCTACGACCCCACCTTCAGGTCCCACGCCCGGAGGGGCGTCCTCCCGCCGCTCTCCGTCATCGAGCCCCGCTACTTCGACCTCACCGGCACCCCCGCCGACGACGACCACCCGGCTCACGACGTCGCCAACGGACAGCGCCTCGTCAAGGACGTCTACGAAACGCTGCGCGCCAGCCCGCAGTGGAACACCACGCTGCTCCTCGTCACCTACGACGAGCACGGCGGATTCTACGACCACGTCGCAACCCCGGTCACCGGCGTGCCCAGCCCCGACGGCCTCAGGGGCCCAGTGCCCTTCTTCTTCAAGTTCGACCGCCTAGGAGTCAGGGTGCCCACCTTGATGATCTCGCCGTGGATCAAGAAGGGGACGGTGGTCGGCCGGCCGCCCAACGGGCCGACGCCCACATCCGAGTACGAGCACTCCTCCATCCCGGCCACCATCAAAAAGATCTTCAACCTCAGATCTGGCTTCCTCACCAAAAGGGACGAATGGGCTGGCACCTTCGAGCACATCTTCACCCAGCTCGACGAACCAAGAACAGACTGCCCTGGTATATATATTCATCATCTCTCAACTCTGACATGAACCAAATGTTCAATTTCTAGCAGATATATAGTCACGCTTCACTTAATTTGAATGCTCTCTGCTTAATTTGAAGCTTACAGCCTGAACTTTTTAAGGAATTTTACAGTCTGAATTTCTGAAGAAATATTATAGTCTGAATGAAGAAACTCTGTTGCTTATTGCAGAGACTTGGCCAGAATTATTTAAGGAATTTTTCAGTCTGAATTTCTGAAGAAATCATTCAAAAACTTTGTTACTCATTGCAGAGACCTTGCCAGAAGTGCCCTTCGTGAGAACACACCCAGCGAAAGAACATGGCCTGCTCTCGGATTTCCAGCGCGAGCTCGTCGAGCTAGCGAGCTTCCTGAACGGAGACTACATGTTGACAAGTTTCTCCGAGGAGACCAAGAAGAAGATGACTGTGAAGCAGGCGGACGCATACGTGCGACGAGCCATCACGAGTTTTCTGCAGGCGAGCAAGCAGGCGAGGCGACTGGGCGCAAACGAGTCAGCGATTGTGACCATGAGACCGTCTCTGACAAGTAAGATTAGCACCTCCAGTCCTTAAAGTAGATATGCTCTACTTAGCAGGCTAGCAACTACAAATATATTGTGAAATATCATCGCTGATATATGAAATGCCAACATATTTATAACCAGATAGGAGGGGCAGGGACGGGGGGACATAGCCCTTTTTACCAATGTGATAGACATTTTTACTCACCTTCAAATGTAGAGTGCACATCTGTCGGTTCATCTCCTTGGGTTTTTGTTATGGATGAACATATTATGTATATAATGGGGAGTTACAGAGGTCAGACATCTTTGAGAAATTAATGACTACATGTGTTACTTTGTTTGTTCATTGAGACTGATTTCAGGATCTGTGAGTTCAAGTTATGGGCATAACCAAGTTTAGCTTCCGATTTCAGTACTCCATCCGACCCATAGCAAGTGTCCTTCATTGTACTAGATATTTTAGAGTAGACACGGTTCGGTTTATATAGACCATTGCAGATTGGGCTTCTGATATCACAATCTCTCTTTGGAAAAGGACGGCTAGTCTTTGCTTGTACAGCTAGCTCTCAAGGTGGGTTCTATCCTTCCCAAAGTATTTGTGTGATAAAACAGACACACGGGATTTGTCCAAGAACTTTTTTGTGGTTCGATTTGTTTCTGTAGACAAGGTCACTTGAAACGATGGCATAGCAGCCACCAGATTAGTAGGTTGACTTGACATCGCTTATGGCTGGTCGGTCCGTGCGGGTTCAGGATTAGACAAGCCTGATGGCTGTAATGTGCTGGTGACGCGATATGGGAAGTTTTATCCATGGTACGACTGAAGAAAAAGTAGACCTAGTGGAGGAAGCATACATGTTGTTTGGTATTACCTCTGTTACAAAATGTAAGTATTTTTAGCAAATTCAAATGGAGGTAGTAGGTCAGAGTTGAGATCCCCTGTGTTCTCCTTTTATTTTCCAGTTTGATTAGTAGACCAAGATATTTTCCTGGGAAAGAGGCAAGCTTTGCCGGGAAGGCCGTGAGGGCGTCCATGAGGTCAATTTTGCTGCAGCGCACCGGAAAAACCTCCGTCTTCGCCATGTTGGTAAGGAGGCTACTCGCCTTTCCGAAGCAGTCGAGGATGGCGGAGATGGCCTGCAGCTCCTCCTTCGAAGGGTTCACAAAAAATCCGGCATCATTTCAGTTTGTATTATTGTTGCTCTGCAAAAAGTATTGATTGCTAGCTCCTGATCGATTGCAAAGTCCCATTATATGCTGTCAGGTGGCCTTTTAGGTGACTGCTTCTAGATTCGGTTTGTTGTGCATTCTGAACCCTGAGTGTGTTCCATCCTTGCATAAATCTGCAATTATGAGCTAAGCACTCTGGAGGTCAAGAGGAACTGTGCAGCAGATGCGCCGAGTCCATGGAAATAGGTGCTGAGATATCAAAAGCTAGGCTTAGCTAATTCAAATGTTGTTTTCTGAATATTTCATCAATAGATATACAAAATCTACAAAGAATCGATTAGTGTCGTTCTTATAAGTAACAACGCACCCTTTATCGGGGAAAAAATAGTGTCATTTAATTCATTATTTTGAAATGTAACTGTAATTAGCTATTTTCGGCACCATTCACCATAGGAAAAATGTGGAAGGACCAATCATTCATTTGGATCCAGCTATACTGATTAATAAATTGGATAACAAGAGGATCATCTCAGCGTCTCCATTCCTCAAGTTGCAATATATAAACCGTAAAATAAGACTTTCCAATTAGTAAAATAAAGAATAATCATGTAACATCATGTTGTTATTTTTCACAACTAAGATGAGGAGCGCCGACAACTACATCGATAAGAAAGGAAATAAAAGGGCGCATGTGAAGTTTGGTGACGCAATGAAGTCTGCACTTGCACCTCAGTCTATAAACAACTGGCTTCTGTCCGTCCTCGTGTAGCAAGCGCAATGCTCCAAGCTACATTCAAGGTGTGTGAGGCCATAATGCACAATGGCTACGTGAAGTCTAATAGGAGGGGGGAAATGGCCAACACAAAATGTGCTGCACCAACAGTTAAATGGAGGCGCCTTTTAGAAATAGGATGCATCAGGAATTCTATTTAGAAATCGACCGAATAAATCAGTCCAACTTCACAAAGATACTCGTCAGGAGAGCACTGTTGTATAGGAATCACTTGTTTGGTGTCAAGGGGCCAACGATACAAAAATCCAAGGTAGCAGATCAAGAGAGCAACCCATATTTTAGCATTTTGCTTGTTTCTGTTAGATAGGACCGGTATGCTACGTCGATGTGGCGCGACAAAATGTGTAAAGGTCGAAAGACGCCATCGACAATCATGTCTAGACTTTTCTCATCCACATGTCCCATTCCTCTTTGTGGTCTTGATATTTTTGAACCCTGGTCTTCAGCCCACACCTTATCCAACGGATATGCTTCAGAAAAAGAGAGTTCGAAGCCTCTAAAAGGTGCAATCTAGACGAATTTGCACTCTAAGGGGTAATATGTGTCAGAAATACAGAAATAAGGGATAAAAAATGAAATTCACTCTAGCATAAAATCACCACTTTACTACTCAAATTTACCATATGATACCACTTTATATTTTTATGACAAAAACCACCATATTTCGATGCATTTTTAATTCACACTAAACCTCATTTGCTGGCGAATTGACATAGTTTCTGGCAAGGAGACCCCATTAATCAGAGCAAGTTTGCTGACTTGGAAAGGGCCACACATGACAACCCAATAAAAAATAATCATAATATGAAAATGAAAAAAGTAAAATAACAAGATTCATGTTCGCCCGTCGCCACACCGCCGCTGCCGTCATCGCGCCAGCCTGCCGTTGCTGACGCATGATTGTCGCCGCCGCGCCGCCTCGCCGTCGTTGTTGCCGTGCGCCCTGCCACTGCTCACCGCCATCACTGTCTTCTCGCTATCGTCATCGCATGCCCTGCCCCTGCTCGCCGCCGCCACGCGTCTTCTCATCATCGCCGCCTGCTAGACGCCATGCTCCTGCCTCCGTGCAGCCATGCCTGCCTCTTCTAGTGTGGCCATGCCTTCCCGTGTTGCCTTCTCCGGCGCGCCATGTCCCTCTCGCCGCCATGGCTGTGGGAAGGGGCCTCGGGAACCACGTGAAGGAGGGCCTCGCTGAGGCTCGTAGGGAGGCGGTCGGTGGTGGTGTTCATGGACGACAATGGTGCACGAGCAGTGGCGGAGCTAGAGAAGAGTGGAACATGGTGCACACTTGATGCCACAACAGGTAAAAACATTTGTTTCATGGTGCACACATGGTAAAAATCTGTCATTTAGCAAAGAAAATCAATTTTTACCTGGGTCCTGTGCACCCCCTTGGCTCTATAGGGATCCGCCCCTGTGCACGAGGCCGGTCAATGCAGCTCGGGTCTGATGGAGGCGGGGCCGACCGGTGGTGCTCGGCACCGGTGGAGGCGGGGATGCGGGCAGGGTCGTGCCTCGCGGGATGCGGCCGCGACAGAGTCCTTAAACCATTCTTAAATTTGTTCATGATATTAAAAAATCTTCACGAATATTCAAAAATATTCACAGTTCTTAAATCATCATTATAGAGAATGCTTAGAGTTTAAACAAAATTTTGTCAACTGGGCCGGCCCACAGAACGCCTTCAGCACAACGCGCCGCCTTGAAGCGGCATATAGCATGCCCCGGGCCAGGGCGCCCACCTCGATGGTCTCGCCCTGGATCAAGAAGGGGACGGTGCTCGGCCCGCCGCCCATGGAGAACCAAGGCCGATATCTGGCTTCCTCACCAAACGAGTAGAATGGGCTGGCCCGTTCGAGCACATCGTCACCCAGCTCGAGGAACCAAGAACAGACTGCACAGGTTTCATCATCTCTCGTTCTCAACTCTGACAAGAACAAAATCTTCAATTATCTACAATAAATTCATACTTTAGTTCCTTTGGCTGCTCTCTTCTTAGTTAATACTATGAAGCTTAAAGTCTGAATTGTTGTAAGGAATTTGGTCGAAAAAGATATTGTTGTAAGGAATTTTACAGCATGAATGTTAGTCTGAATTTCTGAAGGAATCATTCAGAAACTCCGTTGTTATTGCAGAGACTTTGCCAGAAGTGCCATCTGCGAGAACAAGCCCGGCGAAAGAGCACAGCATGCTCCACGATCTTCAGCGCGATAAGCATGCCGACGCATACGTGTGTAACTTCGTAACATAGCCCTTTTGCCTTCGTAATCGGATGCGAGGGCCTGCAATAGCCTTCGTAATATAACCCTTTTGCCAATGTGATACCCATTTTTACTCACCTTCAAATGTAGAGTGCACATATGTGGATCATTCCTTGAATATACTCCGTCCGTTCCAAAATATAAGACGTTTTAGGTGTGTGAAGAAAACGAATCTAGACTTTTTTTAGTGTGTAGATTTATTCCAAAGTTGAATGAATCTACAAACTAAAAAAAGTCTAGATTTATTTTCTTCATAAACCTAAAACGTCTTATATTTTGAAACGGAGGGAGTATGTAACAAGGATTTACGGAGGTCGGCCGTCTTGGACAAATTGACGATTACATGTCGTACTGCTTTGTTTGTTCTAGTTTAACGTTCACTGAGACTGATTGGATGGATGTATGAGTTCAAGTTAGGGACATAATCAATCAAGTTTAGCTTTCATTATTCTGGAGTGGACATGGTTCAGTTTGTATGGATCATTATTCATTACCCACTTGGCTTCTGATATTCCAATCTCTCCAAAAGTATTTGTTTGGTAACAGTAGAACATTTCTGTGGTTTGTTGTATTTATGTGGACATGATCATCTGAAACGATTGCATAGCAGCCACCAGATTAGTAGGTTGACCTGGCGCTTTATTAAGACTGGTTTCGGTTCATCAAGTGATTCTACTTGTTACCGTACCTCAACGTTTAACCTGCAACGAGAACTTTCAGCCTTCAGTGAAACACAACAGATGCCTGAGATTCAGGAAGTGACGGGCCTTGACCGTCCCAGCTCCCGCTACCTGCATTGTTGCTCGTATAGAAACTGGTGACCTAATAGAGAAATCAAGTCAGGATTAGACCGGCTTGATGGCTGCAGTGAGCTGGAGATCGGTGCGATATGGAAAAGTTGTATCCATGATCATACCGAAGGGAAGCAGCCTGGTGGAGGAAGTATGCAGCAAGCCTAGCATGGTGTTGGGTGGTTCAGTAGGAGGCCATGAGCTCTCCTTTTCTTCCTCAGTTTGTATTGTTGCTGTGCAAAAAGTATTGATTGCTCCTGATCGATTATAAATTGCCATTGTATGTTGTCAGGTAGCTGGATCGGAAAGTATTCGGTCGTACACACCTTGTTTTTCTGGCCGTTTGGTTTCAGCGGGAGCGTTGCGAAGCTCTGTTGTTTGTTTTCACCAAGTGTCATTCTTATAGCCATGGTGAAGTCAGATGCAAAGAATGTCAGGAAAGCGGAAATATGAGGATAGAGATGATGATTTTAGTTCTTGTGGCGACGGAGATCTGGCTGCGTGATCTGGGACTCGTTGCAGCGACTGTTGGTGCGGGAAGACAACACAGAGGAGTTCTCGGTCTTACCTTGCAGGGTGAAAATCTAAGATCTGGCCTTAACTGGTTGTGCCTAGCAATGACCTTGTTGAAGGCATTGTTTTGTGAGCGAGGACTTTCTCTAGGTGAAAACCTATGATATGTGATCGGGCAGCGATGGCGCTTGGGCACTGTTTCCTTCTTGAAGACGTTGTTATTGGAGTGGAGGACTACTGATATTATTCTGATGGTGTCAGTGTTAGTGTTGTTGCTTTGAGGATTAGTTCTCTGTAGCGTGACTTTTCTTTTTTTAGGCTGTGTGCAGCCGTAGGGCCGCTAGGGTATGCGTTGTTGCATAGGCTGGTGTAATTGGTATCCCTGTACTCTTTTCCAAAAAAAATGCTGTCAAGTAGCCTTTATGTGAGTGATCCGTAGATTCGGTTTATTGTGCAATGTGTATCCTAGGTGTGTACCATCCTTTCATAAATCGGCAACGTGAGCTAAACACTCATATCAGATAAAATATGGTGCGGCATTTCTGGAGGCTAAGAGTAATTGTGCAGCACATGTGCTAAGCCTATGGAAATAGGTGCTGAGATCAAAATGATTAGCCAATTAATTATTCAAATGTATTTTTCTATTCTTTATCACTAGAAACAGAAAATCTCATTGTTTCAAAAATGATCCGTCGGTTCATCCATTAATTTGCAATATGCTTGTAATTAGCTATTTCATGCACCATTCACCTTAGGAAGACTGAAGGACCGACCAATCATTATATATATTACCCGCAAAAAATCATTATATATATTGGATCCATCTATAAGATTAAATAAATTTATAAACAGGAGGATCACCTCACAGCTCCACACCTCCAGCTACAATAATCTATAAAATAAGACTTCCAATCAGTAGAATAAAGAATAATCATGTAATAGCATGTGGTTATTTTCAAAACTAAGATGGAGACCTGAGGCGATGTCATAATGAATCTTAGAGATGTTAGTTTCTCAATGACAGCTACACTGATAAGAAGGGAAATAAAAGGGCAGCAGCTGGCATGTGAAGATCGGTGAAGCAATGAAGTCTACACTTACACCCAGTCTATAACTAAAGGGATTCCTCATGTAGCAAAAGAAATGTTCGAAGCTACGGTAAAGGTGTGTGACACCACCATGCACAGTCCAACCTGGCATAGACAGTCTAAGAGGAGAACTTGTGCGGAGAACTTGCGCGGTACCGATGGCTGAATGGAGACACCTTTTAGAAATGAGATGCATCAGAAATTCCATTTAGAAATCACGGCCATAAATTGGTCCAATCTTGTCATCTTGGATTGACAGTCGTCATGAGGGCATTGAGGGCATCTTCGTAGAAATAGGAGATATAATTTAGATCGATATAGTACGGGGGGAATCCATGACTTGCATATGAAGGCCTTGTTTGGTGGCAACGGTAAAAAATCCAGGATAGCAAATCCTTGAAAGAATTTTGATTGGGAACAATGGAATCCAGCTTCCGATATGGGATACTCCCGACCCGTGTTCAGGAAATTGTAAAATGGTTCTGCAAAAATAAAAGATAATTCATTACTAAAAATATAAAAAGTGACAGAAATACAAAATGGGAAGTGATTCCATGTTGTAGGTTGTTAGTGCCAGGTAGCCCTTCAGGTGACTGGGTCTTAGTTTAGGTTTATTTGCAATTTGCATTGCGATTATGTGTCATCCTTACATAAATCGACAATGTACGTGAGGTAAACACTCTTATCAGATGCGATGTGGTGCGGCATTTCTACAAGTTAAGTGAAATGGTGTAGCACATGTGCTAAGGCTATGGATATATGTGTTGAGATCAAAAGGCTTAGCTAATTAAAAAAATATTTTTTTATCACCAGAAATAGAAAATCTTAATTGATTAAAAATATCAAATTATTGTTGGTTCATCCATTGTTTCGCAATGTACTTACCTTAGAATAATATATTGGGTCAAACTATGATGCTAAAAACATTGAATAACAGGAGGATCACCTCGTGGCTCAGCTACAATAATATATGAAAATAAGACTTTCCAAACAGTAAAATTAATGAAAAATAATCATGTAGTAGCATGTGGATGTTTTTCACAACTAAGTTGGAACCATTCATGTGACAAACTCAACCTGAATTGAATTTATGGGCATAATCAAGTTTAGCTTCATTATTTTGAATTTGCATTATTGACGAACATATTATGTACTCCCTCCGTCTTAAAATAGATGTCTTAGGTTTTTCAAAATTTGGATGAATCTATATACTAAATAGTGTCTAGATTCATTCAAATTTTGACAAATTTGAGACATCTATTTTGAGACGGAGGGAGTATATAACAAGGATTCACGGAGGACAAAAACCTTTGGCAACTTATTGAGTACATGTGGTGCTTTGTTTGTTCTAATTTATTGCTCAGTGAGATTGATTGGAGGGATGTATGAGTTCAAGTCGTGAGCATAATGAAGGTTGTCTTATTTATTTCAAACTTTACATGGTTTGTTGGATCATTACCCATTGGGCAAGTCTTGCTTGCAGTGACAGCTCTTGAGATGGGTTCTATTCTGCCAAGAGTATTTGTTTGGTAACAGAGACGGGATTCGTCCTAAAGCATCGTTTGTTCTAATTCTATGGACATGATCATCTGAAACGCTAGCATAGCAGCCACCAGATTAGTAGGGGGTGGGGGATTGCAACAACATCGCTCGTGCGTGTTCAGGATTAGACAGGCTTGATGGTTGCAATGTGCTGGAGATGCGATGTGGAACGTTTTATCTGTGATCTGACTGAAGAGAGCAGCCTAGCGAAGGAAGCATGTAGGAAGCGTAGCCTGTTGTTGGGTAGTTCAGGACTTCGATGAGGATTGGGAGCCCCTGAGCTCTCCTTTCTTTTCAGTTTGTACTGTTGTTGTGAAAAAAGTGTTGATTGCTCCTAATTGATTGCAGAGTACCCCCTCCTTGCCAAAAAGATGTTGTAAATTTATCTAGATTCACATGTATCTAGACATGTTTTAGTCTAAACAAATCTATGATATCCTTTTTGGGATGGAGATATATTGTGGGGCAGTCCCTCCATCCCAATAAATGTTGTAGCTTTGTGTAAATATCCATGTATCTTGACGTGTTTTAGTGTTTAGATACATTTATATCTTAACAATATTATGTCATTCCTCATCTTGTTGAAGGGGGGGTTTTAATCCTACAATATGCAAATGACACTATTTTATTTATGGAACACGATCTAGAGAAGGCCATGAACATGAAACTAATATTGTGCATCTTTGAACAACTGTCGGGATTAAAAATTAATTTCCACAAAAGCGAGATTTTCTGTTTTGGCAAAGCAAAGGACGAGGAACAACAATACAAACAAATATTTGGTTGTGAGGCTGGGTCCTTGCCTTTTGGATACCTGGGGGTGCACATCCACTACAGGAAACTAAAAGATTCGGATTGGTATCTAGTAGAAACCCGATATGAAGGAAAATTGGGTTGCTGGAAGGGTAAGCTATTATCTTACGAAGATCACTTGGTCCTTATTAATTCTGTATTAACAAGTTTACCAATGTTCATGTTATCGTTTCTTGAAATACCTAAAGGGGTAAGGAAACGACTGGATTTTTATAGGTCTCATTTCTTTTGGCAAAGTGATGAGAATAAAAAAAATACAGACTAACAAAATGGAACATAATATGCAGACCTAAAGATCAAGGCGGTTTAGGTATTGAAGTGTTGGAAATCAAAAATAGATGTTTGTGAAGGGTTTCGCGGCATAGTAAATCAAAATTTTCTACGGATGCGAACAGAGGGAAAGCCAAGATCTAATCTAGGAGATGCAATCAACGAGAGAGATTGGATTAGATCTTCATACCCTTGAAGATTCAAGACATGCGGAGGCGTTCATTTGGGTGATGTAGTCGTACTCGCTTCTCCTCCTCGCGATCCGATCCGATCTAGCACCACAAGTGGCGGTGCCTCCGTGAGATGCACACGTGCAGCACCTCGACGTCTCCTCCTTCCTCGAACCAGCGAGTATGGTGGAGAGATAGATTGGATCTACAACACGACGGCGTGGTGTATATGGTGGAGAATTTCTGCTGCAGGGCTTCGCCTACAAACAGTCGGGAGGGAGAGAGGAAGGTAGCAAGGCTGCTAGGGCTTGGAGGAAGGTGTGTCGAGTAGGGGAGGGGGCGCACCACCCCTCTATATGTAGAGGGGGGGCGGCCAGCCCTTGCCCCTCCTCCAAGCCTATCTCTAGTTTAAACAATTTAAACTCTCCCTTATCTAGAAATCCTATCTCTAGTTTAAACGATTTAAACTCTCCCTTATCTAGAAATCCTATCTCTAGTTTAAACGAGTTTAAACTTATCTAGGATCGGCTGGGCCCTATGGGGCCTTGTGCCCCTGGCCCAATGCGGCCAGGACACTCCCTCATAGGCCCATGCCCCTCCCGGAAGGTGGGGCCACGTTGGTCCCTTCCGAAGGTTCTAGAAGCTTCGCACAATACCGATTAACCCAACAATTCAACTCCAAAACTGCACCGCCTTATATGAATCTTATTCTCGACCATTCCGAACCTCTCGTTATATCCCGGATCCCATCCGAGACTCAACAAAATTCATAAACCAATTATCCAATCTATCCTAGCGTCGAGATACGTTAAGTGTGTGACCTGCGGGTTCGAGAATATGCACATGATCTTCTATCAATAATCAACGGGTCTGGGCACCCATATTGACTCCCACACATTCATCGATGATCATATCGGATGAACCACGATGCCAGGATTCAATCAATCCCATATATATATTCCCTTCGCCTCGCGATATTTTACTTGCTCGAGATTCGATCGTCGGTATCGTCATACCTAGTTCAATCTCGTTCACAGCAAGTACTTTACTCGTTCCGTAATCCGATATCACTTTGTGATTAACTCCTTAACCACATGCTTGCAAGCGGTGTTGATATCAATTACCGAGTGGTCCCGAAGTATATCTCTCCGACTTGGGAGGGAGAAATTCCATCTCGATACATACAACCCAACAGATACTTTCCAATCACCTGAGAGACACCTTTATGATCACCCTCTCATAGGATGACGTTTGATGACCTCAAAGCTTTCTTCCGGTACCAGGGAGTTGCATTATCTCATGGTCTAAGGAATACAATATTTGACATAGTAAAAGCTTAGCAAAGATGAACACGATGAAACGATCTAATTGCTTCGCTTAGTTTGGGTCTGTCCATCATATCATTCTCCCAATGATATGATCTCATTATCAATTGACAACTCATGTCTATGGTTAGGAAACCTTAACCATCATTGATCAATGAGCTAGTCCATAGAGGCGTACTAGGGACACGGTGTTGTTTACAAACCACACAAGTATTAAAGTTTCCGCTAAATAAAATTCTAGCATGGAACATAAACTTTATCATGAACAAGAATTATAATAATAACATCTTTATTATTGCCTCTAGGGCATAATTCCAACAGTCTCCCACTTGCACTAGAGTCAATAATCTAGTTTACATCTGGCAACAATCTCACACCCATGGCACTGAGGTGTTGATCATGTTTTACACGTGGAAGAGGTTTAGTCAGTGGATCTGCGACATTCAGATCCTTATGTACTTTGCTAATCTTCGATCTCCATCCGCTATATAATCTCGGATTATATGAAACTTGCGGTTGATATGCTTGGTCTTTGGATGATATCTTGGTTCCTTAGCGAGTGCTATGGCGCCATGTTGTCACACAATATCTCCAAAGTGGGTCCAATGCACTTGGAACCACGCCAAGCTCGGATAAAGTTTCGATCCAAACTCCTTCACTTGACGCTCGCAGCAGCCATGTATTCCGCTTCCACCGTAGATCCCGATCACGCTTTGCTTGCAGCTTCTCCACTCAGCCTCCATTCAAAATATACACGATCCCGTTCGAGATTTAGAATCATCCTTGCTGTCGAAACTAGCATCGACGTAACCTTTACAAGTCGCTCATCACCCCCATAGACTAAGAACATTTCTTTAGTTCTATTTAGGTACTTTAGGATGTTCTTCATCGCTGTCCAAAGGTTCCACTCGGATCACTTTGATATCTGCTCGTCAAACTAAGAGCATTGGACACATCCGGTCTAGTACACAAGATGGCATACATGATGGAACCTATGGCCGAGGCATAAGGCACTTTGCTCATAGCTTCTCTATCATTTACCAGAGGACACCGAGCCTTGCTCAATATCTTACCCGACAACATAGGCATGAACCTTTCTTTGCCTTATCCATTCGAACCTTTTCGTAACTTTGTCTAGGTATGTACTCTGGCTTAAAGCTATCAGGCGTCTTTGTCTATCTTTATAGATTTTGATGCCCAATATATAAGCAGCTTCACCTAGGTCTTTCATTGAAAAACACTTGTTCAAATAACTCTTCACATCGTTAAGCATGTTAATGTCATTTCCAATAATCAATATGTCATCCACATATATTACCAGAAATGTCACCGAGCTCCCACTCACTTTCTTGTAGATACAAGCTTCGTAGCAATTCGGAACAAATCCAAAGCTCTTGATCACTTGATCAAAACGAAGGTTCCAACTCCGAGATGCTTGCTTCAGTCCATAAATGGAACGCCGAAGTTTGCATACTTTATCAGCATCCTTAGGATCGACAAAACCTTCGGGTTGCATCATATACAACTCTTCATAAATGTTGCCATTGAGGAACGCAGTCTTGACATCCATCTGCCATATTTCATAATCATGAAACGCAGCAATTGCTAATAAAATCCGAATGGACTTAAACATCGCTACGGGAGAGAAAGTCTCATCGTAGTTAATACCTTTAACTTGTCGAAAACCTTTTTGCGACAAGCCGTGCTTTATAGACGGTAACATTACCATCCGCGTCCGTTTTCTTCTTGAATATCCATTTGCACTCAACGGCCTTTCGGTCGCTAGGAGGATCCACCAAAGTCCATACTTGGTTTTCGCCATGGATCCCAATTGATTTCATGGCTTCCACCATTTCTCGTAGTCCGGCTCATCATCGCTTCCTCATAGTTCGTAGGTTCACCGTCTTCTACTAACAAGACAAGTCAAGACAGGTTGCCGTACCACTCGGGAGGGCACGCGACCTTGTCGACCGCGACGCTCAAGATGCAGATCGTCCAAGCTTCATGATCCTTGTCATTAGCTTCCTCTATTGTTGGTGCGGGCGGCACTGGAACAATTTCAGGTGTCGCGCTACTCTCCAATTCAAGAGAAGGTTCAATAACCTCGCCTAGCTCTACTTTCCTCCCACTCACTTCTTTCGAGAGAAACTCCTTCTCAAGAAAGGAACCGTTCTTTGCGACAAACACTTTGCCTTCGGTTCTGTGATAGAAGGTATACCCAATAGTTTCCTTAGGGTATCCTATGAAGACGCATTTCTCCACTTTGGGTTCGAGCTTGTCCGACATCAACTTCTTGATGTAAGCTTCGCATCCCCAAACTTTAAGAAACGACAACTTAGGTTTAGCACCAAACCACAGTTCATACGGTGTCGTCTCAACGGATTTAGATGGAGCCCTATTTAAAGTGAATGCAGCGGTTTCTAATGCATAACCCCAAAATGATAACGGCAAATCAGTAAGAGACATCATTGATCGGACCATATCTAATAGGGTTCGATTCCGGCGTTCAGACACACCATTGCGCTGTGGTGTTCCGGGTGGAGTGAGTTGCGAAACAATTTCGCTTGCTTTAAGATGCGTGAGAAAATCATAACTCAAATATTCACCTCCACGATCGGATCGTAGAAACTTAATATTTCTGTTACGATGGTTCTCCACTTCATTCTGAAATTCTTTGAACTTTTCAAACGTTTCAGATTTATTTTTCATTAAATAGATATACCCATATCTACTTAAGTCATCGGTAAAAGTGAGAAAATAGCGATATCCACCGCGCGTCGAAACACTCATCGGTCCGCATACATCGGTATGTATGATTTCCAACAAGTCCGTTGCTCGCTCCATCATACCGAAGAACGGGGTTTTGATCATCTTGCCCATGAGGCATGGTTCGCATGTGTCAAATGATTCAAAATCAAGAGACTCCAAAAGTCCATCAGAATGGAGTTTCTTCATGCGTTTTACACCAATATGACCTAGACGACAGTGCCACAAATAAGTAGTATTATCACTATCTACTTTTCATCTCTTAGCCTCAATCTTATGGATGTGTGTTTCATCCCTTTCAAGATTTAGAAGAAATAAACCATTCACAATAGGTGCATGACCATAAAAGATGTTACTCATATAAATAGAACAACCATTATTCTCCGATTTAAATGAATAACATCCTTGCAATAAACATGATCCGTAAATAATGTTCATGCTCAACGCAGTACATAATAACATTTATTAAGGTTTAAAACTAATCGAAGGTAAAACTAAGGAGAGCGTGCCGACGCCATCACATCAACTCTTGATCCGCTGCCAACGCCAAGATCGTCACCTCATCCTCGCAAGCCGTCATTCCGTAGCTCCTGCTTCGAGTTACAAATATTAGCAACGAACCGTATCAAATACCTGTGCACTACAATGAGGGCTAGTAAGGAAAACATCAATAACATGTATATCAAATATACCTTTGATGGTGCCACCTTCTTGTCCGCTAAGTACTGGACTTGCACTTCCAAAGGACCCTTGTCCTTGCAATAGAAGCACTCAATGTCCGGCTTTGGACCAGACTGAGCTTCTTCTCGGCGAGGGCATTGCGCTTGCCGCCCTTCTTGAAGGGCTTCTTTGCTCCCTTACCTTTCTTAAAGGAGGGCTTGTTGACCATCAACACATGATTATCCTTCTTGATGTCCACTCGCAACCTTCAGCTTGCGAAGAGCTCGATCGATCGCTGGAACCAATCGATTATGAGTCACTACAAAACTTTTGTAGCTGGGAGGGAGTGATTGCAGACCTCAATCTTGAGCTCCTCCGAATCGCGGCATTCCAGCTTGCTCAAAGCGCTGAGTGTAGCCCGACATCTTTATGGCGTGCTCACTAATGGAACTCCCTTCCTCCATCTTGCAGTTAAAGAACTTCTCAGAGATCTCATATCTCTCAGAACGGTCTTGAGTCTGAAACATGGTTTTCAGCTCCTCGAGAATCTCAAAGGGCCCGGGATATTCTTCAAAACGATTTTGAAGCTCCGGTTCCATAGCAAACAACATGGTGCTCTTAATCACACCATAATCATCTTTGCGCCGATCGACAGACTTTCTCATCACCGCGCAGCTTGCTAGGGGGTTACCTAACGCTTTCTCAAGGACATAGTCCTTTGTCCGCAGATGTAATGATTCTTAGATTGCGGAACCAGTTGGTGAAGTTAGACCCATTGTTTCTAAGCTTTTCTTTCTCAGCAAAAATGTTGAAGTTGAAGTTGGACTTGGCCATTGGATCTACAGTATTTGCAAGTACAATTTAGACTATGTTCATGATAAATAGTTCAACTTAATCAAATTACTAGATGAACTCCCACTAAATTCAACATCCCTCAAGTTGTTTAGTGAATACGATCCAAATTCACCACACCTAATCCGATCATCACGAGAAGAGATGTGGTTTCAATGGTGGACAACGAAGTGTCGATCATATCATTCATATGAATCATGCTTAACCTTTCGGTTCTTGTGTTCCGAGGCCATGTCTGTACATGCTAGGCTCGTCAAGTTAGACCCAAGTATTTCGCGTGTGCAGTAACTGGCTTGCACCCGTTGTATGTGAGCGAGAGTCTATAGCACCCGATCATCACGTGATGCTTGGACACGATTTAACTTTCGCAACGGTGCATACTTGGGGAGAACAGTTTTATCTTGATCTTTATGAGGAATCATCTTATAATGCTACCGTCATGATCTAAGCATAATAAGATACATAAAAGGATAAACATCACATGCATATAACTTTATGTGACATGGTATAGCCAATCTTCGCAAGAATGATCTCCATCTTGTGCGCTCCAAGATGATCTCCATCACTCCACCATGATTGCCTCCACCACGAAAAGCAACTACAACTATTGCTAACTACTTAGCGATAAAGTAAAGCTATTACATGGTGTATAAGAAGTTGACTCACAGTCATACACAATTATAAAGACAACCATATGGATCCTGCCGGTTGTGTACTCATCGACATGCAAGTCGTGAAACATTACAAAACATGATCATTGCATACAATATACACATCACATCTTGGGCCATACCATATCACGTAAAACTCCTGCAAAAACAAGTTAGACGCCTCTACTTTGTTGTTGCATGTTTTACGTGGCTTATGGGAGTAGATGCTAAGAACGATTCTTACCTACGGAAAGCCACAACGGTGATATTATGGTTGCCAAACTCCGTGTTAATCCCATGACAACTATAGTGAGAGAAACGACATCCACCAGCCGTGTGTGGAACAAGCCACACGTCAAGTGCGGAGCGGTCTCATGAACGACGCCGTAAGGTTGGCCTGGACCGCTTCAATCTCACTATCCCGCCATAAGAAGAACACAAACAAGAGGCTTGCAACAGAAAACATCAACGCCCGCAACAACCATGTTGCATTCTACTCGTGAAACACATCTACGCATAGATCTAGCTCGATACCATCAAGGGTTTCGGCATAGTAAATCAAAATTTTCTACGGATGCTAACAGAGGGAAAGCCAAGATCTAATCTAGGAGATGCAATCAACGAGAGAGATTGGATTAGATCTTCATACCCTTGAAAATTGCACAATGAACGCTCGTCGAACGTGGGTGATGTAGTCGTACTCGCTTCTCCTCCTCGCGATCCGATCCGATCTAGCACCACAAGTGGCGGTGCCTCCGTGAGATGCACACGCAGCACCTCGACGCCTCCTTCCTCGAACCAGCGAGTATGGTGGAGAGATAGATTGGATCTACAACACGACGGCGTGGTGTATATGGTGGAGAATTTCTTTCACCGCAGGCTTCGCCCACAAACATGGAGGGAGAGAGGAAGGTAGCAAGGCTGCTAGGGCTTGGAGGAAGGTGTGTCGAGTAGGGGAGGGGGCGCACCACCCCTCTATATGTAGAGGGGGGGCGCCAGCCCTTGCCCCTCCTCCAAGCCTATCTCTAGTTTAAACAATTTAAACTCTCCCTTATCTAGAAATCCTATCTCTAGTTTAAACGATTTAAACTCTCCCTTATCTAGAAATCTTATCTCTAGTTTAAACGTTTAAACTTATCTAGGATCGCTGGGCCCTATGGGGCCTTGTGCCCTGGCCCAATGCGCCAGGACACTCCCTCATAGGCCCATGCCCTCCCCGGAAGGTGGGGCCACGTTGGTCCCTTCCGAAGGTTCTAGAAGCTTCCTACAATACCGATTAACCTAACAATTCAACTCCAAAACTGCACTGCCTTATATGAATCTTATTCTCCACCATTTCGAACCTCTCGTGATATCCCGGATCCCATCCGAGACTCAACAAAAATTCATAAACCAATTATCCAATCTATCCTAGCCGAGATACGTTATGTGTGACCTGCGGGTTCGAGAATATGCGCATACATGATCTTCTATCAATAATCAACAGCGGGTCCGCACCCATATTGACTCCCACACATTCATCGATGATCATATCGGATGAACCACGATGTCAGGATTCAAACAATCCAATATATATATTCCCTTCGTCTCGCGATATTTTACTTGCCCGAGATTCGATCGTCGGTACCGCATACCTAGTTCAATCTCGTTCACAGCAAGTACTTTACTCGTTCCGTAATCCGATATCACTTTGTGATTAACTCCTTAACCACATACTTGCAAGAGGTGTTGATATCGACACGAGTGGCCCAAGTATATCTCTCCGACTTGGGAGGGACAAATTCCATCTCGATACATACAACCCAACAGATACTTTCCGATCACCGAGAGACACCTTTATGATCACCCTCTCATAGGATGACGCTTGATGACCTCAAAGCTTTCTTCCGGTACAGGAGTTGCATTATCTCATGGTCTAAGGAATACAATATTTGACATAGGAAAAGCTTCGCAAAGATGAACACGATGAACGATCTAATTGCTTCGCTTAGTTTGGGTTCCATCCATCATATCATTCTCCCAATGATATGATCTCATTATCAATTGACAACTCATGTCTATGGTTAGGAAACCTTAACCATCATTGATCAATGAGCTAGTCCATAGAGGCGTACTAGGGACACGGTGTTGTTTACAAACCACACAAGTATTAAAGTTTCCGCTTAATACAATTCTAGCATGGAACATAAACTTTATCATGAACAAGAATTATAATAATAACATCTTTATTATTGCCTCTAGGGCATAATTCCAACAGTTTGTTGAGCAAATGGCTCTACAAGCTGATGCATGAAGAAGGTGTGTGGCAAGAATTGTTACAAAAAAATATTTAAGTCAGAAAACATTGTCCAAAAACGTTGTCCGAGGTCCAAGGGAAACCGACTGACTCTCCATTTTGGAAAGGACTGATGCAGGTAAAGAATGAATTCTTTGCTAGAGGTCATTTCAAAATTTGGAATGGTGTTACTACTAGGTTTTGGGAGGATATATGGTTGGGAGATATACCGCTAGCACAACAATATCCATCATTATATAATATTGTGCAACGGAATAATGTTTCCGTGTCACAAGTATTAAGTCAGGTACCTCTAAACATCGGTTTTAGGAGGATACTTAACGGTAATAAGTGGACTGCTTGGATACACTTATGCAAAATACTTATGATGGTACAATTGTCAAATGAAGGGGATAAGTTCGTGTGAAAATTAACCTTGTTTGGGGTGTTCTCTGTAAAATCCATGTATGAAGATCTCATGAATGGTAACATGGTCTTTCTCCGAAAATATCTTTGGAAATTAAAGATTCCCCTGAAGATTAAATTTTTTATGTGGTTCCTTCAAAATAAGGTACTTCTTACAAAGGATAATCTGGTTAAACGGCATTGGGTAGGATGTACAAATTGTTGCTTCTGTGGGTCGCCGGAAACTATAGAACATTTGTTTATATAATGCCCTTTTGCTCGCCTTTTGTGGCGTATTGTCAATTTTGCTTTCGATCTGCCTCCTCCAACTAATATAGCAAATATGTTTGGGAATTGGTTGAATGAAGTGGACAAATCATCTAAGGATAGAGTTCGCATTGGTGTCTCTGCCTTAGTTTGGTCTATTTAGAGATGCAGAAATGACATTATTTTTAACAAAACAAAAAATCTAAAATTTTTGCAGGTTATCCATATGGTGGCACATTGGGTACAGCTTTGAGTGTTCCTATCTACGCCCAACCAACGGGATACTATGGCTACTGGGTGCAACCATTTGCTGACGGTCGCCCACCACATATTCGGCCAGTTGTACTGGCAGCCGCTTAGTCGACTACATGATGACTAGATTTCTTTCGTTTCATTTATTTTGCTGGTTGATCCATGTATCAACGCTAAGCGATCCATGATCTGTAATATTTGAATGTTTGGATAAATTATTAATAAAGGCTGTGTGCATCAACCGATGCAGAGGCCGGGGCCCCCCCCCCCCCCCCTTTCGAGAGAAAAAACAATATTGTGTCACTTATTTTGGGACGGAGGGAGTAGTCTTTAGGTGACTGGCTCACAGATTCAGCTAATCAGTTTGTTGTGCATTTTACATCCTTTACATAATTTGGTAACATAAGCTAAACATTCTTATCAGCTGCAATGTAGCTCAGTATTTCTGGAGTTTAAAGAAATTGTGGTGCACGTGCGCTCACAGGTCAGGGCTATGGAAACAGATGCTGAAAACAGAAGTCATTTGTGTTTTTTTTCAAGTTTTTTATAACTAAAAGTAGGAACTCTTTATTGATTTGAAAAACAATCAATTAGTGTAGGTTCATCCATTGATTTCCAATGTACTTGTGATAAGCTATTAGCCTATTATCGGCGGCATTCACCTTAGGAAAACTGTATAAGAACCCACTCTACAGTTATATTTATTGGATCTAGATATAATTATTAAAAAATGAATAACAGGAGGATCACCTCGTGGCTCCATTCCTCCAGCTACAACAATCTATAAAATAAGACTTTCAAATTAGTAAAATAAAGAATAGTCTTGTAGTATCATGTGGTTATTTTCAAAACTAAGATGGAGCTAGTCTTGTGAGAAGCTACATACATTGAAGATGTGTCATAATGAACCTTAGAGATGTTAGTCCCTCAACAAAACTACACCAACAAGAAAGGAAATAAAAGGAAAGCAGCCGGCATGTGAAGTTCGGTGTAGCAATGAAGTATGCGCTTACACCAAGTCTATAAATAACTGGCTTCCTCACGTAGAAAAAGCAATTGCTCGCAACTACTGTCAAGGTGTCTGTGGCAGTATAAGGTCTCTAACCGTCTAAGGGGAGAGGAAAATAGCTAACACAATGAGTACGGCACCGATAGCTGAATAGAGACACCTTTTAGAAATGAGATGTATTGGGAATTCCATCTAGAGATCACAGTTTCTGGAGGAACTGTCCCAGATTGGCACATCTGTTCAGCTTCCTTGGGTCGTTCACGTGGATTTCAACTCTGTTGCTCCAAGACAGAAACAAGCAGCGGAAGAGTAAATCGTCGGATGGTTAATAGATTCAGGCACACTATAAACTCTTTTGCTCTCCAAGACATGCCTCTGCAAGTGCGGCCGTTTCTGGTGTCCTCTCCAAGACATCTTCCCAATCAGTGACCTGATACCGATGAGCTCAAACATCTCAGACCACTGTCCCATTCTTCTCTCGTGTTCCTCCAAAAGACCGAGATCATACAAATTCAGGTTCGAGCAATTCTGGACTAAACTGAACTCCCCGGATTCCAAGAGGTGGCCAAAGAGGCATGACAGGAGGTGCCACACCAATATCCACTGTGTGCCTTCGATGCCAAACTGAAGCACACGGCAAAAACTCTGCGACAATGAGCCAGCGAATACAGAGCAAAAATTCTCTTCTATTCCAGGTGGAAAATGAATTGATCCTCCGTTTTGATGACGCAATGGTGACACGTCAGTTTTCTCCAGAGAAGAGGTAGCTCCGCTCTTTTCTGAAAGGGAGGTGCATGGCTCTGGCTTCTCTCGAGCGCGTTCGGCTGCGGCAGCGTGCTCGCGTTCGAGATCCTCCTCGAAACAAGCATTATGTTCATCGTTATAAATAAAACAACAACCATCCAAAATACAAACATGTCACCGACGTCTAGGCGTCAAAAAGAAAAAAGAAGTTTGCTGGGGCGACATCACAACATGCCCAAGGCGATAGACAAAAAAGAAAAAGGATGAGCTGGAGGGGTGCTCCCACTACGAGGCCGCAGAAGCACTAGCAGGCACCGCGAAGCGCTGCGCCGACGCCCTCAGAGCCTACAGGATGCCGTCCATGCACTCTCGGCCCCGCTTCCTAGATAGGGGCCAGGGTACCACTGTTGTAGGTAGGAAAGCAAAGAAAACACAGAGTCAGAAGCATGGCGGGGAAAGATTCGCTCTATCATCATCTTATTCCGAATATTTCATAAGGTTCAAGTAATGGCCGCAAACACCAACCAAAAGAGGTGGCGCCTTCTACCGGTACGGTTTGCCTCAGTTTCTAGGAACTCTCCATGGTCTTGGGCCTGCCAAGTAGGCCCCAATGCTTCTCAGATAAAGTTTCACAAAAACTGAGCAGCAGGGCAAGTGAACATAATGTGGGTGCACATTTCTGGCGTCCCACATGGGACCATTGCGTTTTGACACCTCTATCCCTGAAGGAAGGCGATCTCGTAGCAACTTCCACAGGAAGATACGCAAGCTCAAGGGTAGAGGAGACTTCCAAAGGTGCGTTGTCCAAGGTAACTCGGAGCCCTGGAAGAGGGTCCTATAAGCCGAACTAACTGGGAAAGCTCTCGAGGGAGACTGGTCCTAAGAGGGACAAGGGTAGGGAGCCCTGCAGCCTCAGGAAGTCAGCCGCCTTAGCATCATTGAAGGACCTCCAGAACGGATGTTCCAGTGACCTTCATGGGCCGCCTCAGCGACCAACATCGTGTGAGTTGCGCAGATGGAAAACAGTGCGTGAAATGTATGGCAGAGGGATACCCCTATACCCAGGGGTCAAGCCAAAACAGGACTTCCTGACCATTTCCAACCACGAAAAGAGAACCCTGACGAATGAAGTGATTGATGCCTTGGATGGCTCATAGCTACAAGTGCACAGATCGTTTGTAGCTAGTTTCGAAGTTAAGATGTCGATCCCACAGGAAGTCCAAAGGTAAGTGTTTATTGGTGAAGTCTCTATCACACCGGAGTTGTCACAGGTCTTCGAGTGAATTGACTGCAATAATAAGAATAGATTTTGGATTAAACAGAAGTACTTAAATAAAACTAGAATGTAAACTTCAGAAATAAAAAGCATAAAAGTAAAGAACGATTTGTTTGTTGTTTTCTGCAAATGACAAAGTAGGCGTGGGGAGATTCAGTTCATGGTGATAGTGAATGTGTCAGATGGATGAGTGATCAATGTAACAATTATAATATTATAAGTATGTGTGTAGGCGGACAACCCATAATTAGCCGGAACTCCTCTTGGTAGATTTTATCCCAACTTTAATAATCCAACTAGCCTGTTTACCACAACCATGGTCAGCCACTAGACAATTAAGATCCTTGAGGTTGCTTAGTAATTAAGGTCCTTGGATCAGACTAATGCAATAATATCGGTGGTTTCTCGTTATCCTCGAGTCAAACTAGTTTCCCATTGATATCCCCGTGTCCCTCGAGGGTCGCCGGTCTGCTAGCAAACAAGATTCTATCTATGTAGAACAAAGCATCATGTTGTCTGGGCCCTTAATTGGACAACAAGCATTAAGCATCCCACAGATAGTCAAGCACACATAATATAGTAATTAAAATCAACCACATACATAATGGAAATTATATAGGCACATCACATCTCACCAATCCCCTACATCTCCCACGCCCAAAGGAACTTACTCACACATGAGAGAAGAAAGCATCATCGCTAAAGGGAGTTCTTCTTGATATTACCGTGGAGATCCACAATAAGAAATAGAAATAAATCCAACACAATTCAAGATGGGAAGAACAATCTCAAACCCTAGTCTTGCAAGGTGGAGATCTCTCTCTCTCTCAAGTACAAGTAATGGCTATGGAGGTGTGGTGGCTGGGAGATCGAAGATCGTGGATTGAGATGAAGAACGTCTTCTCCTTCTTCTCCGGATCCCTTCTTTCTCTCTTCTGGATGATATGGCGGCTCGTGTGTTCTGTTTTCGTCCTCGGTCTCTTCACGGAAGCTGTCCCTTTTAATAAGATGAATGAGATGGCAGCTATACGGCGGGAACTATACGGCCGGAGAAATATTTCCGTCGTATATTTGCTCGTTAAAGCTTCAGTAAACTCCTCTGGATCGCTTCCAAAAAGAGACTTGCTTGTTTTCGTATGAATATTGTGTTTTTGCTGTTAAATCCCTCTATTGATGTTCAGAACTTGAAACACACATTAAAAACCAAGTTTTCTTTGCTATCGAAGTATTAATGTTAGGTAAAGCTAGAAAACCATCAAATCCAAACGAAAACTATCGATAGAAACCATAAAAATATGTCGAATCTCACAGCTATCAACTCCCCCAAGCTTAGATGTTTCTCGTCCTCGAGTGACAAGGGAATAAGAAAGGATAGTGGAGATTCATGACTTAAATAAAAGAACTTACAAGCTTAACTTGGTGTCAAATTCTTTTCTTCACAATTCCTGCAACTTAAACATAATCATACAAGTATTCACAAGATTGCACTAAGTTCACTTCCTAACCACGTATATGTTGCTAGCAAATAAATCATATGCCCGATCTAGTGTCAAAAGGTTTAGCTAGGAAAGTGAAACAAATCTTTTTGGTTTCTCTCTTATTGAGAGATGGAAACTTTTTGCTCTTTTTCATTTAATCAATTAAGAGTGCTCAAGTTGGCACCATGAACATTTAATTTAAGAACAACTCATTTACTCCCACGTCAAAATTTCAAGGCTCTCAAAGCACCTTTTTCCTTTCCTTGTTTTTCAAAAACTTCAGCTCTTTCATAGAGAAATCATGCCACTGTTTTTAACATGTTAATTGGGGCTGTATTGCGCACTCGTGACCATGCCAATAGATAACTCTTGAGCAATAGTGGGTTAGAGGAGTACTATAACTTCACTTGGAATATGAAACCACGAGGAGACTAAAATTTTACCCGTCATAGCATTGCTTCTATAGACATTTACATAACTCAATAGCCGAAATCAAGTGGTTTCCCACATTTTGATCGTTCGTTGGCCAACGGAGTTAATAGTTCCCCATGGAGTATGACAGTTTTGTAGTGACACGCGTAAAGCAATATCCTACTGAAGTTATTAGAAAAAGCAGTGGCATAATCTCTACTACTTCGAAGCATCCATTTTATCAGAAAATTTCAATTAACGGTGCAATCGAGTCTATTTACATTAAGCTCAATGGGGTTGAGTAGTTTCTAAAATCAAATCCTCTGGGCTAAACATGGACTCAGGTCATCTCTTGGATGCTTTTTCTTGTTGTAAAAATGTTGGAAATATTTAAACCAAGTTCATTGCTCATTGTTTCAAAGATAAAGGTAGACCTGGCAAGGGAATTTAATTTATAAGATAACAAGCTAGGTGGGGAGTGACTCAAGTGCAAGCAAGTAAATAATTGTAAGGTCAATTTAAAGTTGCAGAAGGGGTGATGAAAGGAATGCGATACCTCCTCTTGCTTGCTTCGTTCTCGTACTTGAGTTGAATCCCCTCTATATTTCCCTATTGCCAAGTCACCTGAAATTGAGCAATCTTCGAGAAAAACAAAGAAAAAAATTGCAAATAAAAGTTACAACTAATTTTTTTGTGTTTTTGGGTTTTAAGAATGCAAACTGAAAGTAAACATGCTATTCTTGGAAAATAAAATAAATCAAAAGAAGAAATAAAAATATGAATGCAAGTTTGGAGGTTTTCAAAACCTCCCCCAAGCTTAGGTTGTTGCCATGCTTAGTTGTTGTAAATGGATTCGTGATTCTTTGGTCTTCTTGGTAGTAGTCGGGGAAGTAGGTCATGAAGCTACTGAAGGTGTTAGTTAAGGCACTCACATCTTCACTTACTCCATGTAGAGTCTGGTCGATCTCCCCAACGCTCTGGTTGAGCTACAGAAAATCAAGGTAGGGGACATTGTTGAACCCATGTTGCTGTTGTGGCTGATTGGGCCATTGGTCCCAAGGCTACTCCTCCTGCTGATGTTGCTGCTGATGGGTTTCGCGGCATAGTAAATCAAAATTTTCTACGGATGCGAACAGAAGGGAAGCCAAGATCTAATCTAGGAGATGCAAACAACGAGAGAGATTGGATTAGATCTTCATACCCTTGAAGATTCGCACCGCGGAACGTTCATCGGAACGTGGGTGATGTAGTCGTACTCGCTTCTCCTCCTCGCGATCCGATCCGATCCGATCTAGCACCACAAGTGGCGGTGCCTCCGTGAGATGCACACGTGCGGCACCTCGACGTCTCCTCCTTCCTTGGACCAGCAAGTATGGTGGAGAGACGGATTGGATCTACAACACGACGGCGCGGTGCAATTGGTGGAGAATTTTTGCAGCAGGGCTTCACCTACAAGCAGTCGGGAGGGAGAGAGGAGGGCAGCAGGGCGGCTAGGGTTGGAGGGGAAGGTGTGAGGGGTTGGTGCGCCCCCACCCCTCTTTATATAGAGGGGGGCGCAGCCCTAGCCCCTCCCCCAAGCCCAAACCGGCGGCCCCAAAGGATAAGGAGTGGGGGGCAAGGAAACCCCCCCTTCTAGAAGGTCTATCTCGAGTTTAAACCTCTCTTGGCCGGCTGGGCCCTATGGGGCCTTGTGCCCCTGGCCCAATGCCCCCTCCCAGAAGGTGGGGCCACGTTGGTCCCCTTCCGGAAGGTTCTAGAAGCTTCCGGTACAATACCGATTAACCCGGAACAATTCCGAACTCCAAAAACTGCACTGCCTTATATGAATCTTATTCTCCGGACCATTCCGCAACCTCTCGTGATGTCCCGGATCCCATCCGAGACTCCGAACAAAAACTCATAAACCAATTATCCAATCTATCCTAGCGTCGAGACACGTTAAGTGTGTGACCCTGCGGGTTCGAGAATATGCAGACATGATCTTCTATCAATAATCAGCGGGTCCGAAACCCATATTGACTCCACACATTCATCGATGATCATATCGGATGAACCACGATGCCAGGATTTAATCAATCCCATATATATATATATCCCTTCGTCTCGCGATATTTTACTTGCGAGATTCGATCGTCGGTGCATCATACCTAGTTCAATCTCGCTCACGGAAGTACTTTACTCGTTCCGTAATCCGATATCACTTTGTGATTAACTCCTTAACCACATGCTTGCAAGCGGTGTTGATATCGATTACGAGTGGGCCAAGTATATCTCTCCGACTTGGGAGGACAAATCCCATCTCGATACATACAACCCAATGATACTCTCCGATCACCGAGAGACACCTTTATGATCACCCTCTCATAGGATGACGCTTGATGACCTCAAAGCTTTCTTCCGATACCAGGATTTGCATTATCTCATGGTCTAAGGAATACAATATTTGACATAAGAAAAGCTTCGCAAAGACGAACACGATGACACGATCTAATTGCTTCGCTTAGTTTGGGTCTGTCCATCATATCATTCTCCCAATGATATGATCTCATTATCAATTGACAACTCATGTCTATGGTTAGGAAACCTTAACCATCATTGATCAATGAGCTAGTCCATAGAGGCGCATTAGGGACACGGTGTTGTTCACAAACCACACAAGTATTAAAGTTTCCGCTAATACAATTCTAGCATGGAATATAAACATTATCATGAACAATAATTATAATAATAACATCTTTATTATTGCCTCTAGGGCATAATTCCAACAGTCTCCCACTTGCACTAGAGTCAATAATCTAGTTTACATTTGGCAACAATCTCACACCCATGGCAATCGAGGTGCCGATCATGTTTTGCACGCTGAAGAGGTTTAGTCAACGGATCTGCGACATTCAGATCTGTATGTACTCGCTAATCTTCGATCTCCATCCGCTATATAATCTCGGATTATATGAAACTTATGTTGATATGATTGGTCTTTGGATGATATCTTGGTTCCTTAGCGAGTGCTATGGCGCCAAGATTGTCACACAATATCTCCAAGGTCCAATGCACTTGGAACCACGCCAAGATCGATGATGAAGTTTCGATCCAAACTCCTTCACTTGACGCTCAGAGCCATGTATTCCGCTTCTACTATAGATCCCGCGATCACGCTTTGCTTGCAGCTTCTCCACTCACAGCTCCTCCATTCAAAATATAAACGTATCCCGTCGAGATTTGAATCATCCTTGTCGGTGTCGAAACTAGCATCGACGTAACCTTTACGACAAGTCGCTCATCACCCCCATAGACTAAGAACATTTCTTTAGTTCTATTTAGGTACTTTAGGATGTTCTTCACGGCTGTCCAAAGGTTCCACTCGGATCACTTTGATATCTCGCACAAACTAAGAACATTGGACACATCTGGTCTAGTACACAAGATGGCATACATGATGGAACCTATGGCCGAGGCATAAGGCACTTTGCTCATAGCTTCCCTATCATTTCATCAGAATGGACAAGGAGCCTTGCTCAATATCTTACCCGACAACATAGGCACTGAACCTTTCTTTGCCTTATCCATTCTGAACCTTTTCAGAACTTTGTCTAGGTATGTACTCTGGCTTAAAGCTATCAGGCATCTTTGTCTATCTCTATAGATTTTGATGCCCAATATATAAGCAGCTTCACCTAGGTCTTTCATTGACAAACACTTGTTCAAATAACTCTTCACATCGTTAAGCATGTTAATGTCATTTCCAATAATCAATATTTCATCCACATATAGTACCAGAAACGTCACCGAGCTCCCACTCACTTTCTTGTAGATGCAAGCTTCGTAGCAATTTGGAACAAATCCAAAGCTCTTGATCACTTGATCAAAACGAAGGTTCCAACTCCGAGATGCTTGCTTCAGTCCATAAATGGAACGCTGAAGTTTGCATACTTTATCAGCATCCTTAGGATCGACAAAACCTTCGGGTTGCATCATATACAACTCTTCATCAATGTTGCCATTGAGGAACGCAGTCTTGACATCCATCTTCCATATTTCATAATCATGAAACGCAACAATTGCTAATAAAATCCGAATGGACTTAAACATCGCTACGAGAGAGAAAGTCTCATCGTAGTCAACACCTTGAAGTTGTGGAAAACCTTTCGCGACAAGCCGTGCTTTATAGACGGTAACATTACCATCCGCGTCCATTTTCTTCTTGAAGATCCATTTGCACTCAACGGCCTTTCCGTCGCTAGGAGGGTCCACCAAAGTCCATACTTGGTTTTCGCTCATGGATCCCAATTCGGATTTCATGGCTTCTAGCCATTTCTCGTAGTCCGGCTCATCATCGCCTCATAGTTCGAGGTTCACCGCCTTCTACCAACAATAATGTCAAGACAGGTTGCACCACTCAGAGGGGCACGCGACCTTGTCGACCCGCGACGCTCAAGAGCGAGATCGTCCAAGCTTCATGATCCTTGTCATTAGCTTCCTCTATCGCTGCAGTGCAAATCGAACAATTTCAGGTGCTGCGCTACTCTCCAACTCAAGAGAAGGTTCAACAACCTCGTCTAGCTCTACTTTCCTTCCACTCACTTCTTTCGAGAGAAAGTCCTTCTCAAGAAAGGAACCATTCTTTGCGACAAACACTTTGCCTTTGGTTCTGTGATAAAAGGTATACCGAATAGTTTCATTAGGGTATCCTATGAAGACGCATTTCTCCGCTTTGGGTTCGATCTTGTCCGGCATCAACTTCTTGACGTAAGCTTCGCATCCCCAAACTTTAAGAAACGACAACTTAGGTTTAGCACCAAACCATAGTTCATATGGTGTCGTCTCAACGGATTTAGATGGAGCCCTATTTAAAGTGAATGCAGCGGTTTCTAATGCATAACCCCAAAATGATAACGGCAAATCAGTAAGAGACATCATTGATCGGACCATATCTAATAAGGTTCGATTCCGGCGTTCAGACACACCATTCCGTTGTGGTGTTCCGGGTGGCATGAGTTGCGAAACGATTCCGCTTGCTTTAAAATGCGTGAGAAAATCATAACTCAAATATTCGCCCCCACGATCGGATCGTAGAAACTTAATCTTTCTGTTACGATGGTTCTCCACTTCATTCTGAAATTCCTTGAACTTTTCAAATGTTTCAGATTTATGTTTCATTAAATAGATATACCCATATCTACTTAAGTCATCGGTAAAAGTGAGAAAATAGCGATATCCACCGCGCGTCGAAACACTCATCGGTCCGCATACATCGGTATGTATGATTTCCAACAAGTCCGTTGCTCGCTCCATCATACGAAGAACGGGGTTTTGATCATCTTGCCCATGAGGCATGGTTCGCATGTGTCAAATGATTCAAAATCAAGAGACTCCAAAAGTCCATCAGAATGGAGTTTCTTCATGCGCTTTACTCCAATATGACCTAGACGACAGTGCCACAAATAAGTAGTATTATCACTATCTACTTTGCATCTCTTAGCCTCAATGTTATGGATGTGTGTTTCATCCCTTTCGAGATTTAGAAGAAATAAACCATTCACAATAGGTGCATGACCATAAAAGATGTTACTCATATAAATAGAACAACCATTATTCTCCGATTTAAATGAATAACCTTCTTGCAATAAACAAGATCCAGAAATATTGTTCATGCTCAACGCAGGCACATAATAACACTTATTAAGGTTTAAAACTAATCCCGAAGGTAAAACTAAGGAGAGTCGACGGCCATCACATCAACTCTTGATCCGCTACAACGCCGCATCGTCACCTCATCCCTCGCAGTCGCCGCCTATTCCGTAGCTCCTGCTTCAAGTTACAAATATTAGCAACTGAACCGATCAAATACCTGCACTACAATGAGGGCTAGTAAGGAAAACATCAATAACATGTATATCAAATATACCTTTGATGGTGCCAGCCTTCTTGTCCGCTAAGTACTTCGGACAATTGCGCCCAAAGGCCCTTGTCCTGCAATAGAAGCACTCAAAGGTCCGCTTAGGACCAGACTGAGCTTCTCGCCAGGGCAGTCGTTTGTCCGCCCTTCTTGAAGGGCTTATTTGCACCCTTACCTTTCTTAAAGGTGGCCTTGTTGACCATCAACACATGATTATCCTTTTGATGTCCACTTCGCTGCCTTCGCCTTTGCGAAGAGCTCGGTGATCGATCAAGGAACCAATCTGATTATGAGTCACTACAAAACTTTTGTAGCCGGGAGGAGTGATTGCAGAACCTGTCAATTTTGAGCTCCTCCGAATCGTGCATTCCAGCTTGCTCTCAAGGCGTTGAGTGTAGCCCGTCATCTTAATGGCGTGCTCACTAACGGAACTCCCTTCCTCCATCTTGCAGTTAAAGAACTTCTCAGAGATCTCATATCTCTCAGAACGGGCCTGAGTCTGAAACATGGTTTTTAGCTCTTCGAGAATCTCAAAGGGCCCGGGATAGTCTTCAAAACGATTTTGAAGTTCCGGTTCCATAGCAAACAACATGGTGCTCTTAATCACACCATAATCATCTTTGCGCGACTGATAGACAGCTTTCTCATCAGCCGACGCAGTTGCAGCAGGGGGGTCACCTAACGCTTTTGACCGCCAGAGAGAATGATTCTTAGATTCCAGAACCAATTGGTGAAGTTAGACCCATTGTTTCTAAGCTTTTCCTTCTCAGCAAAAACGTTGAAGTTGAAGTTGGACTTAGCCATTTGATCTACAGTATTTGCAAGTACAAATTAGACTATGTTCATGATAACTAGTTCAACTTAATCAAATTACTAGATGAACTCCCACTAAATTCAACATCCCTCAAGTTGTTTAGTGAACACGATCCAAATTCACCACACCTAATCCGATCATCACGAGAAGAGATGTGGTTTCAATGGTGGACAACGAAGTGTCGATCATATCATTCATATGACTCATGCCTAACCTTTCGGTTCTTGTATTCCGAGGCCATGTCTGTACATGCTAGGCTCGTCAAGTTAGACCCAAGTATTTCCGTGTGTAAAAAGCTTGCACCGTTGTATGTGAGAGTCTATAGCACCCGATCATCACGTGATGCTTGGACACGATTTAACTTTCGCAACGGTGCATACTTGGGGAGAACACAGTTTTATCTTGATCTTTATGAGGAATCATCTTATAATGCTACCGTCGCGATCTAAGCATAATAAGATACATAAAAGGATAAACATCACATGCATATAACTTTATGTGACATGGTATAGCCAATCTTCGCTATGATCTCCATCTTGTGCGTCCGCATGATCTCCATCACTCCACCATGATTGCCTCCACCACGAATAGCAACTACAACTATTGCTAACTACTTAGCGATAAAGTAAAGCTATTACATGGCGTATAAGAAGTTGACTCGCAGGTCATACACAATTATAAAGACAACCATATGTCTCCTACCGGTTGTGTACTCATCGACATGCAAGTCGTGAAACATTACAAAACATGATCATTGCATACAATATACACATCACATCTTGGGCCATACCATATCACAGAAAACACTCCCTGCAAAAACAAGTTAGACGCCTCTACTTTGTTGTTGCATGTTTTACGTGGCTTATGGGAGTAGATGCTAAGAACAATTCTTACCTACGGAAAGCCACAACGGTGATATTATGGTTGCCAAACTCCGGTGTTAATCCCATGACAACTATAGTGAGAGAAACTGACATCCACCAGCCGCATGTGTGGAACAAGCCACACGTCAAGTGCGGAGCCGGTCTCGCGAACGACGTCGCGTAAGGTTGTCCTGGACCGCTTCAATCTCACTATCCCGCGTCATAAGAAGAACACAAACAAGAGGCTTGCAACAGAAAACATCAACGCCCGCAACAACCATGTTGCATTCTACTCATGAAACACATCTACGCATAGATCTAGCTCTGATACCATTGAAGGGTTTCGCGGCATAGTAAATCAAAATTTTCTACGGATGCGAACAGAAGGGAAGCCAAGATCTAATCTAGGAGATGCAAACAACGAGAGAGATTGGATTATATCTTCATACCCTTGAAGATTCGCATAGCGAAACGTTTGTCGGAACGTGGGTGATGTAGTCATACTCGCTTCTCCTCCTCGCGATCCGATCCGATCTAGCACCACAAGTGGCGGTGCCTCCGTGAGATGCACACGTGCGGAACCTCGACGTCTCCTCCTTCCTTGGACCAGCAAGTATGGTGGAGAGACGGATTGGATCTACAACACGACGGCGCGGTGCAATTGGTGGAGAATTTCTGTAGCAGGGCTTCGCCTACAAGCAGTCGGGAGGGAGAGGAGGGCAGGCGACTAGGGTTGAGGGGAAGGTGTGAGGGGTTGGTGCCCACCCCTCTTTATATAGAGGGGCAGCCCAGCCTCCCCCAAGCCCAAACCGCGCCCCAAAGGATAAGGAGGGGCAAGGAAACCCCCTTCTAGAAGATCTATCTCGAGTTTAAACCTCTCTTGGCCGGTGGGCCCTATGGGGCCTTGCCCTGGCCCAATGCGCCAGGGCACTCCTCATAGGCCCATGCCCTCACGGAAGGTGGGGCCACGTTGGTCCCTTCGTAAGGTTCTAGAAGCTTCCAGACAATACCGATTAACCCAACAATTCAACTCCAAAACTGCACCGCTTTATATGAATCTTATTCTCCGACCATTCCGTAACCTCTCGTGATGTCCCGGATCCCATCCGAGACCAACAAAAACTCATAAACCAATTATCCAATCTATCCTAGCGTCGAGACACGTTAAGTGTGTGACCCTTCGGGTTCGAGAATATGCAGACATGATCTTCTATCAATAATCAACAGCGGGGTCTGGAAACCCATATTGACTCCCACACATTCATCGATGATCATATCGGATAAACCACGATGCCAGGATTCAATCAATCCCATATATATATTCCCTTCGTCTCGCGATATTTACTTGCCTGAGATTCGATTGTTGGTACCGTCATACCTAGTTTAATCTCGTTCACAGCAAGTACTTTACTCGTTCCGTAATCCGATATCACTTTGTGATTAACTCCTTAACCACATGCTTGCAAGCGGTGTTGATATCGATTACCGAGTGGGCCCGAAGTATATCTCTCCGACTTGGGAGGGACAAATCCCATCTCGATACATACAACCCAACAGATACTTTCCAATCACCTGAGAGACACCTTTATGATCACCCTCTCATAGGATGACGTTTGATGACCTCAAAGCTTTCTTCCGATACCAGGGAGTTGCATTATCTCATGGTCTAAGGAATACAATATTTGACATAAGAAAAGCTTCGCAAAGACGAACACGATGACACGATCTAATTGCTTCGCTTAGTTTGGTCTCATCATCATATCATTCTCCCAATGATATGATCTCATTATCAATTGACAACTCATGTCTATGGTTAGGAAACCTTAACCATCATTGATCAATGAGCTAGTCCATAGAGGCGTACTAGGGAGACGGTGTTGTTCACAAACCACACAAGTATTAAAGTTTCCGCTTAATACAATTCTAGCATGGAATATAAACATTATCATGAACAATAATTATAATAATAACATCTTTATTATTGACTCTAGGGCATAATTCCAACAGCTGCTGTCCTTCCCAAGCAGGGTTGTACTCCTGCTCCTTCTGCTGCTCCTGCTCATCCTGCTACCCTCCTTCCTCTTCCTCGGAGTCAGGATAGGGTGCCTCCATGAGTTTAGTGACTTGATCCTAGGTTAGGATCCAGTTGTCCCTTCCTTGAACCTCGAAGTCTTGCGGGCAAGGAAATGTCACTTGATCATCCTGCACAACATAAAGATAACAAAATTGATAGGCTCAGAGCCTCTTGATAGCTCGGTAAACACCAAGGAAGCCACAAGCAGTTATACTTGACATCCATAAGTATGGAGCCATCAACAGGTTGCACAATAGGAATTGCAATTTCGAGAGCTTGTATCAAGTGGGTTACCAATCCACCAATGCGAATATCACCTTTCTGTTTGTTGTCTGGTGGCGGAGGTGATGGAGGAATATATCTGCATGAGTGGGACTCTGCGGAGCATTAGGAGAGAACGCATTGGTGATCATGGCCATGTCTGCATTGGTAATCGAGCTGGTATCTCCTCTTCCTAATAAAGTGTTAGCAAGAAACATAGCAAAGTAACAGATGGTTGGGTTATGAATGGTGGACATCTTCTTCTGATAGAAGTCCCTGCCACCATTAACAGAAATAACCTCCCAAGTATCTGCACTTGAGACGCTATACAAGTTTGTAACAGTTGATTCCCCTTCTTGAGGGAATCCATAAGCCCCACAAAATTGTTGATAGGTAATTTGATATGGTCGTTGGTTAATGATGGCGCCCACCACTTGTCGTGGGATGCTACGTTGGAAACCCCAAGAGCAAGGTATGAAGCAGACTGTAACAAGTTTCCTCGAAGAAACCGAGGTTATCGAACCAGTAGGAGGAAGGAAACATCACACAGGTATTGCTAGCAACGCGGAGACCTGCACAACACAAACTCAAGACTTTTCCCCAACGAATCAGTGAGGTTGTCAAGCTCGCCGGTTTGCTGTAACAAAGGATTAAACGTATGGTGTGGAAGGTAATGGTTTGCAACAAGTAAACAAGTAACAGTGGAAGATGTATCAATGGTAAAGATTGGACCGGGGTCCATAGTTCACTAGAGGTGCTCTCCTTAGATAAACAACATGGCATGAAGGGTAAACAAATTACAGCGGGGCAATTGGAAGGAACTGAGCAAGGCATAATAATGCAATTACTAGCCAGAAAGATCCTATGAGGTTGATTGGGCAATACAACAATATACATAGACCGTCATCCAACTGCATCTATGACTAGAAGTCCACCTTGAGTTATCATCAACCCCTCCAAAGATAAGTTGCAAGCAACAGACAACTACTTTAAGCAAAGTGTGTAAGGTAAACAGTCCACCTGTTCCATAAACAAGAGACCGTTGTTTTCTCCCTAGTAGCAACAACACATCTACAACCGAAGAGATTATTGTCACTTCCCTTGGAAACTAGAGGCATGAACCCACTATCGAGCATAAATGCCCCCTCTTGGAGTCACTAGCAACTACTTGGCCAAGATAACCACTAGTAACGGAGAGCATGCAAGATTACAAACAACACAGACATGATAGAATCATAAAGATAAAACCATTAATCAAACCAACATAATAATCTCAATATCCATCGAATCCCTGCAAACACAACATGCATGATTTCAAATAGATTAGATCTTGATCATGAACAGAGCTCACAAGATCTATACATGAAAGCACAAAGGAGGAGATACAACCATTTAGCTACTACATGGACCCATAGTCCAAGGTGGAACTACTCATGAATCATACCGGAGAGAAGGCCTCCGGGATGATCTCCCCTCCGGCAGGGTGCCGGGAAGAGCTTCAGATCCCCCCCCCCCGATATAGGGACAATGGTGGTGGCGGCTACAGACGGTTTCATGGATTTGTGATCGGGTTCCAAGAGTTTCTGCATCGGGGGCTTCTTATAGGCGAAGGGGGAGACCGAGGCGGCCGCCAGGGCGACCAAACCCTAGCCAGGCGCGGGCTAGGGCCCACCCGCCTAGGGGGTCCCCTCCGGCCGCCCTCGGCCTCCTAGACTTCTTGTTCCCCACGGAAAGTTATTGACTTTGTCCTTCATCCCGTCAATTCGATAATATTTCTTTACTAACTTTTCTCAAACCAAAAGCAGTAAAACAGCATCGCACTGTTGCAACTTGTTTATAGGTTAGTACCAGAAAACATGTAAAAAGCACCTCAAAGTGTAGACAAGTAAAGCAAAGTAGATACTAAACAAGCATGGAGCATAAAAAATTATAGATATGTTTCCAACGTATCAGCATCCCCAAGCTTAACTCCTGCTCGTCCTCGAGTAGGTAAGTGATAAAAGAATAATTTTTGAGGTGACATGCACCCTCACAATAAAGATCCAACCATTTGCAAACATTGAAAGTAGGGATCAAAGAACTCTAAGCATGTGCATGAAAGATGGAGTTCTAACAATAGGACATAGTAATTATGCATGCAACATGGCAAGCTACAAACAATGATCATGAATAATATGCATTGAAAAACGTTTGTTTGTTTCACATGCAGAAAACATAGCATAGTGGCAATTAGCTTGTCCCTCATAGAGTAGCAATATAATGCATAGGACACCTGCAAAGTTCACAAGGGTGACTAGAAACAAATAGAACAAGTAATAACACAATATGCATCAATTAATAAGCTTTGGAACACCTCACACAGAATGACAACTATGCTCTCTTAATGGTGCCTAAAGGTAGAAGGTGGAGACTCAAGTAATGGTGGAAGAAAGACCTTTTTGTAAAGGAAGCAGGGATTACAAGTTTCAGTAAGAGCTTCCAAAAATTATGGTACTTGTTATCTTTCAGCCCTCATTGCCCCTATCATAAGCATCTTGAAGTGGTTAAGGTTAAAGTGGCAAAGCTGGAGTATATGCTTGACGAAGTATAAGTTGGCAATCTCAAGTCCCTTGAATATGAGGGCTACACCTTATGGATACTCAACTTAGGGCCCATGCAAGTTCTTGTCACTATAAGTATTTGCATATCATTGAGAACCGCCAATGGGGTACCCCTTGCACATGGTACAGGAGCTTTCCCATAACCAAAATGATAAGGGAAGTAGACAATGATCATCTTAGCAATCTTTTTATTTACCATATGCATAGCTTTTTATTGAGGATGCTTCATAGATAGCTCACTATGGTGATGCTGCAAGTTTCCACCATGATTAGGCATGGCTTAGGCTAGCGACCCAGGCGTTTCTCTAACACAGAATACAAACTCCATGGACTTACAAGTTCCCACTTCATTTCACACCGGTAACATCCATAGACAAAAGAGCATGATATCAACGGAGTACAAAAGTACAAGTGCAATGTTGAAAACGTTCTCGTGACAAGACGTTCGCTAACTCCAACTTATAAGTGAAAGCATATACAACAAAGTTGTCTCAATGGTTCTAGTTTATTAGGGGAAAAGAATAAAATGTGCCATCAAGTTCGTGAGGGCTTTAATCACTAAGTTTTCACATAATAAAATAGTTTTTAATTGGAAGATAGTTGAAAACAAGAATATACTTGGAATGGTATAACACACCATGCATAGGAATTTATAGTGGACACTTTGGAAAAACTTGGTTTCTTGGGAGTTGGAAGCATGAGTAGAACTTACTCATACAAGTGAAGGCTAGCAAAAGACTAGGAGCAACCAACTAAGAGAGCATAATGGCCATAATCATGCAATGCAACAAAGCAAACTAATCAAAGCAAATAGTGGTACTACAAGTCAAGGACTAAATGATCATAGAGGCTAATGGTGACTTGTCATAGTCATAACATGGTGTAAGCATGTGCCAAGTCAAGCCAATCAAAGCATCAAAGGAGAATACCACAATACTATGCTTTTGCATGCTAAAACAACGCATAATTTCTTCAAGGCACACTAAGCAATCCCAATTGTTTAGAAGAAGACATGCTATAGCAATAATCACTAAGCATAATGCTAAAACAACAGCTAGCATGTCATGCTAAAGTCTAAGTCACAGTCAATGCAAGCTCCTCTTGCACTTCAAGCAAGAACTTACTACTCCTTTCCAAACACCAAGCAAACTTATTTGCAAAACAACACAGCGAGAACGGGGTACAAACTTACTAAAGCAAACTAAACAAC
Organism: Avena longiglumis; assembly: GCA_030063025.1. Classification (NCBI taxonomy): domain Eukaryota; kingdom Viridiplantae; phylum Streptophyta; class Magnoliopsida; order Poales; family Poaceae; genus Avena; species Avena longiglumis. The sequence continues at coordinate 482,821,773 of CP125978.1, read as the reverse complement.
CTAAGCAAAGCAAACAAAAACTAAGATGCTCCAAGAACAACACAACTGTGCATGAAACAATAAAAGTGAAGTGTCTAGACAGACCTGAGCTTTTTATTGATGAAGAAGGGGATGCCTTGGGCATCCCCAAGCTTTGATGCTTGTACCTCTTGGATATTTCTTGGGGTGACACCATGGTGGCATCTCCAAGCTTTAGATTTTGTCCATTCTTGATCTCATTGCATCATTCTATCTCTACACCTGAAATTTTTCCTTCATACAAAACTTCACACAATCTCCATTAGCAACATTAGTGTATTCAAAAGATATTAGACCACTGGCAAAGCTTTGGAATAGCAAGGATTTTCACTAAAAACACAAGCTACTGTAGTAACTCTTCAAAGAAACTCAATTTACCTGAAGAGAGCTCAAAAGGAATCAATAAGAAGCAAATACAAATAATGGCAGAAATCTGTCAAAATAGACCAGCAGGTAGAAACCGATTTTTTCGAACATCTTCTGTTGCTCAAATAAAAAAGTTTTGAACTAGCGAAAGTTAGATAATATACTGGGGATTTATTCATAAATTTTGAGCTCAATCCGAGTTACAGAGACTCCCCACGATTTTTTTGGTGGAGGACAGAAATCTGTTTCGGGACAACAACTCCCCAAATCTTACTTCCCTCTCATTAGAGGTCATTCTTGGCACAAAAAGCAAACAAAAAGGATAAGATGAGGTCATTACTGAAGTAATAACTTCCAAGACTCAAGGAAACTCTTGGATTATCTCCCAACAAGTACTTTTCTTTAACGCCTTTAAGTTAGGCTTGATAGTTTGAGAAGATTTTTTTTCCATACAATCCCCCAAGAAGAGGGATCGGGTTCCATTATCATCAGACAACGGAACAACAACCACACATATCGTCATAGTACTGACCCACCTTGGGGGTCAAAAAGGGAAACAGAAGTTCAACTTACACACTAACCAAACTAGACAGAAAATAGGAGGGAAGATGGAGATTAAGAACACCGCATGCTAGTGAGAAAGCCCAAAAGTAACATCACCAAAAGGAACTAAAGAGTCAAAGCAATAGTCAAGCTTATTTTGCCAGTCCCCATTTGTTTTATCTTCCAGTTTTTTCTCTTCTCCCTCCTCTTTCAGCTCCGAGCTTCACGACCACGATCTCCGTGAATTGCAGTGCAGACCTAAGAAAGGAACAGGGCACATCCATAGCCGCCAGACGCCCAACGCGTTACTGTGAAGAGTTTCGCCCATTGCAAAGACCACCGGTCGTCCTCCCCATGCAAACCTGCCCAATAACGAATGAATACACAAGCATATATGATCAAATCAACAGTGAGTTAATGAGCTTTTTTCAAAGCAATCTCTATTCCTAAGTTTCCACATAGCCCAAAGATATAGCCGCCACCACCGTAATCGCATTCCTACTAACCCCACATCTTGAGAAGCCCACCAAAATCTGGAAAAAGAACCAGTCTATTTGCAACACCAACAGCTCTGGCAACCACCCCCAAACATATTTAGCAGCCACACACGAAAAGAACAAGTGCCCAATGCTCTCATCCTTCCTACAAAACCGACAAGTAAAATCTCCAACCCACTTCTTTCTCCTCATATTGTCTTTGGTGAGAATAGCATTATGCCAGATAAGCCACAACCAAATCTTAATCTTTAAAGGGATTTTTGCTTTCCACGATGTTTAAAACTTCTATCAATCCCCACATTCGACATGCGTATACATTGACTTAACAGAGAACTTGCGATTTACTCCACATCCACACCGTCTGTCCTTTTCCCGATCGCACACACCGGATAACAATTCTCAAGCTTCCCGATGATTCAACCCATCAAGATCCAACCATCTCCTAAAGAGAGACACCATCTTTTTTGCCATGTCCGCCATCGTGATTCTTTGGTTCTGACAAATATCAATTAAATCAGGAAACCTATCCTTCAGGGGTGAGTCCAAACACCAAGCATCATGCCAGAAATCAGTCAATTCCCCATTACCAATCTTCATTCTCCTACCAGCCAAATAAAAGCCCCTAATCTTAATCAAATCCTGCCAACATGGAGAGTCACTCTGCCTGTGTTTCACATTACTAATCCCACCTTTTTTCAAATAATTTTTTCTCACAAAAGCTTGCCAGGGACCTTCCTCAGCTTCGAGGCGCCACCACCACTTACACAACAAACAAATGTTAAAGAGCTTGATATTTTTAATCCCTAGTCCACCCTTTTTCCTGGGCCTACACACATACTTCCATTTCACCAGATGATATTTCTTCTTGCCCACTTTCCCATACCAAAAGAAGGCCCTGGTATGTTTCTCAATTTCTTCCACATTCGACCTATGTAAGAGAAACATAGTCATAGGATAAACAGCCACACTAGAAACACAAGCAGTGATTTTAACATGTCTCCCTCCCAAGGACAAAGCTCCCCCCATCCAACCATCCAATTTTTTCTTCAACCTGTCACCAACAAAGCCCATTTCAGCCACTTAACATCTCCTGCTACAAACGGGCAAACCCAAATACTTAATAGGCCAGCTACCCTTCTGACAGTTAAACATCTCAGCATAATTGGACAATTTCTCCTCATCCTCTAACACCATCAGCACCTCACTCTTCTCAAAGTTAATCTTGAGACTAGACATGGATTCAAACAAATATAACATCAATTTTAAGTTTCTAGCTCCCTCAGGATCTTCCTTAAATTGAGAAGATGCTCACATAAGAAATATAAATTGGAGTAAAAGAGAGCATCAAGAAGCAAATTCAAAACACATTTAAGTCTAACCCATTTACTATGCATAGGAATCTTGTAAAAAACCAAGTCATGAAAGCACAAAGCAACAAGCATAGGAAAGAAAAACAAGTGCAACTTCAAGATTTTCAACATAAAGAGGGGAAACTTAATATTGTTGAGATACATAAGACCATGTTTCCCTCTCTCATAATAACTTTCAGTAGCATCATGAATAAACTCAACAATATAACTATCACATAAAGCATGCTTTTCATGATCTACAAACACATAATTTCTATCAAGCTCAAAAATAGTGGGATTAAAACCTTCACAGGTTTTACCCAAAGTAGATATTTCAAAAGAATCCATAGGAACATAACATCCATCCTCCTTTGGTAAGCATGGGGGACAATCAAATAATATAAGAGGTAAAGAGTTACTCTCATTAGGAGGTAGACATGGGTAGATCCATTCTTCCTCCTCTTGACCATCACTCTCTTCCTCTTTTTCATCTAATGAGCTTTCAGTTTCAGCAATCTCTTCTTCCATAGGCTCCTGCAAGGCATTAGTCCCTTCCATTTGTGGAAAACACCTATTAAAATATTCAAGAATATAGCCATTTTCTTCCTTGTAATTATCAAAGCAAAATTTAAGTATCTCATAAACCTCATGTTCATAAGGTGCATCATCAGTATTTTCAAGCAAACTGGCAATTTCAAATGCACCCTTGAAAGCAATAAATTCTTCAATTTGTTCCACATCATAAAATTTATAATTTCCTTTAACATAAGAAGATATGGTAACATTATCATTATACTCACATTGAAAAGGCAGGTGTTTATACCTCCTACAACAACAAGACTTATCAAATCAATAAGTCACATTATAAGTAGAGCACATGTCTCTATCAATAGTATTCAACTTATCAATCTGTTCCCAAAAGTGTTTCCCTTTTTGTGACAAACGTTGTTCCTTATAATAATACGTTTGTTCTTCCGTGAACCCACCTTGACAATAAGAACTAGTTTCAAAGAAACCATCCATTGATAGAATGCATGACCAAGCAAGGCAACAAATGACCAACAACTAGAGTAGGAACTAATTTTTTTGTGTTTTTCGAAAAGAGGCAAACAAAACCAAGCAAAAGAAACAAAGCAAACTAAAAACAAAGTAAAGAGAAAGGAAGTGAAGGACTCCCCTAGTGAAGACGTCCTTAGCCTCCCCGGCAATGGCGCCAGAAAATAGCTTGATGGCGCCCACCACTTGTCGTGGGACGCTTCATTGGAAACCCCAAGAGCAAGGTATGAAGCAGCACATCAGCAAGTTTCCCTCACTAAGAAACCGAGGTTATCGAACCAATAGGAGGAAGGAAACGTCACACAGGTGTTGCTAGCAACGCGGAGACCTGCACAACACAAACTCAAGAATTTGCCCCAACGAATCAGTGAGGTTGTCAAGCTCACTGGTTTGCTGTAACAAAGGATTAAACGTATGGTGTGGAAGGTAATGGTTTGCAGCAAGTAAACAGGTAACAGTGGAAGATGTATCAATGGTAAAGATTGGACCAGGGTCCATAGTTCACTAGATGTGCTCTCCTTATATAAACAACTTGGAATGAAGGGTAAAAAAATTACAGCGGGGCAATTTACAGGAACTAAGCAAGGCATAACAATGCAATTACTAGCCAGAAAGATCCTATGAGGTTGATTGGGCAATACAACAATATACATAGACCGTCATCCAACTGCATCTATGACTAGAAGTCCACCTTAAGGTTATCATCCGAACCCCCTCCAGTATTAAGTTCCAAGCAACAGACAACTGCTTTAAGAGACCGTTGTTTTCTCCGTAGTAGCAACAACACATCTACAACCGAAGAGATTATTGTCAATTCCCTTGGAAACTAGAGGCATGAACCTACTATCGAGCATAAATACCCCCTCTTGGAGTCACTAGCAACTACTTGGCCAAGATAACCACTAGCAACGGAGAGCATGCAAGATCACAAACAACACAGACATGATAGAATCATAAAGATAAAACCATTAATCAAACCAACATAATAATCTCAAGATCCATCGGATCCTCGCAAACACAACATGCATGATTACAAATAGATTAGATCTTGATCATGAACGGAGCTCACAAGATCTATACATGAAAGAACAAAGGAGGATATACAACCATCTAGCTACTACATGGACCCATAGTCCAAGGTGGAACTACTCACGAATCATACCGGAGAGAAGGCCTTCGGGATGATCTCCCCTACGGCAGGGTGTCGGGAAGAGCTTCAGATCCCCCCGATCTAGGGACAATGGTGGCGGCGGCTACAGACGGTTTCGTGGATTTATGATCGGGTTCCGAGTGTTTCTGCATCGGGGGCTTCTTATAGGCGAAGGGGGAGACCAAGGCGGCCGCCAGGGCGACCAAACCCTAGCCAGGCGCGGGCTAGGGCCCACCCGCGCCTAGGGGGGTCTGGCCCCTCGGGCTCTCCTCTAGACATCTTGTTCCCCACGGAAAGTTATTGACTTTGTCCTTCGTCCCGTCCAATTCCGAGAATATTTCTTTACTAATTTTTCTAAAACCAAAAACAGCAGAAATGCATCCGCAATCTGCAGCTTGTTAATAGGTTAGTACCAGAAAACATGTAAAAATCACCTCAAAGTGTAGACAAGTAAAGCAAAGTAGATACTAAACAAACATGGAGCATCAAAAATTATAGATGTGTTTCCAACGTATCAGTTAATGGTGAAATTTATCATGCATGCATTACCTTTCTCCCTGTAGTCGTCGTAGAAGGAGGCGAGGAACTCATGGGTGAGCCCTTCGTAGGTGTAGTGGCTTGCATTGGCGAGGACAGAGAGCCCTGCATTCACACACCGGTAGTCGAAGTCCTCCCTCAACCCTACTAAGTTGAGAAAGCCATCATCGGCCCGTCGTGTGGGGAAAACCTTCCTCCCCAAAACCATGGCGTACTTGTTGTCGAGCTCAGCCCGGAGCCCCGAGCCTTCACCATGTTGGTGCTTCCTCTTGCAAGAATACTACCGAGCTTGTTCATCATGATGCACTGAGAAATTTCTACATAAAACCTTAGGCAAATAGTTTCTACATAATATATGAACGATTCTACGTGGAGGAATTCAATCCTAACATGAGAAATTAAAAGAGAAAATCAATCAAGATTGAGTTCATCCACTAATTCAATGAGAAGATTTCAACCAAGGAATTCGAAAAATAAAGCATGGATAGGGAGAGAAACATACCGATATATTGATTCCCCCACTCAAACAAACGAAATCCGCGAAGAATTAGGAGTTCTAGAGTGGTTTTGAGAGTTTTGGAGAGAGAGTTTGAAAGAAATAATGATGGGAGGAAGAACCCTAGCCTTCCCCGAACCGTTTAAGTGGTCGGTCCAAACTATACGGCGGGAGCTATACGACCGGGTGAAGTATCTCCCGCCGTATAGTTGTGGCGGCGGTGAGGATTGGGTTTTCCCAATGCCAGATCACAGCTATACGTCTGCAACTATACGGCAGGATCAAATGGTCCGCCGTATAGTTGGTCGTCAACCTTTCTGTATCCAAACCCCAAGTTTTGAGAATTATGTCGATAACTATACGGCCAGAATAAACATTCTCGCCGTATAGTTGGTCGTTACAACTCCTGGAAAATGCTTTTTCACCCTTTTTAAAATTTTCAGAGATGCACTTTTTTATCTGAACAATGCTATTAGGCTAGTTTCTACATATAAAACTCAAACTTTATTTTTCTACACTAAATCTATAATCATTTAGTCGATATTTATACTACTTTCTGACAACTGCATTTTTACGGGCACGCTTCCGCAAGAATGTCTGTGAAAAACTTGTAGGAATGCGATAAACTTTTTATTATTTGACTCTACTTTATTGATATGATGGGTTGACTCCCATTAAGCATTTTATTAAGAACGGTGATACATCCAAAACGTATCTATTTTCCCGAACACTTTGCTATTATTTGTCCTCTAAACTTGTGTGCTTTGGATACAACTAACATAGACTGGTGATGTTTTCAGCAGAATTACCTTGGTGTCTATTTTTTGCGCAGAAAATCAACTATCAGGAAAAATCCGGGAAAATATGGCAAAAATCTTATTTCACCAGAAGACACACGGAGCTAGAGTATGAGACGGAGTGGATGCCTGGGGGGCCCACACCACTGCTAGGCGCGGGCCAGCCCTAGCCACGCCTAGGGGGTGCAGCCACCCCAGGCACCCCATCGGCCTCCCTCTGTGCCTATAAGTTGCCTCTTGACCTAAAAACCGAGGGGGGTTCGTCGTTTTTCTAGAAGAGTTCCGCTGCGCCGCCACCACCATAAACCGCGATTCGGATCCAGAAACTCCGTTCTGGCACCCTGTCGGGACGGGGAATTTGGAGAGGATCATCGACATCGTCATCACCAACGCCTCTCCATCAACCATCAATGTTTCCCTCATCCATGAGTGAGTAATCCCCCGCTGTAGGCTATGGGGATGGTAGGGATTGGATGAGTTCTATCATGTAATCGAATAAGATTGTTAGGGCATAGTGCCTAGTATCTCTATTAGTGCTATTTGACTTTGTTGCAACTTGTTGTGCTTAATGCTTGTCACTAGAGCCCGAGTGCCATGATCTCAGATCTGAAATTATTATTAAATCATTATGATAGTATTGTTTGTGATGTTATCTGCTAGTTATGTACACATACCATTGTCCGGATCCAAAGGCCCTGAAGTGACAAAAATTGGGACAACCGGAGGGGATGGCTGTGGTGTGAGGATCACATGTGTTCATGCTTTGCTCCGGTTCTCTATTAAAAGGAGCACCTTAATTGCCATTGGTTCCCTAGAGGCCCCATTGCCACGGGCTGGCTGGATAGAAGATGTTGTGCAAGTTCTCATTGCGAGCACGTATGACTATATATGGAGCACATGCCTATGATTGTTTAGTACTTGAATGCTTATTCTTATTTATCTGCAATGCCCTAGATCTTGAAGTTACTTGTTTAGACTCGTCCATGCAACGCCCGTCCATCCATCCCTATGCCTACTGCGCTCATATCCTCTTGCTTGATACTCATCACTATTGCTCATGTTTTGTCTTTGTTGCTACTACAAACTGTTGCTAGTAATAAAATTTTGTGAGCAAGAACTATTTCCAGGTGCAGCTGAATTGACAACTCAGTTGTCAAGGCTTGCAAGTATTCTTTGGATCCCTTGTGTCGAATCAATAAATTGGGTAATACTACTCTTGAAGACTGTTGTGGTCCCCTATACTTGTGGGTCATCAAGACTATTTTTTGGCACCGTTGCCGGGGATCATAGCTTTATTTTTGAGTTCACTTGGATCTATTATTGTTCACTGCTACTTCTTTCATCATGGGGAAGTCTCGTGATGGAATGTTTCCCATTTTACCATCCACTACAAGGAGAGGTACAATCCTAAACACCTTTGTTGCTCTTGATTTGCCGTCTGTTATAAGTAATCTTGTTACACCACCACCACATACTCATGCTACACACACTACTACTACTGCTGAATCTAAAACTGCTTTTGATACTCATGATGTTACCTCCACTTTGCTTGATGCAAGTGGTTCATTAGGTCCTTTCCTAGATGCTACTATGGCTAGTCTAGGAAATACCGAAACTCCTAGTGAAGACACTGTTACAACTGTTAGCTCACCTGAGTCAAGAGAGAGTTATGATATTAATGATGGCTACATTGAGTTTATTGATGAATTTGTTGAAGAGTGCCGAAACACACATGGTACTAGTGCTATTAAGAGTCTCCTTGCAAGATGTACTATTATTCCTAAGTTGTCCTCTGATCCTAAGTTTGCCACCTCTCCCATAGATATTAAAGATAAATATTATGAATTCTCTCTTGATTTATCCTATTTAGACATTGTTGAGAAAGAACCTTTTTGTGGGACTGGAAATGAGAGTGTTGTGGCTCATGTGAATGAGCTTTATTCTTTTGATGATTTTAATATGCGCAAGTACTTTGTTACTAATATCTTCCCTTTTTCACTAAAAGGATAAGCTAGGGCTTGGTTTAATAGATTACCTCCTGGTTCCATTAATATCCCTGATTGTTTGATTGCTTCTGTCTTCCAGAAATATTTTCCTCCTAGTGCTAGACATGCTGCTTTGTAGAGACTTTTTGATTTTAAACAGGGAGAAGAAGAGAAATTGCCTGAGTCATGGACAAGGTTCTGTGCCTTGATTCATGCACATCCTAGATGTCCATTGCCTAAAAATGAGCTTCTTGATATTTATTATAATGGACTAACTGATGATTCTAGGACATACCTAGATAGCTTTGTTGATTGTGTTTTAAGGAAAAGAACTCCTACAGATGCTGAAGAATTAATGGCTAAAATAAGCAAGAATTATGATGATTGGACTTCAACTGAGCTAAATACACCTGAGCCTATTACTCCTAAACCAGTTGTGTCTGAACTAGTGTGAGACCCTGGCGCATGGCTCAATAGGATTGCTAGGAAACCCATACCAACAAGTTGCAACTTCTTTTCCAGAAGCTCATTCGAAAAGAACTCTAAGGTTATGCGTGATTGGCTTAGAGAAATTCTAGGATGGGTGACCGACCGGGAAGTGGGTAACCGGGTGCGCACGAGTGAGGACAAAGTGCGCAGAAAAGACTAGTGTTGGTCTGTGGGGTTAGTCTAGAGATCCTATTGAGCTGCTAGAAGTGACAGCCGTCGGTCCGGAGTGGCCGGGGGTGTTACAACCATTTCCAACACCAACACCAAAGAAGAGGGGAGTTATTGCATTAAATGATGAAGTGATGAAGGAAGCTAAGAAATGTCTAAAGGAGAAAGGTATCAGAGCTGAAGATGTGAAGAATCTACCTCCTATAGAAGAATTATGTAAGCCAATTCCCCACTCATCTACTATTGAGGTACACTCTCTCCAACACTTTGATGAAGGTGATATTCCTTATGGTAAGCCTCTTGATCAATGTTTAGAGGAACTTGACATTTTTATTGTTAAACAAGGTAATTTTAATAAACAAGTTTAGAATCATTTATTGGAAAACTCTAGAGCTATTAAAGAGTTAAAAGATATTGTGGAAAGACCTTCTAATGATATTAAAATGCTTTGTAAACACTTTCAAATGGTCCAAACTCAAATTGATCAACTTGCTAAGGTGCAAAAATATATGCTAGTTAATGTCTCAGTAGATAAACATGCTTATGGAATTAGAACTAGGAGTGGTATAGCTACTTAAGATCCTTTATATCCTGAAGGACACCCTAAAAGAATTGAGAAGGATTCTCAACAAAGTGAAAGTAGTGGTAGCCCTCGTAAGAGAAAGAAAAAGAAACACAAAATAGTTGAGGAACCACTTAAACCTGCTATAGATCTTAATAGTATATCTGTCTCTGATGCTAAAACCGAGAGTGGTAATGATAAAAACGATGGTACTGATAAGGAGGAAGTTGAGGAAGAACCTGAGAAGCACAATAAGAACACTAGGTACACTAAGGAAGACTTTATTGCTAATAAACATGGTAAAAAGAGAGAACCTTGGGTGCAGAAACCTATGCCTTTTCCAGGTAAGAAACACAAGTCAAAGGAGGAGCAGCACTATAACAAGTTTTGTGAGTGGATGAAACCTTTATTTTTGCAAATTCATTTGACTGATGCTATTAAGTTGCCTCCTTATTCAAAGTATATGAAGTATATTGTCTCCAATAAAAGGAAGATTCCTAATGAGGATATTTCTACTTTGCTTGCTAATTATTCCTTCAATGGTAAGGCTCCAAAGAAACTTGGTGATCCAGGTATACCAAATATTCCTTGCTCTATTAAGAACAATTATGTTAGAACTGCTTTATGTGATTTGGGAGCTGGAGTTAGTGTTATGCATTTTTCTCTCTATAAGAGACTCCAGCTAGAAAAGTTGATACCGACTGATATATCTTTGCAAATGGCTGATAAGTCAACTACAATTCCTATTGGTATATGTGAGGATGTTCCTGTTCAAGTGGCTCATAATTGCTTGTTTTAACTGATTTTGTTGTGCTTGAAATGCTTGAACATGATAATATGTCTATTATTCTTGGGAGACCTTTTCTTAATACCACAGGTGTTGTCATCAATTGTAATCAAGGAAAGGTAACATTCAATATTAATGACAAATAGAACACTGTGTATTTACCCAAGAAGGTTGCTAAAAGATATTTCCCGAATTCCATTGAAAATGTTGAGAGCATCAAGGTTGGAGAAATATATTGTCCCATTCCACAAGAAATTTTGAAACTATTATGATTGGGACCATTGCTATCAAGTATGAGGTAACATAATCACCTTGTGGAATGCAAAGTTTTGTTTCATATAAGATTGTTTTGGTAACAATACTTGATCAACCTGTAGGGGTTCGTAGCATGGAAAACAAAAAATTTCTACCGCATACAAACAAACAAGCCAAGATCTATCTACTAGATTGTAGCAACGAGTCGATGGAATAACTCACCCTCGAAGATTCCAAAGTGTTTATCGTGAGCGGATTCTCGTGGGTGATGTAGTCGTACTCTTGCCGATCTCAAGATCGCGTAGACGATCCTTCCGTTCCAAGGTTTCAGCAGCGCTCAAATCGGTCACACGCTCGTACTTCGACGAAGACCTTCCTCTCCTTGTTCCGCAAAGCCGGAGGTTGTAGCACTCTCTCGTGATTCCCAAGAAGACACGGGCGTACCGGAAGTAGAGGGGAGATCTCGCAGGGCTTCGCCTTAAGCCGGAGCGAGTATGGTGGACTATGAGAGAGCCTCGGTGATCTAGGGTTTAGACACACCAAGGAGGAGGCAAGGACGACGGCTAGTGTTTTCCCTAGGCGGCGGCAACAGCAGGAGGTGGTGGCGCCGGCGGCTAGGATCTAGGGTTTGCGGGGTGTGTGTTGTGTCTTGGAGGGGCAACCCTGCCCCTCCTTATATAGGTGGAGGGGGCGCGCCAAGGGGAGGGGAGTCCCTCCCCAACTCGGTCTCCAACTGGGACGACGGTGGAGGGAGAGGAACTCCTCCCCAAGTAGGTTTCCTACTCTCCCTCCACCAAACAAAATAGCCGTTTGACTTTTTCAAATTGGCGTTTGACTTTTCAAACTAGGATTTGATTTATCCCTTTATTTTGTTCAGCGATGACACCTAGTACATGATGAAACCATTCCAAATTGTTATGACACATTCATGTACCCTTCCTCTCCGGAGTGTCGGACATTCCGGAACCTTCTAGAACATTCTCGATGAAAAACATCGGAACCATTCTCCAACCCCGAAACAGGACTTTCCTTATATGAATCTTATTCTCCGGACCATTACGGATCTCCTCGTGATATCCCGTATCCCATCCGAGACTCCGAACAACATTCGGTCTCTTTACTCATCATTCCATAACTACTAAACAAAGTCGAATCCTTAAGTGTGTCTCCCTACGGTTCGTGAATTATGCGGATATGATCGAGACACTTCTCCGAACAATAACCAATAGAGGAATCTGGAAATTCATATGGCTCCCACATATTTCTACGATTACTTTGCGATCGAATGAACCACTTACATACGATACCAATTTCCCTTTGTCTCACGATAGTTTACTTATCCGAGGTTTTAATCGTCGGTATCTCTGCATACCTAGTTCAACCTCGTTACTGATAAGTACTCTTTTCTCATTCTCGTGATATGTGATCTCTTGTGAGCCAGTCACATGCTTGCAAGCTAATTGGATGACATTCCATCGAGAGGGCCCAGAGTATATCTATCCGTCATATGGATGGACAAATCCCACTCTTGATCCATGTGTCTCAACCAATACTTTCCGAACACTCAATGCCACCTCTATAGCCACCCAGTTACGGTGTGGTGTTTGATGTCATCAAAGCATCCTTCCGATGATGGTGATAAGCATGATATCATGGTCGAAGGAATTAGGTTACTATGTATCAGAAAGTATATAACAATTGAAATATTAAAATGACTTGATCTTTATTGTACGCTTATCTATAGGAGTATGTCCCTCATATCATTCTCCTAATGATATGATCTTGTTGTTAATAACATCTCAATGTTCATGATAGGGAAACCACAATCATTTAATAACCAACAAGCTAGTATTATGAAGAGGCTTTACTAGGGACTTCAATTTAAGTTTACAAATCACACAAGTATTAATGTTTCCTTGTTAATACTATTATAGCATGAATGTAAACATTTATCATAAACACAAAGATATAATAATAACTATATTTATTATTGCCTCTAGGGCATATCTCCAACACAACCTTGTTAACAAAAGGATTTTAATGAACAAAATAATGTTTTCACTGTGGTTATACTTGCTCACTTCTACTTTTCTCCTCCTTAGTCTTTGCTCTTTCTCTTGTTAGCTTTAGTTTTGCTAGTTGTTTGCTTGTTAGAGTGTCTTATAACTTATGTAGTTTGGTTTTTGTTTGCTTTTGCTTCTTCTAAAAAACTATTTCTGCGAGAAATCAATTTTCATACCCTGAAAATTGGCCCAAAATAAAGTTTTCCGAAAAATCCTAGAAAAATTAAAATAATTTTTTCCTCGAAAAAAGGGGCAGAGGGACACCTGGAGTGGTCCAGGGGGCCCTGTGCACCCACACCCTGGTAGGCGCGGCCTCCCTGTGGCGCTGGGTGGGTGTGGCCCACCCGGGCCTCCAAGGTGCCTCCTCCTAGCCATCTTCTTTCTCTCTCCCGAAAAACACCGGAAAACTTTCTCAAGCTCGAGTTCTTGCTATTCTAGCTCACGAATTTCGATCTCCTTGCTCAGCCCATCTTTGCTGCTGATTTTTGGAGGGATTGCTCCTTGGTATGTGCCTCCTCCACTTGTCCAATTAGATTTGTGATTGGTAGATTGTATCTTGAGTATTTTCCTGCTATAGGTGTCAGGTTGTGTGAGCTTGCATGCTTGTTCTATGCTTAGAGATTTCATTTTGATGCATGTGTAGCCCTCTAGCAAGTTCCTATAGTACTTGCTCATCATTTATCAACTTGGAAATCACTTGGTTTGATGTTTATCTAAAAATTTCAGAAAAAAGAGGTCATGGACAACCACACATTTGGTGAAATATTTGAGAGTGATGCACCTAGAAGGGCAAGGCCTTCAAGATCATCTTGCTGAGCTAGGCCCTCATACAATGAGGATCTCATTACTCCGCGATTTGGCAACGAGGGAGATGAGGGGGATGCGCACTCCTCCACCTTTCCTTGCCAAACCTTCTTGCGGGCTGCTGGGATTCTTGATGATTTTCTGACCTTGGTTCGGAGGGCTGGACTAACAAGCTAAATGCAGGATGAGAGCGTACAATATGCTACGCTCACTAAAACTTTTGTGGAGAGATTTACTTTTACTAACAGCATGTTCAAGCCAGACGTGTCTTTCAAAATTTATGGCAAGTCTTATAATATAACATTGAAGAAATTTTGTGAGGCCCTGGGACTTGGTACAGCTGGGTCAGTGAAAAAGATTCCAGCTGGGTCTCGATCTATCTCTATAAATCTTTATGCCCAATATGTAAGCTGCTTCGCCAAGATCTTTCATTGAAAAACTATTATTCATATATTCCTTGACACTATTATGAAGGTCTACATCATTCCCAATCAACAATATGTCATCTACATATAGTATTAAGAATGCTACAGAGCTCCCACTCACTTTCTTGTAAATACAAGCTTCTCCATAAGTTTGTATAAAACCAAAACTTTTGATTACTTTATCAAAACATTGATTCCAACTTCGGGATGCTTGCTTCAATCCATAAATGGACCGTTGAAGTTTGCATACCTTGTTAGCATCTTTAGGATCGACAAAAACTTTGGGTTGCATCATATACAACTCTTCATCAATGTCTCCATTGATGAACGCTGTTTTGACATCCATCTGCCATATCTCATAATCATAATATGCAGCGATTGCTAACATAATCCTCACAGACTTTAGCTTCGCTACTGGTGAGAAAGTCTCATCGTAGTCAACTCCTTGAATTTGTTGAAACCCTTTTGGGACAAGTCGAGCTTTATAGAAAGTAGCATTACCATCAGCATCTGTTTTCTTCTTGAAAATCCATTTGTTCTTGACAGCCTTTCGGCCATCCGGTAAGTCCACCAAAGTCCATACTTGGTTTTTGTACATGGATCCAATCTCGGATTTCATGGCTTCTTGCCATTTATTGGAATCTGGGCTCATCATCGCTTCCTCATATGTTGCAGGGTCATCGGTGTTATCCACCAACATGAAACTCATAACGGGATCATACCAATCAGGAGTGGTACGAGTTCTTGTTGACCTGCGAGGTTCTGTAGCAACTACAACCGAAGTTTCATGTCATCATCATTAGCTTCCTCTCTATTGGTGTAGGCACCACAGGAACTTCTTTCGGTGCCGCGCTACTCGCAAGTTCGAGAGAAGGTTCGACAACCTCGTCGAGTTCTACTTTCCTTCTAGTCACTTCTTTTGAGAGAAATTCTTTCTCTAGAAAGGATCCATTCTTGGCAACGAAGATTTTGCCTTCGGATCTATGATAGAAGGTATACCCAATAGTTTCCTTTGGATATCCTATGAAGACGCATTTTTCCGCTTTGGGTTCAAGCTTGTCCGGTTGTAACTTCTTTACATAGGCTTCGCAACCCCAAACTTTAAGGAACGACAATTTAGGTTTCTTCCCAAACCATAATTCATAATGTCGTTTCAACGGATTTAGATGGTGCCCTATTTAAAGTGAATGCGTTTCTAATGCATAACCCCAAAATGATAGCGGTAACTGTAAGTGACATAATAGAACGAACCATATCTAAGAGAGTTCGATTCGACGCTCGGACACACCATTATTACTGTGGTGTTCCCGGTGGCAATTGTGAAAGTATTCCGCATTTCTTCAAATGCTCGCCAAACTCGTAACTTAGATATTCACCTCCACGATTAGAACGTAGAAATTTAATCTTCTTGTTACGTTGATTCTCAACCTCACTTTAAAATTCCTTAAACTTCTCGGAAGTTTTGGACTTATGTTTCATGAAATAGATATAACCATATCTACTCAAGTCATCCGTGAAGGTAAGAACATAACGATAACCACCGCGCGATGCTACACTCATTGGACCACACACAACTGTATGTATGATTTCCAATAAGTCCGTAGCTCGCTCCATCATACCAGAAAATGGAGTCTTAGTCATTTTACCCATCAGACATGCTTTGCATCTTTTAAGTGATTCGAAATCAAGTGATTCAAGAAGTCCATCGGAATGGAGTTTCTTCATACGCTTCACTCCAATGTGACCAAGACGACAATGCCACATATAGGTCGAGTTATCGCTCGATTTCAAACGTTTAGCTTCAATGTTATTAATATGTGTATTTCCACTATCGAGATTCAATAAGAATAGACCATCTATCAAAGGTGCATGTGCATAAAACATATTACTCATATAAATCAAACAACCATTATTCTCGGACTTAAACAAGTAACCGTCTCGCAATAAACAAGATCCTGATATAATGTTCATGCTTAACGCGGGCACCAAATAACAATTATTTAAGTATAAAACTAATCCCGATGGTAGATGAAGAGGTAGCGTCTCGACGCGATCACATCAACCTTTGATCCATTTCACGCCGCATCGTCACCTCGCTCTTCGCTAGCTTCCGCTTATTCGCAAAGACTGCTTCGAGTTACAAATATGAGCAACCGAACCAAGATCAAATACCTGTGCACTACTACGAGTACTAGTGAGATACACATCAATAACATGTATATCGATATACCTTTCTTCTTGATGTTGTCGTTCTTCAACCGCCAAGTACTTTGGGAAATTCCGCCCAAAGGACCTTCTCCTTGCAGAAAAGCACTATGTATCGTGCTTAGGTCCATCTTGGTCTTCTTCGGTGCGGTAACTTTCTTACCACCCTTCTTGAAGTGTCCCTTTTGCTTAGACTTGCCTTTCTTTAATTTGGTGGTCTTATTGACCATCAACACTTGGTGCTCTTTCTTGATCTCCACTTCTGCAGATTTTAACATGGAGAAGAGTTCTGGCAACTGCTTGTTCATGCTTTGCATATTGTAATTCATCGCAAAGTTCTTGTAACTTGGTGGTAGTGATTGGAGGACACGGTAAATCCCCAAAGCATTAGGAATCACTATACCCAAGCTTTGAAGTTTGTTTGCGTGCCCAGACATCCTAAGCACATGCTCACTGACGGAGCTGCCCTCTTCCATCTGGAGTTAAAGAACTTTTCAGAAGCCTCATAGCTCTCAACTGCCGCGTGAGTCTCAAAGATCAATTTGAGTTCACGGACAATATCATGTGGGTCTGAATTCTCAAACCTTTTTTGAAGCTCCGATTCTAAACCATACAAGATAGCACACTGAACTGTGGAGTACTGATTCTTCCGAGCGAGGTAAACGTTCTTTACTTCATCGGTAGCATCAGCTGCAGGCGGGTCACCCAGCGGTGCATCCAACACATAGGTCAAATTACCAGCATTGAGGATAATCCTCAAATTGCGGAACCAATCCGCGAAGTTGCTTCCATTGTTTTTCAACTTTTCTTTCTCTAGGAACGCATTAAAATTGATGGTAGGGGCCGCATTTGATCTACAACATATTTGCGATAGTTTAGACTAAGTTTATGACAAATTGAGTTCTAATTAATAGTTAAATTAATCTAGGTGAACTCCCACTCAAAACAATATCCCTCACATTGTTTTAGTGATCACACGAACCAAATCCACCACATCAAAACCGATCATCACGAGAGTTGATGCAGCTTCAATGGCGAACAATCGACATGTTCATCATATCTACTATATGATTCATGCTTTACCTTTCGGTGATCCGTGTTCCGAGACCATGTATGTACATGCTAGGCTCGTCAAGATCAAACCTTAGCTTCCGCATGAGCAAATCTGGCTTGCTCACGTTGTATACACTTGCAGAATCTAACACACCCGATCATCACGTGGTGCTTCGAAACAACAAGCTTTAGCAACGGTGCTTACTAAGGATGAACACTTTAGAACTTGAAATTCATGTACATGAGGGATCATCTTATAATGCTACCGTCGTTAACTAAGCAATACAAGATGCATAAAGGATTAACATCACATGCAATTCATAATATGTGATATGATATGGCCTTTCTTCTTTGTGCTTCCGATCTCCATCTTCAAGCACGAACATGATATCCATCATCACCGACATTGCATCAAGGTCAATGATGCCGCTCCATGGTTGTCGTCCACCAGCTTCAACTATTACAACTACTTTGAATAGACACGCGGGTCTTAACAGAAATTAAAGACAACCATATGGCTCCTGCCGGTTGCCAACTTACAATAAGGAACATTGCATACATCAAATATAATCACAATCATGGGCATATCACATCACAACACACCCCTGCAAAACAAAGTTAGACGCCTCTAATTTCTTTGCATATTTTACGTGGTTTGGGGCTTTCAATAAGTGTCGATCTAACTTACGAACAAAAACCACATAGTTGATGTTTGAACTA
This sequence comes from Avena longiglumis, assembly GCA_030063025.1. NCBI lineage: Eukaryota > Viridiplantae > Streptophyta > Magnoliopsida > Poales > Poaceae > Avena > Avena longiglumis. The sequence goes on along the minus strand of CP125978.1, from coordinate 482,803,448 downwards.
TCAAGTGCCCGTTGTAAATTGGATCTATACTATAATGGGAGAGACAGACACCCGCAAAGCCACTTATGCAATACAAGTTGCATGTTGAGCGTGGAGCAAGTCTCATGAACGATGTCATGTAAGGTTAGACCGGGCCGCTTCATCCCATCATACCGCAAGATGCAAAGTACACAAGAAGCAATTGATAATAAAAGCACCACCGCCCACAATGACCATTGTGTTCTACTCGTGCAACAGATCTACATATAGACACGGCTCTAATACCACTGTAGGGGTTCGTAGCATGGAAAACAAAAAATTTCTGCCGCATAGAAACAAACAAGCCAAGATCTATCTACTAGATTGTAGCAACGAGTCGATGGAATAACTCACCCTCGAAGATTCCAAAGTGTTTAACGAGAGCGGATTCTCGTGGGTGATGTAGTCGTACTCTTGCCGACCTCAAGATCGCGTAGACGATCCTTCCGGCGTTGCGTTTCGGCAGAGCTTCCGCAGTCGGTCACACGTTCGGTACTCGACGAAGACATTCCTCTCCCTTGTTCCAGCAGGCAGCGGAGGTTGTAGCACTCTCCTCGTGATTCCGGCAGCACGATGGCGTGGTACCCGAAGTAGAGGGGAGATCTCGCAGGGCTTCGCCTTAAGCCAAAGCGAGTATGGTGTACTATGAGAGATCCTCGGTTATCTAGGGTTTAGACACACCAAGGAGGAGGCAAGGCCGGCGGCTAGGGTTTTCCCTAGGCGGCGGCAACAACAGGAGGTGGCGGCGCCGGCGGCTAGGAGCTAGGGTTTGCGGGGTGTGTGTTGTGTCTTGAGGGGCCCCGCCTCCTTATAGGTGGAGGCGCGCCAGGGAGGGAGTCCCCCAACTCGGTCTCCAAGTGGGCCGGCGGTGGAGGGATAGGAACTCCTCCCCAAGTAGGTTTCCTACTCTCCCTCCACCAAACAAAATAGCCATTTGACTTTTTCAAATTGGCGTTTGACTTTTCAAACTAGGATTTGATTTATCCCTTTATTTTGTTCAGCGATAACACCTAGTACATGATGCAACCATTCCAACTTGTTATGACACATTCATATACCCTTCCTCTCCGGAGTGCCGGACATTCCGGAACCTTCTAGAACATTCCCGATGAAAAACACCGGAACCATTCTCCAACCCCGAAACAGGACTTTCCTTATATGAATCTTATTCTCCGGACCATTCCGGATCTCCTCGTGATATCCCGGATCCCATCCGAGACTCCGAACAACATTCGATATCTTTAATCATCATTCCATAACTAGAAAACAACGTCGAATCCTTAAGTGTGTCTCCCTTCGGTTCGTGAATTATGCGGACATGATCGAGACACTTCTCCGAACAATAACCAATAGAGGAATCTGGAAATTCATATGGCTCCCACATATTTCTACGATTACTTTGCGATCGAATGAACCACTTACATACGATACCAATTTCCCTTTGTCTCACGATATTTTACTTATCCGAGGTTTTAATCGTCGGTATCTCTGCATTCCTAGTTCAACCTCGTTACTGATAAGTACTCTTTTCTCGTTCCCGTGATATGTGATCCCTTGTGAGCCAGTCACATGCTTGCAAGCTAATTGGATGACGTTCCACCGAGAGGGTCCAGAGTATATCTATCCGTCATATGGATGGACAAATCCCACTCTTGATCCATGTGTCTCAACCAATACTTTCCGAACACTCAATGCCACCTTTATAGCCACCCAGTTACGGTGTGGTGTTTGATGTCATCAAAGCATCCTTCCGGTGATGGTGATAAGCATGATCTCATGGTCGAAGGAATTAGGTTACTATGTATCAAAAAGCATATAGCAATTGAACTATTAAAATGACTTGATCTTTATGCTACGCTTATCTATAGGAGTATGTCCCTCATATCATTCTGCTAACGATATGATCTTGTTGTTAATAACATCTCAATGTTCATGATAGGGAAACCACAATCATTTATTAACCAACAAGCTAGTATTATGAAGAGGCTTTACTAGGGACTTCAATTTAAGTTTACAAATCACACAAGTATTAATGTTTCCTTGTTAATACTATTATAGCATGAATGTAAACATTTATCATAAACACAAAGATATAATAATAACTACATTTATTATTGCCTCTAGGGCATATCTCCAACACAACCTTGTTAACAAAAGGATTTTAATGAACAAAATAATGTTTTCACTGTGGTTATACTTGCTCACTTCTACTTTTCTCCTCCTTAGTCTTTGCTCTTTCTCTTGTTAGCTTTACTTTTGCTAGTTGTTTGCTTGTTAGAGTGTCTTATAACTTATGTAGTTTGGTTTTTCTTTGCTTTTGCTTCTTCTAAAAAACTGTTTCTGCGAGAAAATCAATTTTCATACCTTGAAAATTGGCCAAAAATAAAGTTTTCCGAAAAATCCTAGAAAAATTAAAATAAATTTTTCCTCGAAAAAAGGGGCATAGGGACACCTGGAGTGGTCCAGGGGGCCACCCCAGGCACCCACACCCCTGGTAGGCGCGGCCTCCCTACAAGTGGCGCCTGGGTGGGGTGTGGCCCACCTGGGCCCCTCCAAGGTGCCTCCTCCTAGCCATTTTCTTTCTCTCTCCCGAAAAACACCGGAAAACTTTCTCAAGCTCGAGTTCTTGCTATTCTAGCTCGTGAATTTCGATCTCCTTGCTCAGCCCATCTTTGTTGCTGATTTTTGGAGGCATTGCTCCTTGGTATGTGCCTCCTCCACTTGTCCAATTAGATTTGTGATTGGTAGATTGTATCTTGAGTATTTTGCTGCTATAGTTGTCAGGTTGTGTGAGCTTGCATGCTTGTTCTATGCTTAGAGATTTCATTTTGATGCATGTGTAGCCCTCTAGCAAGTTCCTATAGTAGTTGCTCATCATTTATCAACTTGGAAATCACTTGGTTTGTTGTTTGTCTAAAAAATTCAGAAAAAAGAGGTCATGGACAACCACACATTTGGTGAAATATTTGAGAGTGATGCACCTAGAAGGGCAAGGCCTTCAAGATCATCCTCCCGAGCTAGGCCCTCATACAATGAGGATCGCATTACTCCGCGATTTGGCAACGAGGGAGATGAGGGGGATGCGCATCCCTCCACCTTTCCTTGCCAAACCTTCTTGCGGGCTGCTGGGATTCTTGATGATTTTCTGACCTTGGTTCGGAGGGCTGGACTAACAAGCTAAATGCAGGATGAGAGCGTACAATATTCTACGCTCACTAAAACTTTTGTGGAGAGCTTTCCTTTTACTAACAGCATGTTCAAGCCAGACGTGTATTTCAAAATTTATGGCAGGTCTTATAACATAACATTGAAGAAATTTTGTGAGGCCATGGGACTTGGTACAGCTGTGTTAGTGAAAAATATTCCAGCTCAACACGCTTATTTGTTGGAGCTTTACCGCGGGATAACCAATGATGATGACCGTAGAGTCCAACAGGGAAAGATAAGAAATATTCAACTCCCAGCCATCAGGTACTTTGCTTACTATCTTGCCACTAGTGTTCTTGTAGGGAGAACACTAGTAATATTTCCAACTATCAATTGGCCTTCATAGCTGCTGCGCTCAACAATGAAACTACGTACAATCTTGGTTCTCTCATTGCTCGTCGCTTATCTGCTAAGGGACCCATTTATGGGGGAATTATTGCTGCACGTGTTGTCGATGCCTTAGACCTTGGTGTTGATCCAAATGATACAGTCTTGGCTCCTCAGAGGCTTGATCTTGCTGCTATGAAAGCACATCACTTTGTCACTACTTGCTATACCCTTGAGAGCTTGGTTTATAGAATGTTGTTTATTAACGGGGAAGAGAGAGAGAGATCCCTCTCCCCCAAACCACTTTGTTCAGTATTTCTCAGGGACCTTTGTCACGCTCCAAGGAGGAGATGGATGACAAGCTACGCGTTCTTGTCTTCCATGGACACTATCAGGAGGAAGCACCCTCATACGGCCCCTCTGTGTACTACACATGGGAGTCCTCGAGCTCATACCAGGACGAGGGAGCCTTCTCGATGTACTACGGATGTGCACCTTCTTGGGCACCATGGGATTGAGCCCCACTTAGGCCAAAACCCTAAGCTTGGGGGAGGTATACCGACATCACACTCATCTATATATCATATTCGGTCGGTTCTCTGTATATCCATTGTTTCACTTTCCTTTTGGTTCTTGTTGCTGCTTCCTCAAAACACAAAAATACCAAAAATGTTTTCGTTGTTTCTCTTGGTTTGTTTCTTTGCTCTCTAGCTTTGGTTTGCCTTAAAAGAAAAATCCAAAAAGATTTTGCTTTGTTTGTTTCTTTTGGTTTGTTTTGGCTTTGTTTGCTTGTTTGAAAAAATCGAAAACACCAAAAATATTTGTTATTCTTCTTTGGTTTTGTGAGTTCTTTGCAGGGTCCAGCCGTCCTCAGTGGAGTTTGGTTTCATGTTATTATTCAAGTCACACAAGTGAAGGGCAATAATGAAGATTTAGACAACTTGAGGTGTGGTAAGAGGCTGGTAACGAACTATATTTGTTTTTTCATTTTTGTACATATGCTCATCATTGTGAGCATGCTTAGTCCGTTCATGTAAGGTGTATGCTACTGATGAATGCTTAGTAGTTCTTGTTTGCTTGTGATTAGCTCCAACTTGCTAATAGTTTGTAGCATGACATATGAATGTTTGCTTGCATTGTTTTATTCATATTTTGGTATGATATTGTGGTATCCTCCTCTGAAAGTTTCATGTGAATCGACTTGGCACATGCTCACGCATTCATATGACTACACAATAGTCAGTAAGCCTCGATGATTTATTTTGCCTCAGAGTTCTTGTATCACTTTCATGCCATAATTAGTCATGTTTTGTTGCAAGCATGATTATGACAGTTATTGCTCTCTCGTTTGTCGCGCCCTCTCTATTGCTAGCATTCACTTGCACTGAGTATGAGCTCTACTTGTGCATCCAACTCCCAGAAACCAATATCACCAACTGTGTCCAGCATACCTACCTATTAGCATCATTTGCTATTTCAGTGCATATTCATTATGCCTTGTTTTCTTCCAAATAAAATGTTTGACTGTTTTGAGAAACTTAGTTAGTAAAGCTCACACAAACTTGATGGCATACTTTATTCCTTGCACTTAATAATCCTGAACCATTGTGACATGTCCATGAAAGTTATATGCTTGCAAACTATATGTTGGGAGTCAGCAGAACCGTGATATCATGGGAAACGCTTTCAACACTTACGTATACATATCTAGTTGATACATTGCTCTTTTGTTTGCGGATGTCGTTGGTGTGAAATAAAAGGGGAGCTTGTGAGTTCATGGAGTCTATACATTGTGTTAGAGAAACGTCTGGGCCGCTAGCCTAAGCCATGCCTAATCATGGTGGAAACTTGTAGCATAAGAATAATGAGAATTTATGAAGCATCCTCAATAAAAATCTATGCACATGGTAAATAAAAAGATCGTTGAGATGCTCATTGTCTGTCTGCCTTGTCATTTTGATCACGGGATAGCTCCTGTATCATGTGCAAGGGGTACCCCGTTGGCGGTTCTCTATGATATGCATGTATTTACAATGACAAGAACTTACAGGTAACTAAAGTTGAGTAGCATGCGGAGCGGCCCTCGTACTCAAGGGACTTAGGATTTCCAGTTTATGGTCTGTCAAGCATATAACTCAGATTGGACCTCACTTTCACCTTAATCACATAAAAATGCCTATGATAGGGGCAATGAGAGCTCAAAACTAATGAGTACCTTCCTTTCAGCATTTGGAAGACTTTCAAACTTTACAAAACCTTTTCACTTCCTTGTTGAGTCACCACTTATTCTATGAGCACCTTATTGAGAGCATAGTTGTCATTCTTGTGTTTATTCCAAAACTTGGTTAATTATGTCATGACTTTGATGCTTGTATCTCTGATATCTTTACTTCTAGTCTTCACTTGAACTTCAGAGGTGCCTTGGCATTTATATTGTGCTCTTCAAACAAAGGCAAGCGAGATACCACTCTATCATACCTTCTTATGAGCATTGCAATATTGCTTATGTTTATGTTTCATGCTACTTATTATTATTGGGTTGGTTTCTCTTCATAGCTTGCAATGACTATTGAGTAGACCTAGTTGCATACTTATTATCATGAATGGTTTAAGTATCTACTCCTGTGCTGAGAATATATACATCATATGAAGCAAATGTGTTCGTGAAAGTTCTTTTATCGCACTCAGTTTTCAACTGAATTTCTTAAGGACAAGCAATAAGCTAAGCTTGGGGGAGTTGATACGTCCAAAACGTATCTACTTTCCCGAACACTTTTGTTATTGTTTCTCCTCTAAACTTGTCTGATTTCGATACAACTAACACGGACTGACGCTGTTTTCAGCAGAATTGCCTTGGTGTCTAGTTTTTGTGCAGAAAATCAACTATCAGGAAAAATCCAGGAAAATATGCCAAAAAAATCCTATTTCACCAGAAGACACACGGAGCCAGAGTACGAGACGGAGTGCGTGCCTAGGGGCCCACACCCCTGCCAGGCACGGGCCAGCCCTGGCCGCGCCTAGGGGGTGCAACCACCCTAGGCACCCCCTCGGCCTCCCTCTGCGCCTAAAAGTTGCCTCTTGACCTAAAAACCGAGGGGGGTTCGTCATTTTTCCAGAAAGAGTTCCGTTGCGCCGCCACCACCAAAAACCTCGATTCGGATCTAGAAACTCCGTTCTGGCACCCCGTCGGGACGGGGAATTTGGAGAGGATCATCGCCATCGTCATCACCAATGCCTCTCCATCAACCATCAGTGTTCCCCTCATCCATGAGTGAGTAATCCCCCACTATAGGCTATGGGGATGGTAGGGATAGGATGAGTTTTATCGTGTAATCGAATAAGATTGTTAGGGCATAGTGCCTAGTATCTCTATTAGTGCCATTTGACTTCGTTGCAACTTGTTGTGCTTAATGCTTGTCACTAGGGCCCGAGTGCCATGATCTAAGATCTGAAATTATTATTGAATCATTATGATAGTATTGTTTGTGATCTTATCTACAAGCTGTGTACACATACCATTGTCCGGATCCAAAGGCCCCGAAATGACAGAAATTGGGACAACCGAAGGGGATGGCTGTGGTGTGAGGATCACATGTGTACACGGAGTGTTAATGCTTTGCTCCAATGCTCTATTAAAAGGAGCACCTTAATTGCCAGTAGTTACCTAGAGGCCCCGCTGCCACGGGCTGGCTGGATAGAAGATGTTGTGCAAGTTCTCATTGCGAGCACGTATGACTATATATGGAGCACATGCCTATGATTGTTTAGTACTTGGATGCTTATTATTATTTATATGCAATGCCCTAGATCTTGAAGTTACATGTTTAGACTCGTCCATGCAACGCCCGTCCATCCATCCCTATGCCTACCGCGCTCATATCCTACTGTTCGCTACTTATCACATTATTGCTCTGTTTTGTCATTGTTGCTACTACAAACTGTTGCTACTGATAAAATTTTGTGAGCAGGAACTATTTCCAGGTGCAGCTGAATTGACAACTCAGTTGTTAAGGCTTGCAAGTATTCTTTGGCTCCTCTTGTGTCGAATCGATAAATTGGGTAATACTACCCTCGAAGACTGTTGTGATTCCCTATACTTGTGGGTCATCAAACGGTTGCATATTTCAACCCCCTCTCTGTTCTCTAATTCTTACCTTTGGTTGCCCTTTATCAAAGGCACTTACCACATGAACTCATTTTATCGGTGGAACATACCTTTCTCCTGCTTCTAGTTTATTTGGAAAATACCACATTATTTCAGCATCATAAACATTGAAGATTATTTTCCCTTCAGCGTAGTCAACTGATGCTCCCGCGGTGCTAAGAAAAGGTCTTCCAAGTATTATAGATAATTTTTCATCCTCCGGCATTTCAAGAATAATAAAGTCAGTGGAAATAACATGATCATCTATTCTAAGTAGAACATCCTCAATCGTACCAACGGGTTGTTTAGTGGATTTCAGCCATCTGTAAAGTGATAGAAGTGGGGGAGTATTCCCCTAATGCTAACCTTTTATAGAGGGAGTATGACATTACACTAACTCCTGCACCTAAATCACATAAGGCATTATGAATATCAGTTTTGCCTATAGAACATGAGATAGTTGGTATCCCGGGGTCTCCTGACTTAGACAATAGCCTCCCATTAGCATTGTAACTAGTCACCATGGAAACGGTTTCAGTTATATCTTTATTTCTGTTAAGAATATGACAGAGAAATTTGGAATAGGCAGGCACTTTTATTGCATCCGCAAATGGAATTTCTAGACGAAGATCATTAAGTGCCTTTGCGAAAGAATCATAGATTACCTGATCTGGTGCTTTATTTTTGCGATCTAGATATGGAAGTTTCTTACCTTTATAGTTTACCTTTTGTGGAGGATCAGGCTCTTTAGTCACTTTATTTTGTTGTTGCTTGTCGCTTTTCTTCTTTTCTATTGCAACAACATCATCTCCTTTGCTTGTGTATTTTTCTTCTCTTGGATCAACAATCTCTGCATCAGAGTTATAATCATCTTCATGTGTATCATTCTTATCCCATAAGGTTTGATCTTGTGTGTCTTGAGCAGTCTCATCTTGAGGATCCACCAATGTATCATCTTCTTTGCTTGCTTTGAACCAGGCTTTTTCCCTTCGATCTTTTTCAGCTTCATATTCCGGTGGTCCTAATGGCCCTTTAACAACTACACCTCTTCTTGTAACAACATTAGTAGAAACGGGGAGTATTTATATCATTACGAAGAAAAATTTGATAACCAGATGCTATTTGTTCACATTGAGTTTCAATCATACTAAGGTACTTGTGAAATAATTTTATTTCTTGGCCAATTTCCTCATAATTTTCTATGAGTTCAGCCAAAATATTTTTGTGTCTTTGAAATTTCTTATGCAAGCTATTGTAAGATTTGGCTTGTCGATGTTTCAATTCTTGAAAAACTTTTCTAGTTTCATCCTCTTCAGTAAAAACTTGTAACAAGTTTCAGAAGGTATACCTTTTCTACTTTGTTTTCCTTAACAAGTTTCAGAAGGTATACCTTTTTCTTTCATGGTTTTACGTACTTCAAGCATAAGATCAGGATTTATACGAAGTATTCCCTTTTCTAGCTTAATACCAAAATCAGGATTATATGAAGAATCATTCTTAACCCTAGTAGACATAAATTCCAAACATGCTTTAACAGTTAAAGTATTTATTCATCCTCCTGCTGATTAATCTAGCAACTCTCTGCGTTTTGTATTAAGACCGTGGTAAAATAAGTGTCAAACAGTTGACTCGAAATAGCCATGATTAGGAATACTATTGATTATTCCAAAGAATCTTTCCCAGACTTGTGGGTACTTTTCTCCCACGTTTTGACTAAAGTTGCCTATATTATTTCTAAGTTCTGTTACCTTTGTAAAAAGATTAAACCTGTTTATGAATTTTACAATGCAGTTTTCCCAACATTTAATATAATGGCGAGGGAGAGAATATAACCAGTCTAGATTTTTACCTTTGAGAGACCAACGAAATAGTTTTAAACGAGAGAATTCTCAAGGAAAACCTTTTGTTCCAAGTGATGTTATCACATCGTCGAACTCTCTAAGATGTCTTCCTGGGTCTTCATCTTCCCTTCCGCTGAAATCTTTTTTTGCAAAATTTTAATAATCTCACCATCAAATCGATATTCCCTAACTAGAGGATTAGGAAATTCTATTGGTTATTTAAGAAAAGCAGAATTTGGAGCATTGTATTCTCTGAGAGTCTTTTCAGGTTTCTTGGGAGTTGTCCTATGAATGGACATAATTTCCATGAAGTCACTCAGGTTTTTAACTTCAACTTTATTTCACCTCAAAAAAATTTCAATAATTTCCTCGCGCCCTTGAGTAGGTACGTGATCAAGATAATTTGGTAGATAAGCCCTACCAGAGCGTGTAGACCCTTTGTCTCCTAGGGAGACCATCTTGTAATAGTAACACCTAAAATTTCAAGAGACGAAACACTTAGCGCTTAGCTGCCCAGCAACGGCGCCAGAAAATAGATTGATGGTTGCATGTGCACATATCGTTTGTAGCTAGTTTCAAAGTTAAGATGTCGATCCCATAGTGAGCCCAAAGGTAAGTGTTTATTGGTGAAGTCTCTGTCACACCCAAAGTTGTCACAGGTCTTCGAGTGAATTGACTGCAAGTGTTGAAATAAGAATAGATTTTGGATTACACAAAAGTACTTAAATAAAACTAGAATGTAAAGTTTTGAAATAAAAAGCATAAAAGTAAAAAATGATTTGTTTGTTGTTTTCTGAAAATGATAAAGCAGGCGTGGAGAGATTCAGTTCATGGTGATAGTGAATATTCCAGGTGGATGAGTGATAAGTATAACAATTATAATCTTATAAGTAAATGTGTAGGCGAACAACCCATAATTATCCGGAAATCCTCTTGGTAGATTTTATCCAAACTTCAATAATCCAACTAGCCTATTTACCACAACCATGGTTAGTCACTAGACGATTAAGATCCTTCATGTTTCTTAGCAATTAAGCTCCTTGGATCGAACTAATGCAATAAGATCGGTGGTTCCTCTATCCTCGATTCAAACTAGTTTCTCATTGATATCCCCGTGTCACTGGAGGGTCGCCGGTCTGCTAGCAAACAAGATTGTACCTACGTAGAACAAAGCATCATGTTGTTTGGGACCTTAATTGGACAACATGCATTAAGCATCCCACAGATAGTCAAGCACACATAATATAGTAATTAAAATCAGCCACAAACTTAATGGAAATTATATAGGCACATCACATCTTACTAATCCCCTACATCTCCCACGCCCAAAGGAACATACTCACACATGAGAGAAGGAAGCGTCATCGATATGATTAAATAAAGGGATTTCTTCTTGGTATTACCGTGGAGATCCACAATAAGAAATAGAAATAAACCCAACACAATTCAATATGGGAAGAACAATCCCAAACCCTAGTCTTGCAAGGTGGAGATCTCTCTCTCTCTCTCTCTCTCAAGTACAAGTAATTGTTATGGAGGTGTGGTGGCTGGGAGATCGAAGATCGTGGATCAAGATGAAGAACGTCTTCTCCTTCTTCTCTGGATCCCTTCTTTCTCTCTTCTGGATGAGATGGAGGCTCGTGTGTTCTGTTTTCATCCTTGGCCTCTTCACGAAAGTTTTCCCTTTTAATAATACGAAGGATATGGCAGCTATACGACGGGAACTATACGGTCGGAGAAATATTCCCGCCGTATAGTTGCTCGTTAAAGCTTCAGTAAACTCCTCTGGATCGCTTCCAAAAAGAGACTTGCTTGTTTTTGTATGAATATTGTGTTTTTGCTGGTAAATCCCTGTGTTGATGTTCAAAACCTGAAACACACATTAAAAACCAAGTTTTCTTCGCTACCGAAGTATTAGCATTAGCATTAGGTAAAGCAAGAAAACTATCAAATCCAAATGAAAACCATCGATAGAAACCATTAAAAATGTGTCGAATCTCATAGCTATCAATGGACCGCCAGAACTGGGACCCCTCCCGACGTTCACATGCCATCAGGGGGCGGCCCCGAAGGTATTTAGCCTTAATGAGTTGGAGCCAAAGGCCTCCATCATCTTGGAGAATCCGCCAGACCCACTTCAGTAATAAGTACACATTGAAGCGACGAGAGTCAAGGACACCTAAACCCCCAAGGATTTTGGGGGTACAAATATCCATCCACTTCACCATATGATACTTATGGTGCCTATCTCTGGCAACCCAAAAGAACCTAGACAGCTCTTTCGCAAAGTCTGCATGGTTTCCCTTAGGTAGCAGATAAAGGCCCATCTGATACATGGTGAGGCTACACAGGCAGGAGTTAATTAGGATAGTATTGCTTCCCTTGGACGTGAGGCGCGCACGCCATGGTTTGGCTTTGGTCTGAACCTTCACGACCATGGGAGCAAGATCCTTGATTAGCACCCGAGAGTCACACATGGGCATTCCCAAGTAGGTAATGGGGAAGTACACCAAGCGGCAGTTCAAGCAGTAGGTGATGTGCCGCCTCCACTACTAGGAAAAGGCCTATCAGTGGCACACCATTTTGGGACTTCTGTGGCGCATATGGGATACGCTACTATTATCTCACCACTAAAGTGCAGTTCTGTGGCGCATATTGAAATGCGCCACAGAAGTCTGAAAAACTTTTGTGGCGCATATTGCCAAAATGCGCCACATAAGTCCCGAACCAGATCTCAAACTTCTGTGGCGCATTTGGACAATATGCGCCACAGAAGTTTTTTTCAAATTTCCAAAAAAACGGCCAGATCTGGCAGGAGGTGGCAGCCGCTGATGGAGGAGAGAAGGAGGTCGCTGGTGGAGGAGGTGGAGGAGAGGAGGAGGCCTCCGGAGGAGGAGGAGGATAAGGTCGTCGGAGGAGGAGCTCGTCGGGATGGAGGAGGGAGGAGGTGGGAGGAGGAGGAGCTCGCCTGGGTGGAGGAGGAGGAAGGTGGGAGGAGGAGGAGGAGCTCACCGGAGTGGAGGAGGGAGGAGCTCACCGGGGTGGTGGTAGAGGAGGAGGAGGAGGAGGAGGAGAAGGTCACCGGGGTGGAGGAGGAGGAGGAGGAGAAGAAGAAGCTCACCGGGATGGAGGAGGAGGAGGAGGAGGATCTCACCGGGGTGGAGGAGGAGGAGAAGGTGAGGAGAATGAGAGAAGAAGGTGAGGAGGGAAAGGGTGGAGGAGTGGAAGAGTATAAGAGAGGGAGAAGGAGCGGGATTCAAATTTCGAATTTTGGCCAAGACTTTTGTGGCGCATATGGAAAAAATGCGCCACAGAAGTTTGTCCTCCTTTTTATTTTTTTGCAGGAAAAAACGATCTTTTGGCCATAACTTTTTACTCTTTTCGAATTTTGAAAATCTAAATAATCGCTAAACTTTTGGTTCTCTTCATTTTGGTATATTATACGTATTTTTCCGACATCGTATGCAAAAGTTACAGCCGTTTTACCGTGGCATAAACTTTTTTTGCATAAAAAGTAGAAATGCATGTTTGTTAATTTTCCTACAAACTAGACCATATTATGTGAAAGGATTTTTTTTTTTAAAGTGTTTTTCATTTTCTATTATTTTTTGCAAGGCTAAAAAGGCGATCCACGGGGGAGGGTAGAATCTATTTTCCTACTCCAACTTCTGTGGCGCATGAAGATGAACTTGTGTGACGCATATGGTCATATGCGCCACAGAATGTTGGTCAGAATACAGTCAATGAGATTCCATGGTAGGGTCCACCCGAGCTTTCTGTGCCGCATATGTCCATATGCGCCACAGGAGTTCCAACTTCTGTGGCGCATTTTTCCTATATGCGCCACAGAAGTGTGAAGACTTCTGTGGCGCATTTGCTGAAATGCGCCACTGGACAACTTTTGTGGCACATGGTCAGAACCATGCGCCACAGAAGGTCTGTCTATCTATAGCTAGTTTCCTAGTAGTGCCCCCGTCTTCAGGGAAGCCCATGATCATAACCTCGCTCTTGTCGAAGTTGATCTTAAGGGACGACAAGGATTCAAAGCAAAAAAGCAGAAACTTGAGATTAATAATGTCAAGATCCGACCCCTGCACCATGATCATAGTATCATCCACATACTAGAGGTGGGTGACTCCACCTCTGGGGATTAGATGCCCTACCACATCCGAGATGTGGCCAGCGATCTTGGCTTTGTCCAAGATCTCTGCCAGAGCATCCACCGTAGAGTTAAAGAGAAGGGGAGAGATCGGGTCCCCTTGTCTAACTCCGCAAGAGGCTCGAAAATATGGCCCCACTTCTCCATTGACGTTGATCGTTGTGCTACCACTCATGACAAACTGCATAATCCAAGAGATCACCCTGTCATCAAGCCTTCGATGCTGGAGGACTTGTTTAAGGAACGCCCAATTCATTAAAACTGGAACGATACAAAGAAGATTAGCATGCCCCCTGCGCATTCGAGATCTACAGGAGGACGATACCAATGCCAAATACTTTCACATGAAGGCCAATTATCATCGGCGCAAGAACCTGATGTCGGTGCTCAGATCAGGGGATAGAGTGACCGCCAGCGTTAAAGACAAGCTTGCCTTGGCGCGCTGTCATTCTAAGAGAATTATGGGATTTGTTCCAACCCGTGGGCATTTGCTTTTCTTTTTTTGTAATTCTTCTTTCTTTTTTTAGCTGTGTGCATCTGTATTACCAATAGGGTATGCGTTGTTGCAGAGGCTGGGTGTAATTGGTATCCATATGATATTAATATATGCTCATTTCTAAAACAAAAAATTGCTTAATTTGGAGCAGCTCAACCTCCGACACCTCTCCGTCGATGATGCTAGGGCCCTGGAGGTCCCTTTATCGCGAGAGGAAGTTAGGAAAATAATCATGGATATGCCCTCTAACAAAGCTCCTGTGCTAGACGGCTTCTCCAGCGTCTTCTTCAAGTTATGCTGGGATACAAATATACAATCGTTGATGACTTGATGCTTGCTCTGAACCGTGGATCCCTTGGCCATTGTTAGAGCTTTGGAAGTATGACGTATGAACTCCTCCATGATGATATTACTCTCAAAGATTCAGAGGACCCGATATCAAATACTATGGCCAGATCAGTCTAGTGCATGGCTCTTCTAAATTTTCCACTAAGTTGCTCGCTGCACGTCTTGCTCCCCTGCTCCCTGGACTAATCTCCCACGCCCAGAGCGCTTTCATTGAGGGGCTCAGTATCCACGAGAACTTCAAGTTAGTGTGAACACTGCTCATTCTCTGCATAGGCAAAAAGAGGCAGCCGCCCCGCTCAAGATCGACATCTCCAAAGCCTTTGACACCCTCTCCTGGGATTTTCTTTCTCGAAATGATGTGGTGCTGTGGTTTTGGTACACTGTGGTGCTTCTGGATCAGTACACTTCTCTCGTCGGTGTTCACCTCAATCTGCATCAATGGAGAGAGAGGTTACTCCTTTTTAAGGTGTCATGTGGGATTTGGTCAAAGTCCCACTTCTAGTTTATTTGCCAGATTTTGGTGAATGAACTAGAAGTAGGACTGGTCACACCCTACTCCGATCCTTTTACCTGGCACGTGGGGTGCAGCAGGGTGATCCCCTCTCCCTGGCCCTTTTTATCCTGGCAATGGATGCATTGCAAGCTAAGCTCCAGTGGGTCGTGGATTGTAATCGCCGGGCTTAAGCTCCTCCTTGAGGTGCCACGGTCTTCTCTGTATGCTGACGACACATTGTTGTCTTCTTTTGACCCACAAGAATAGACTGTGAGGTGATCCAGGAAATTCCGCAGTTATTCGGCGATGCCTCAGGTCTTAATATTAACCTGAGAAAAAAGCACCATCACATGCATCCGATGCAAGTGTTATATGTTGATTATTCTATAAAATAAAGACCAACTTCTGACGAGCAGAGCGAGGCCCGTCACCGGAGGCTTGGGCCGAGTGGAGCATTGCTTTTTGCTACATGAGGAAGCGAGTTATTTGTAGACGGGGTGTAAGTGTAGACTTCGTTGATCCTTCAAACTTCACATGCCAGCTGCTGCCCTTTTATTTTATTTCTTATACAAGTGTAGTTGTCATTGAGGAACAAACATCTCTAAGGTTCATTATGGCTTCTCCGACGTATGCAGCCTCAGGCTCTTACAGGCATGGCACTATCTTAGTAGTGAAAGTAACCAAATGCTATTACATTATTATTCTTTATTTTACTGGTTAAGAAGTCCTATTTTATGAATTGTTGTAGTTGGAGGAATGGAGTCGGCGATGTGATCCTCGTGATATTGTTTTTAACCAGTATAGCTAGATCCAATAAATGTAATGATCAGTAATTTTACTATTTTCCTAAGGTAAATGGTGTCGGAAATAGCTATTCTCAAGTACTCCATCTGTTTCAAAATAAATGTGTTTAATTGGACATAATCTTGTAAAATTCATAACTTAAGTTGTGCAATTAAAAAAATTACAAATTTTTATATTCCTAGAATACTTGTGACAGCTAGAATAATTTAACACTTTTAGTTTTAAATTTTAGTAATTTAATTTTAACAAAATTAAAAGGTTTCCATTAGTGTATTCACGACATAACTTTAATTCTAAAATGGATTTGAACTGATTCCTTTTGCTAAATGCTCACATTTGAATACTCTATCCAAAATGAACCAGAAAATGTTTTTTCATACAAATTATTTGCCTCATAGAATAATAAATGTAGTATTATACCTTTTAAGCCCTATTTTTCAAAATATAAACCATATGTGAATTTGTTTTTGCATTGTGCATCATATGTTTATTATAAACCAGAGACTTGATCAATAAATTCATATCAAATGTTTTGTATGAAGATAATGTATGGCATACTTGTGCATGATGTTTGGAATTAATTTGTGTTCATTGCAATTCATTGTCGTATAGATTGTGTGGAGTGCAAACCATGTGATTGTAAGAAGTGTGTGAGCATCCATCAATAATAAGGCAAGTGGAACTTTTCCCATTGTCCATATTATGATTCATATGCAAGTGTAGAAGTAATTTCATTATACTATGATATGCTAAGAAACCCGGATATGATAGGCATATGGTTCTGCAACTTGTTTGATTTGCGACCAGTATTCATGTTTTGGAATGTTTGGATATGCCAATTAGAGACGTGGGTGAAAACCTATGATATGACTATGAGGTAGTTGTTGGATGGTATGTTTTGTTTGACGGAACTGAGTGGATCTTGTGGATGGAAAAGGAAGAATAGATTATGTTGAGCTTAGTAGTTAGATGAGTGTCATGGTAGGGGCATTACGCCTGACTTACTGACATGTTGAGCTTAATTGTTGTAGAGTTGTATCGTAGGGGCATTGGGCTTGACTTACTGACATGTTAAATAGAATTATGACCGTTGTTTCGTGATATTACATCTTGAACTGTGTGTTCTAGCGAGTCGATCTAGGGATTAGCACAGTAAAGAACATGGACTTGGACTCCTACGGGTTGGGTCACTTCAAATGTACTTGTAATTAGCTATTTCTCGCACAATCCACCTTAGGAAAATTGTAGAAGCACGAATGAAGAATTATAATTATTAGAACCAGTTATGGTGCTGAAAGAATGAATAATAGGAGGATCACCTAGTGGCTCCATTCTTCCATCTGCAATGATCCATAAAATAATACTTTCCAATCAGTAGAATAAACAATATTCCTGTTATATATAGCATGTGGTTATTTTCACAACTAAGACGGAGCAAGTCCTATGAGAGCATATGCTTGCGAACACTGGAGATGCCATAATAAACCTTAGGGAAGTTAGTTCCTCAACGACGATGACACTGGTAAGAAAGAAAATAAAAAGGGCACAGTAAAATTATAAAGTTTAGTGAAGCAATGAAGTCAGCACTTACACCTACTCTATAAATAACCACCTTCTTCATGTAGCAAAATCAATGATCGAAACTATGAGCTTACCAAGCATATTAGTGTTGATGATTTCTATACACGTGCTTGGTTGCAGGCTCAGGTTGTTGCGCTTCAGTATGTGCCTTCCGATCTACAGTTGGCGGATTTATTTACGAAGGCACAGACCAGAGCGCAGCATTATTTCTTACTCTCCAAACTCAGTGTTGTGGATCCACCATGAGTTTGAGGGGGGGGGGGGGGGATTAGATGTATAAATTTGTATATTGTATTTTTCCCATATGTTAGGGGGTTTCCTGCATATTTGCACCTGTACCTGCACTATATATTGTGGCCTTTGGCCCCCAGAGGAATACAACTTGTCTATTCCTAACAGTAATTACCTATTACCGGCACTATTCACCTTAGGAAGACTATAATATGACCAATTGACCATTGTATTTATCGGATCTAGCTATAATGATACAAAAAATAACAGGAGGATCCTCCATCCCTCCATCTACCATAATCCATAAAAATATTTTTTCTTAAAGTAAAATAAGCAATAATCATGTAATACATGTGGTTAATTTAACAACTAAGATGGAGCCTGGTGTGTGACAGCCTGGGCCTGACGTTAGAGATGCCATAATGATCATTACAAAAGTTAGCTCCTAAACGAAAACTACACTCATAAGAAAGAGCATCGAAGAACAACATTTGGCATGTGAAGTTTGGTGAAACAATGAAGTCTGCACTTACACCCAGTCTATAAATAATGGGCTTCGTCATGTAGCAACAAAAATGCTCGAAACTACAGTCAAGGTGTGTGAGGCCATCATGCAGAGTGGAAGCATCAAATCTAAGAGTAGAGGAAAATGGCCAGTACAACCACTACGGTACCGATAGTTGAATGGAGATACCTTTTAGAAATGAGATGCATTAGATTTCATTTAGAGATCACGGCCATTAATTAGTCCAGCCTCTCATAGACAGTCGTCAAGAGAGAAGCATTGTATTGGAATCCATGACTGTAATGCGAGACAAGAATCATAAGGCCTTGTTCGCTGGCAAGGGTACAAAAGTCCAGGCTAGCAAATCTCCCAAAGGAACTTTGATGGGCACTAGGGATCGCATCTTCCTAGAGGGGGTATCACCCCAAGCCCTTGTGTTCATTCTAAAACATGGAGGGAAAACCCCAAGTTAAGGAGTATATGAAGTCCGATTAATTCGAAAATACCACATTTACATGAAATCGTAGATGATTCCTTAGTAAAAAATAAAACAAACAGAAATTTCAAAATCAGATGTGACTCCACATTGTAAGCTAACAGTGTCAGGTAACCCTTTAGTTTAATGGGTCATAGAGTAGGACTATTATGTAATTTGCATTGCGAGTGTGTGTTCTTTACATTAATCAACAATGTGAGCTAAACACTATTATCAGATGCAATGTGGTGTGTATTTCTGGAGGTTAAGAGAAATTGTGTAGCACATGTGCTAAGGCTATGGATATAGGTGTTGAGATTAAAAGGCTTAGCTAATTCAAACGTGTTTCGAATTTTTTATCACTAGAAATTGAAAGTCTCTATTGGTTCAAAAAAACAATCAAATGCTTGTTGGTTCATCCACTGTTTGCAATGTAATTGTAATTAGCTACTTCCGGCACCATTCACACCTTAGGACAACTGGAAAGGAACAATCAACCATTAATATTTATTGTATCAACGGATCACCTTGTGTTTCCATTCCTCCAGCTACACTAATCCATAAAATAGGACTTTTCAACCAGTAAAATAAAAAATAATCATGTAATAGCATGTGGTTATTTTTCACAACTACTACGATGGAGCAGGCATGTGAGAGCCTGAGCCTGACGCTGCATGCGTTTGCGATACCATAATGAACCTGAGAGATGTTAGTTCCTCGACGCCAACAACACTGATAAGAAAGAAAATAAAAGGGCAGTCGCTGGCATATGAAGTTCGGTGAAGCAATGAAGTTTGCACCTACACGGTTACACCTAGTCTATAAATGCAATGATTGAAATTACAGTCAAGGTGCGTGAGGCCATCATGCAGCACGAAGTCTAAGAGGAGAGGAAAATGGCCAACACATTTGGGCCTTGTTCGGTTAATTCTCTTCAGAGGTGGATTGGAGTGGATTAGAGAGGATTAGAGCAGATTCTGACTTAGATGAGATCTAATCCACTTCAATCCATATCAATACCTCCCAATTCCTAAGGAACCGAACAAGGCCTTAGAGAGTGCGGCACCAACGAGTAGAATGGACACGCCTTTTAGAAATGATATACATTAGGAATTCCATTTAGGGTCCACTTAGCCGATCAGTCCAACTTAACACACATCGTCCACCAGATTCGTACACTGACGTGGTGCTGGTTTATCCTCCGCGTCTTCTTGAGACACTTTTGGTTTCATCAAGCGATTGTGCTTGGTGTTGGGCAGTTGTCAGATCTTGACACATGGCTTAATAGGATTGATAGGATATCCATATCAATATGTTGTAACTTTTTTTCGGAAGCTCATCTGAAAAGAACTCTAATGTTAAGCGTGTTTAGCCTAGAAAAATTTGATGATGGGTGACAGACCATGAATTAGGTACCAGGTGCGCACGATTGAAAACAAAATACGCAAAAAAGACTAGTGTTGGTCTATGAAGTCAGTATAGAAATCCTATTAAGATGCTAGGGGTGACTAGGAGTGACTGCCCGGGCATGGAGAGTCCAGGGTGTTACAGTAGTCGAGCTTGGGAGCACCTGAGCTATAATTTTCTCTCTCCGGTTCATATTAGTTGGTGTGCCAAAAGTATTGATGACTCCTGATTGATTGCAAAGTGCATGTACTATATGTTGTAAGTGTCCTTTAGGTGACTGGTTCACAGATTCGGTTTATTTTATGCTCGCATCGCAAGCATTTTCATCCTTACATAAACCAATGACGTGAGCCAAAAACCTTGTCTAATGCACGGTGTGATGTGCCATTTCTGGAGGTCAAGGCTCAAGAACATCCCCATTTCCTGGACGAGAGAAATCAAATGTCATATGTGCTAAAGGATCGGTAGAGGAAGAAAATATTTTAGAATGTCATTGACGATGCCACAAGAGCATCTCTAGCAGATATTTTAGAATGTCACACCATAAAACCGCTACAAGGTATGAATTGTCCTGTGGTAGAACAGATTCCATGGATGTGTACTATAAATTTGAAAAAAAAAAAGCCTGGCGCCAACACAAAGATCATCATCTAGCTATATAAAATGCCATAGTTAATACGAGATCAACCATATGAGCGGATTTGGTGGTGCCTGGAGGAGTGGAGGGGGCAGTGGGGATTTGGCCAGTGTCTGGCCCATAAGTCGACCCCAATCCTCTACATATATCGTTCTCGGGGCAGATTTAAGGCTGGCCATAAAACTATTTAAGAGCCGGACCAATCTACGGGATCTTCTCGGGCCGAAAAAAGAGACCAAAACCTTAAAATGGCTGGGTTTCTAAGAGTCGGTGACCTATAAGGGGTCTGCTAAAGATGCTCTAATGAACCTTATAGATGTTAGTTCCTCAACGATAACTACACTAACAAGAAATAATAATAAAAGGGCAGCATGTAGCAGCTGGCATGTGAAGTTTGGTGAAGCAATGAAGTTTGCACTTGCGCCCAGTCTATAAATAACCGGCTTCCTTCCGCGTGTAGCAAATGGCAATGCTCGAAACTAGAGTCAAGGTGTGCGAGACCATCATGCACGGTGGCAGCATGAAGTCTAAGAGGAGGGGAAAATGGCCAACACATTTAGAGAGTGTAGCACCGACAGTTGAATGGAGACGCCTTTTAGAAATGGGATGTATTAGGAATTCCATTTAGAGATCCACGCCACCGTTCAGTCCAACTTCACACGGACGGTCGTCAGGAGCGATGCTAGAATTCATATCTTGCACAGGTTTCATCATATCTCAACTCTGACAAGAACAAAATCTTCAATTATCTACAATAAATTCATACTTCATTTTCTTTGGCTGCTCTCTGCTTAGTTTTTTTTTTTTTTGAACGGCTCTCTGCTTAGTTAATACTATGAAGCTTAAAGTCCGAATTGTTGTAAGGAATTTGGTCGAAAAAGATATTGTTGTAAGGAATTTTACAGCATGAATGTCAGTCTGAATTTCTGAAAGAATCATTCAAAAACTCAGTTGTTATTGCAGAGACTTTGCCAGAAGTGCCATCTGAAAGAACAAGCCCCCGAAAGATCACAGCCTGATCCACGATTTTCAGCGCAAGGTTGCCTAGCTAGCGAGCTTCTTGAACGGCGACTCAAGTTTCGCCAAGGAGACCTAGAAGAAGATGACCGTTAGCCTCCGTAATATAGCCCTTTTGCCAATGTGATACCATTTTTACTCACCTTCAAATGTAGAGTGCACATATGTGGATCATTCCTGAATATATGTACTAACAAGGATTTACGGGGAGGACAGCCGTGTTAGACAAATTAAGGATGACATGTGGTTCTTTGTTCTAGTTTAACGTTCACTGAGATTGATTGGATGGATGTATGAGTTCAAGTTAGGGACATAATCAAGTTTAGCTTCATTATTCTGGAGTGGACATGGTTCGGTTTGTATGGATCATTACCCAATTGGTTTCTGATATCCCAATCTCTCCAAAAGTATTTGTTTGGTAACAGTAGAACATTTCTGTGGTTTGTTGTATTTCTCTGGACATGATCATCTGAAACGATT
This sequence comes from Avena longiglumis, assembly GCA_030063025.1. NCBI lineage: Eukaryota > Viridiplantae > Streptophyta > Magnoliopsida > Poales > Poaceae > Avena > Avena longiglumis. The sequence continues at coordinate 482,781,278 of CP125978.1, read as the reverse complement.
GCATAGCAGCCACCAGATTAGTAGGTTGACCTGGCGCTTTATTAAGACTGGTTTCGGTTCATCAAGTGATTGTACTTGTTACCGTACCTCAACGTTTAACCTGCAACGAGAACTTTCAGCCTTCAGTGAAACACAACAGATGCCTGAGATTCAGGAAGTGACGGGCCTTGACCGTCCCAGCTCTCGCTACCTGCATTGTTGCTCGTATAGAAACTGGTGACCTAATAGAGAAATCAAGTCAGGATTAGACCGGCTTGATGGCTGCAGTGAGCTGGAGATCGGTGCGATATGGAAAAGTTGTATCCATGATCATACTGAAGGGAAGCAGCCTGGTGGAGGAAGTATGCAGCAAGCCTAGCATGGTGTTGGGTGGTTCAGTAGGAGGCCATGAGCTCTCCTTTTTTTCCTCAGTTTGTATTGTTGCTGTGCAAAAAGTAGTGATCGCTCCTGATCGATTATAAATTACCATTGTATGCTGTCAGGTAGCTGGATCGGAAGGTATTCGGTCGTGCACACCTTGTTTTTCTGGCCGTTTGGTTTCAACGGGAGCGTTCCGAAGTTCTGTTGTTTGTTCCCACCAAGTGTCATTCTTATAGCCATGGTGAAGTCAGATGCAAAGAATGTCAGGAAAGCGGAAATATGAGGATAGCGATGATGATTTTAGTTCTTGTGGCGACGGAGATCTGGTTGCGTGATCTAGGACTCGTTGCAGCGACTGTTGGTGCGGGAAGACAACACAGAGGAGTTCTCAGTCTTACCTTGCAGGGTGAAAATCTAAGGTCTGTCCTTAACTGGTTGTGCCTAGCAATGACCTTGTTGAAGGCATTGTTTTGTGAGCGAAGACTTTCTCTAGTTGAAAACCTATGATATTTGATCGGGCAACGATGGCGCTTGGACACTGTTTCCTTCTTGAAGACGTTGTTATTGGAGTGGAGGACTACTGGTATTGTTCTGATGGTGTCAGTGTTAGTGTTGTTGCTTTGAGGATTAGTTCTCTGTAGCGTGACTTTTCTTTTTTTAATTCTTTTTTCTTTTTTTAGGCTGTGTGCATCCGTAGGGCCGCTAGGGCATGCGTTGTTGCAGAGGCTGGGTGTAATTGGTATCCCTGTGATATTAATATATACTCTTTTCCAAAAAAAAATGTTGTCAGGTAGCCTTTATGTGAGTGATCCGTAGATTCGGTTTATTGTGCAATGTGTATCCTAGGTGTGTACCATCCTTTCATAAATCGGCAACGTGAGCTAAACACTCATATCAGATAAAATATGGTGCGCCATTTCTGGAGGCTAAGAGTAATTGTGCAGCACATGTGCTAAGCCTATGGAAATAGGTGCTGAGATCAAAATGATTAGCCAATTAATTATTCAAATGTATTTTTCTATTCTTTATCACTAGATACAGAAAATCTCATTGTTTCAAAAATGATCCGTCGGTTCATCCATTAATTTGCAATATGCTTGTAATTAGCTATTTCATGCACCATTCACCTTAGGAAGACTGAAGGACCGACCAATCATTATATATATTACCCGCAAAAAATCATTATATATATTGGATCCATCTAAGATTAAATAAATTTAAAAACAGGAGGATCACCTCACAGCTCCACACCTCCAGCTACAATAATCTATAAAATAAGACTTCCCAATCAGTAGAATAAAGAATAATCATGTAATAGCATGTGGTTATTTTCAAAACTAAGATGGAGACCTGAGGCGATGCCATAATGAATCTTAGAGATGTTAGTTTCTCAATGACAGCTACACTGATAAGAAGGGAAATAAAAGGGCAGCAGCTGGCATGTGAAGATCGGTGAAGCAATGAAGTCTACACTTACAACCAGTCTATAAATAAAGGGATTCCTCATGTAGCAAAAGAAATGTTCGAAGCTACGGTAAAGGTGTGTGGCACCACCATGCACAGTCCAACCTGGGATAGATAGTCTAAGAGGAGAACTTGTGCGGAGAACTTGCGCGGTACCTATGGCTGAATGGAGACACCTTTTAGAAATGAGATGCATCAGAAATTCCATTTAGAGATCACGGCCATAAATTGGTCCAACCTTGGATTGACAGTCGTCATGAGGGCATCTTCGATCGATGTAGTAAGTCTCGCTTGGGTTTCTTTAATGCTAGTCTTTATGTTATCTCTTTCACTAGTAGTACGGGGGAATCCATGACTTGCATATGAGACAAATAAGGCCTTGTTTGGCGCAAAGGTAAAAAAATCCAGGATAGCAAATCCCCGAAAGAATTTTTATCGGGAACAATGGAACCCAGCTTCTGATAGGGGATATCTCTCCAGACCACCGTGTTCATCCGAAAACTAGGAGGGAAATTCGCAAACACAGTATATGAAGTATAATTATTTCAAAAATACCACATGTAATTCAGGAAATCGTGAAATGATTCTACAAAATAATAGATAATTCATAAAAATATAAAAAGCGACAGAAATTTCAAATTGGGAAGTGATTCCATGTTGTACGTTGTTAGTGCCAGGTAGCCCTTCACGTGACTGGGTCTTAGTTTAGACTTATTATGCGACACGAGTGTGTGTCATCCTTACATAAATCGACAATGTACGCGTGGTAAACACTCTTATCAGAAGCAATGTGGCGCGGCAGTTCTACATGTTAGGAGAAATGGTGTAGCACATGTGCTAAGGCTATATGTATATATAGGTGCTGAGATCAAAAGGCTTAGCTAATTCAGAAAAATCATTAGAAATAGAAAATCTTAATTGATTAAAAAATATCAAATTATTGTTGGTTCATCCATTGTTTCACAATGTACTTACCTTAGAAGAACGACCAACCAACCATTATATTTATATTGGATCCAACTATGATGCTAAAAACATTGAATAACAGGAGGATCACCTTGCAGCTCCATTCCTCCAGATACAATAATATATGAAATAAGACTTTCAATCAGTAAAATTAATGAAAAATAATCATGTAGTAGCATGTGGCTGTTTTTCACAACTAAGATGGAACCATTCATGTGACAAACTCAACCTGAATTGAAGTTATGGGAATAATTAAGTTTAGCTTCATTATTTTGGAGTGGATAGCCTCAATATGAATTCAAGTTATGTGGCTCTTCAAATGGGTGCACATATGTGGATCATCTCCTTAAATTTTCATTGTTGACGAACATATTATGTATATAACAAGGATTCACGGAGGACAACAACCTTTGACAACTTATTGGATAAATGTGGTGCTTTGTTTGTTCTAGTTTATTGTTCAGTGAGACTGATTGGAGGGGTGTATGAGTTCAAGTTGTGAGAGTAATCAGGTTTGGCTTAATTTATTTCAGAGTTGACATGGTTTCATTACCCATTGGGCAAGTCTTGCTTGCAGTGCCAGCTCTTGAGATGGGTTCTATTCTGCCAAGAGTATTAGTTTGGTAAGAGAGACTAGATTCGTCCTAAAGCATTTTTTGTCATTTGTTCTAATTCTATGGACATGATCATGTAAAACACTAGAATAGCTGCCACCAGATCAGTAGGGGGTGGGGGAGTACAACAGCATCACTTATGGCCGGTCGGTCCGCGCATGTTCAGGATTAGACAGGCTTGATGGGTGCAATGTGCGGGAGATGCGACGTGGACCGTTTTATCTATGATCTAACTAAAGAGGGCAGCCTAGCTAAGGAAGCACAGCCTGTTTTTTGGTAGTTCAGGACTTCAGGGTTGGGAGGCCCTGAGCTCTCCTTTTTTTCAGCTTGTACTGTTCTTGCGCAAAAAGTGTCGATTGCTCCTAAATGATTGCAAGTATATATGCTATGTTGTGAGGTAGTCGACTGGCTCATAGATTCAGCTAATCAGTTTTTTGTGCATAACATTCTTATCAGGTGCAATGTAGCGCAGCATTTCTGGAGTTTAAGAGAAATTGCGTAGCACATGTGCTAAGGCTATGGAAACAGGTGCTGAAATCAGAAGGATTAGCAGATTCATTTTTTTCCAAGTTTTTTATCACGAGAAATAGTAAATATTTATTGAATTGAAAAAGATCAGTTAGTTTTGGTTCGTCCATTGGTTTGCATTGTACTTGTAATTGGCTATTTCCGGTGAAATTCACCTTAGGAAAATTGTAAAAGGACCCATCAACCGGCATATTTATTGGATCCATATATACTGATTAAAAAAATCAATAACAAGAGGCTCACCTCGCAGCTCCATTCCTCCGGCTAAAATAATCCATAAAATAAGTCTTTCCAGTTAGTAAAATAAAGAATAGTCATGTAAGCATGTGGTTACTTTCACAACTAAGATGGAGCTAGGCTTGTGAGAGGTTGCATGCATTGGAGATGTCATAATGAACCTCTCAAAAAAACTACACCAACAAGAAAAGAAATAAAAGGGCATCAATCAGCATGTGAAATTTGGTGTAGCAACGCGCTTACACCAAGTCTATAAATAACTGGCTTCCTCATGTAACAAAAGCAATTCTCGTAACTAAGATCAAGGTGTCAGTGGCAGCATTGGGTCTAAAAGGAGAGGAAAATAGCCAACACAATGAGTATGACACCGATAGCTGAATGGCAACACCTTTTAGAAACTTAATGAACCTTAGAGGTGTTAGTTCCTCAATGACAACTATCACTTGTATAAGAACGAAAATAAAAGGGCAGCAGCTAGCATGTGAAGTTTGATGGAGCAATGAAGTCTAAACTTGCACCCGTCTATAAATAACTCGCTTCCTCATGTAGCAAAACCAATGCTCCAAACTTCAGTCTCAATGTGTGCGTGAGGCCATCATGCACAAAGGAAGCATCAAGTCTAAGAGGAGAGGAAAATGTCCAACACAACCTTGTGTGACACTAATAGCTGAGTGGAGACACCTTTTAGAAATGAGACGCATTAGAAATTCCATTTAGAGAGCATAGCCACCGATCAGTCCAATTTCGGAGAGATAGTCATCTTGACGCGGTGTTCTATAGGTACTTGCATACGAGAAAATAACCAATGCTCTTATTTGGTGGCAAAGGACGAAAATCAAAGATATCAAACCCCTATGTAATTTTGATGGGCACAAGGATCCTATCTTCCAATGGGAGATATGTCCCCAAATCCCCGTGTTCATTGTAGAACTAGGAGGGAAATCCCAACCTCATTATATGAAGTCTAATTAATTCGAAAATACCACATGTTATTCATGAAATCATAAATTTATTAATTCTACAAAATTAACATATAATTATGCAATAAAATAAAAATAACATAAATTTCAAAATCGTAAGTGATTCCACATTGGATGTTGTCAGTGCAATGTAGCCCTTTAGGTGAGTGGGTCATTGATTAGGCTTATTATGCAATATGAATCATGAGTGTGTGACATCCTCACATAAATAAAGAACACGAGCTAAATGCTCTTATTCATGGTTTTTAAGGCGTCCGCTTTAGGACGCCTAGGCGGCGCTTAGAGAACCGCTTTAGGTGCCTAGGCATCCAAAGAGCCCACCTAGGCGTCAAAGCGCCCCCATATCGCCTTAAGATGCCTTAACGCCTTAAAAACCATGCTCTTATCAGATTCAATGTGGTGCGGTATTTCTACAAGCTAAGAGAAGTTGTGTAGGACATGTGCTACGGCTATGGATATAGGTGCGGAGATCAAAAGACTTGGCTAATAATTCAAATATTTTTCAACTATTTTATCACTATAAACAGATAATGTTTATTAAAACAAAAAAATCAAATTATTGTTTGTTCATCCATTTTTTGCATTGTACTTGTAATTAGCTATTTACAACACCATTATTTTTTTGCAGGGAATTTACAACACCATTCACCTTAGGAGAACTATAAAAGGACCCATAAACCATTATATTATTGGATCCACCTATAATGATTAAAAAATGAATAACAGGAGAATCACCTCATGGCTCCATTCTACAACAATTCATAAAACAATGATTTCTAGTCAGTAAAACAAAAATGGTAATCATGTAATAGCACGTCATTATTTTCACAACTAAGATGGAGCCGGGCTTGAGAGCCCGAGCTTGACGCTGCACATGTTGACATGCCATAATAAACCTTACAAGTGTTAGTTCCTCAAACAACAAACCTCCATTCCACAATGTAAGCCTTTTTAGATAGCTAGCTAAAAAAGGCTTACATTATGGAACGGAGGTAGTACGCTGGTAAGAAGGAAATAAAAAGGCAACAGCTGGCATGTGATGTTTGGTGAAGTCTGCACTTACATCTTGTATATAAATAGTTGGCTTCCTCATATTAGAAAAAGCAATGCTCGGAACTATTGTCAAGGTGTGTGAGTCTATCATGCATAGTGGCAGCATGAAGTCTAAGAGGAGAGGAAAATGGCCAGTACAACCATTGTGGTACCAATAGCTGAATGGAGACACCTTTTAGAAATGTGATGCATTAGGAATTCCATTTAGAGATCACGCCCATTAATTAATCCTGTCTGGCACATACAATCTAGTGTTGGAGATATGCCCTAGAGGCAATAATAAATATAGTTATTATTATATCTTTGTGTTTATGATAAATGTTTACATTCATACTATAATAGTATTAACAAGGAAACATTAATACTTGTGTGATTTGTAAACTAAAATAGAGTCCCTAGTAAAGCCTCTTTATAATACTAGCTTGTTGGTTAATAAATGATTGTGGTTTCCCTATCATGAACATTGAGATGTTATTAACAACAAGATCATATCGTTAGGAGAATGATATGGTGGACATACTCCTAAAGATAAGCGTAGCATAAAGATCAAGTCATTTTAATAGTTCAATTGCTATATGCTTTCTGATACATAGTAACCTAATTCCTTTGACCATGAGATCATGCATATCACCTTTACCGTATGGATGCTTTGATGACATCAAACACCACACCGTAACTGGGTGGCTATAAAGGTGGCATTGAGTGTTCGGAAAGTATTGGTTGAGACACATGGATCAAGAGTGGGATTTGTCCATCCATATGACGGATAGATATACTCTGGGCCCTCTCGGTGGAATGTCATCCAATTAGCTTGCAAGCATGTGACTGGCTCACAAGGGATCACATTTCACGGAAACGGCAAAAAGAGTACTTACCGGTAACGAGGTTGAACTAGGTATGCAGAGATACCGACGATCATAACCTCGGATAAGTAAACTATCGTGAGACAAAGGAAATTGGTATCGTATGTAAGTGGTTCATTCGATCGCAAAGTAATCGAGAAATATGTGGAGCCATATGAATTTCCAGATTCCTCTATTGGTTATTGTTCGAGAAGTGTCTCGATCATGTCCGCATAATTCACGAACCGTAGGGAGACACACTTAAGGATTCGACGTTGTTTGAGTAGTTATGGAATGATGAGAAAGAGACCGAATGTTGTTCGAGTCTCGGATGGGATCCGGATATCACGAGGAGATCCGGAATGGTCCGAGAATAAGATTCATATAAGGAAAGTCCTGTTTCGAGTTGGGGAATGGTTCCGTGTTTTCATAGGGAATGTTCTAGAAAGTTCCTAATGTCCGACTGAAGGAAGGGTACATGAATGTGTTATATCAAGTTGGTATGATTGCATCATGTACTAAGTGTCATCGCTGAACAAAATAGAGGGTTTAATCAAATCCTTGTTTGAAAAGTCAAACGCCAATTTGAAAGTCAAACGGCTATTTTTGGGAAGTGGAGAGGGAGGTGGAAACCGAGTTGGGGAGGAGTCCCTCCTCCACCGCCGGCCCACTTGGGATCCGAGTTAGGGAGGGATTCCCCTCCCCTTGTCCTGAGTCCCCCTCCTATAAGAGGAGGGGAAGGGCTCCCCTCCTAGCACACAAGATTGCCCCCTCTAAACCTAACCCTAGCCGCCGCCCACCATAGCCGTCGTCGCCTAGGGTTTCTCCCCTAGCCGCCGACTTGGGCACCTCCAAGCCCTAGCCGCCGGCCCTAGAAACCCCTCCTTAGTGTGTCTAAACCCTAGAACACTAAGGGCTCTCTCATAGTCCACCATACTCGCTACGGCTTAAGGTGAAGCCCTGCGAGATCTCCCCTCTACTTCCGACACGCCACAGTGCTGTAATCGCGAGGAGAGTGCTACAACCTCCGCCGCCTCTTTGGAACAAGGAGAGGAAGGTCTTCACGAGTCGGACGTGTGACCGATCAAGGAGCGCCGAACGCAGCGTCGGAAGGATCGTCTACGCGATCTTGAGATCGGGAAGAGTACGACTACATCACCCACGAGAATCCGCTCTCGTTAACCGTTTTGGAATCTTCGAGGGTAAGTTATTCCATCGACTCGTTGCTACAATCTAATAGATAGATCTTGGCTTGTTTGTTTGTATGCGATAGAAATTTTTTGTTTTCCATGCTACGAACCCCTACAGTGGTATCAGAGCCGTGTCTATATGTAGATCTGTTGCACGAGTAGAACACAATGGTCATTATGGGCGTTGATGCTTTTATTGTCGATTGCTTCTTGTGTAATTTGCATCTTGCGGTATGTTGGGATGAAGCGGCCCGGGATAACCTTACATGACATCGTTCATGAGACTTGCTCCACGCTTGACATGCAACTTGTATTGCATAAGTGGCTTTGCGGGTGCCTGTTTCTCCTAGCATAGTTAAGATCAAATTTACAACGGGTGATTAACAATACTAGTATCAATGTTGTGGTTCATGTTCGTAAGTTAGAACGACACTTATTGAAAGCCCCAAACCACGTAAAACATGCAAAGAAAGTAGAGGTGTCTAACTTTGTTTTGCGGTGGGTGTCTTGATGTGATATGGCCATGATTGTGATTATATTTGATGTATGCAATGTTCCTTATTGTAAGTTGGCAACCGGCAGGAGCCATATGGTTGTCTTTAATTTTGTTAAGACCCGCGTGTCTATTCAAAGTAGTTGTAATGTTGAAGCCGGTGGACGAAAACCATGGAGAAGCATCATTGACCTTGATGCAATGCCGGTGATGATGGAGATCATGTTCGTGCTTGAAGATGGAGATCGGAAGCACAAAGAAGAAAGGCCATATCATATCACATATTATGAATTGCATGTGATGTTAATCCTTTATGCATCTTGTATTGCTTAGTAGACGACGGTAGCATTATAAGATGATCCCTCATGCACATGAATTTCAAGTCATAAAGTGTTCACCCTTAGTTAGCACCGTTGCTAAAGCTTGTTGTTTCGAAGCACCACGTGATGATCGGGTGTGTTAGATTCCGCAAGTGTATACAACGTGAGCAAGCCAGATTTGCTCATGCGGAAGCTAAGGTTTGATCTTGAAGAGCCTAGCATGTACAAACATGGTCTCGGAACACGGATCACCGAAAGGTAAAGCATGAATCGTATAGTAGATATGATGAACATGTCGATTGTTCGCCATTGATGAAGGGTTTTGCGGCATAGTAAATCAAAATTTTCTACGGATGCGAACAGAGGGAAAGCCAAGATCTAATCTAGGAGATGCAATCAACGAGAGAGATTGGATTAGATCTTCATACCCTTGAAGATTCAGCAATGAACGCTCGTTAAACGTGGGTGATGTAGTCGACTCGCTTCTCCTCCTCGCGATCCGATCCAATCTAGCACCACAAGTGGCGGTGCCTCCGTGAGATGCACACGCAAGACTCGACGCCTCCTCCTTCCTGACCAGCAAGTATGGTGGAGAGATGGATTGGATCTACAACACGACGTGGTGTATATGGTGGAGAATTTCAGAGGCTTCGCCTACAAACAATGGGAGAGAGAGGAAGGTAGCAAGGCTGCTAGGGCTTGGAGGAAGGTGTGTGTAGGGGAGGCGCACCACCCTCTATATATAGAGGGGGCCATCCCTGCCCTCCTCCAAGCCTATCTCTAGTTTAAACAATTTAAACTCTCCCTTATCTAGAAATCCTATCTCTAGTTTAAACGATTTAAACTCTCCTTATCTAGAAATCCTATCTCTAGTTTAAACGAGTTTAAACTTATCCAGATCGGCTGGGCCCTATGGGGCCTTGTGCCTGGCCCAATGCATCCAGACACTCCCTCATAGGCCCATGCCCTCCCGAAAGGTGGGGCCACGTTGGTCCCTTCCAAGGTTCTAGAAGCTTCCTACAATACCGATTAACCGGAACAATTCAACTCCAAAACTGCACGCTTATATGAATCTTATTCTCCCACCATTCTAACCTCTCGGATATCCGGATCCCATCCGAGACCAACAAAAATTCATAAACCAATTATCCAATCTATCCTAGCCGAGATACGTTAAGTGTGTGACCTGGTTCGAGAATATGCGCATGATCTTCTATCAATAATCAACAGCGGGTCCAGGCACCCATATTGACTCCCACACATTCATCGATGATCATATCGGATGAACCACGATGCCGTGGATTCAATCAATCCCATATATATTCCCTTCGCCTCGCGATATTTTACTTGCCCGAGATTCGATCAGTTGCACTGGCCATACCTAGTTCAATCGTTCACGGAAGTACTTTACTCGCTCGTAATCCGATATCACTTTGTGATTAACTTAACCACATGCTTGCAAGCGGTGTTGATATCGACACGAGGGCCCAAGTATATCTCTCCGACTTGGGAGGGACAAATTCCATCTCGATACATACAACCCAACAGATACTTTCCGATCACCGAGAGACACCTTTATGATCACCCTCTCATAGGATGACGCTTGATGACCTCAAAGCTTTCTTCCGTACGGAGTTGCATTATCTCATGGTCTAAGGAATACAATATTTGACATAGGAAAAGCTTCGCAAAGATGAACACGATGAAACGATCTAATTGCTTCGCTTAGTTTGGTCATCCATCATATCATTCTCCCAATGATATGATCTCATTATCAATTGACAACTCATGTCTATGGTTAGGAAACCTTAACCATCATTGATCAATAAGCTAGTCCATAGAGGCGCATTAGGGACACGGTGTTGTTCACAAACCACACAAGTATTAAAGTTTCCGCGTAATACAATTCCAGCATGGAATATAAACTTTATCATGAACAAGAATTATAATAATAACATCTTTATTATTGCCTCTAGGGCATAATTCCAACAGTCTCCCACTTGCACTAGAGTCAATAATCTAGTTTACATCTGGCAACAATCTCACACCCATGGCACTGAGGTGTTGATCATGTTTTACACGTGGAAGAGGTTTAGTCGGATCTGCGACATTCGATCCGTATGTACTTTGCTAATCTTCAGATCTCCATCTGCTATATAATCTCGGATTATATGAAACTTGTGGTTGATATGCTTGGTCTTTGGATGATATCTTGGTTCCTTAGCGAGTGCTATGGCGCCAGTGTTGTCACACAATATCTCCAGTGGGTCCAATGCACTTGGAACCACACCAAGCTCGATGATGAAGTTTCGATCCAAACTCCTTCACTTGACGCTTCTACAGCAGCCATGTATTCCGCTTTCATCAGAGATCCCGCGATCACGCTTTGCTTGCGCTTCTCCATCACAGCTCCTCCATTCAAAATATAAACGTATCCCGTTCGAGATTTAGAATCATCCTTGTTTGTCAAAACTAGCGTCGACGTAACCTTTTACGACAAGTCGTTCATCACCCCATAGACTAAGAACATTTCTTTAGTCCTATTCAGTACTTTAGGATGTTCTTCACGGCTGTCAAAGGTTCCACCGGATCACTTTGATATCTGCTCGTCAAACTAAGAGCATTGGACACATCCGTCTAGTACACAAGATGGCATACATGATGGAACCTATGGCCGAGGCATAAGGCACTTTGCTCATAGCTTCCCTATCATTTCATCAGATGGACACTGAGCCTTGCTCAATATCTTACCTGACAACATAGGCACTGAACCTTTCTTTGCCTTATCCATTCTGAACCTTTTCAGAACTTTGTCTAGGTATGTACTCTGGCTTAAAGCTATCAGGCATCTTTGTATATCTCTATAGATTTTGATGCCCAATATATAAGCAGCTTCACCTAGGTCTTTCATTGAAAAACACTTGTTCAAATAACTCTTCACATCGTTAAGCATGTTGATGTCATTTCCGATAATCAATATGTCATCCACATATAGTACCAGAAACGTCACCGAGCTCCCACTCACTTTCTTGTAGATGCAAGCTTCATAGCAATTTGGAACAAATCCAAAGCTCTTGATCACTTGATCAAAACGAAGGTTCCAACTCCAAGATGCTTGCTTCATCCATAAATGGAACGTGAAGTTTGCATACTTTACTAGCATCCTTAGGATCGACAAAACCTTCGGGTTGCATCATATACAACTCTTCATCAATGTTGCCATTGAGGAAAGCAGTCTTGACATCCATCTGCCATATTTCATAATCATGAAACGCAGCAATTGCTAATAAAATCGAATGGACTTAAACATCGCTACGGAGAGAAAGTCTCATCGTAGTCAACACCTTGAACTTGTCGAAAACCTTTCGCGACAAGCCGTGCTTTATGGACGGTAACATTACCATCCGCGTCCGTTTTTCTTGAAGATCCATTTGCACTCAACGGCCTTTCGGTCGCTAGGAGGGTCCACCAAAGTCCATACTTGGTTTTCGCTCATGGATCCCAATGGATTTCATGGCTTCCACCATTTCTCGAGTCTAGGCTCATCATCGCTTCCTCATAGTTCGTAGGTTCACCGTCTTCTACTAACAAGACAACAAGACAGGTTGTACCACTCGGGAGGGCACGCACGCAACCTTGTCGACGCGACGTTCAAGATGCGACATCGTCCAAGCTTCATGATCTTTGTCATTAGCTTCCTCTATTGTTGGTGCGGTGACACTGGAACAATTTCAGTGCGCTACTCTCCAATTCAAGAGAAGGTTCAATAACCTCGTCAATCTACTTTCCTCCCACTCACTTCTTTCGAGAGAAACTCCTTCTCAAGAAAGGAACCGTTCTTGCGACAAACACTTTGCCTTCGGTTACGTGATAGAAGGTATACCCAATAGTTTCCTTAGGGTATCCTATGAAGACGCATTTCTCCGCTTTGGGTTCGAGCTTGTCCGATCAACTTCTTGACGAAGATTCGCATCCCCAAACTTTAAGAAACGACAACTTAGGTTTAGCACCAAACCACGCTTCATACAAAGGTCGTCTCAACGGATTTAGATGGAGCCCTATTTAAAGTGAATGCAGCGGTTTCTAATGCATAACCCCAAAATGATAACAAAATCAAGAAGAGACATCATTGATCGGACCATATCTAATAGGGTTCGATTCGGCGCTCGACACACCATTGCGCTTGTGGTGTTCCGGTGGCGTGAGTTGTGAAACGATTCCACTTGCTTTAAGATGCGTGAGAAAATCATAACTCAAATATTCACCTCCACGATCGGATCGTAGAAACTTAATCTTCTTACATTATGGTTCTCCACTTCATTCAAATTCCTTGAACTTTTCAAATGTTTCAGATTTATGTTTCATTAAATAGATATACCCATATCTACTTAAGTCATCGGTAAAAGTGAGAAATAGCGATATCCACCGGCGTCGAAACACTCATCGGTCCGCATACATCGGTATGTATGATTTCCAACAAGTCCGTTGCTCGCTCCATCATACCGAGAACGGGTTTTGATCATCTTGCCCATGAGGCATGGTTCGCATGTGTCAAATGATTCAAAATCAAGAGACTCCAAAAGTCCATGAGAATGGAGTTTCTTCATGCGCTTTACACCAATATGACCTAGACGACAGTGCCACAAATAAGTAGTATTATCACTATCTACTTTGCATCTCTTAGCCTCAATGTTATGGATGTGTGTTTCATCCCTTTCGAGATTTAGAAGAAATAAACCATTCACAAGAGGTGCATGACCATAAAAGATGTTACTCATATAAATAGAACAACCATTATTCTACGATTTAAATGAATAACCGTCTTGCAATAAACACGATCCGGAAATGATGTTCATGCTCAACGCAGGCACATAATAACATTTATTAAGGTTTAAAACTAATCCCGAAGGTAAAACTAAGGAAAGTGTGGCGACGGCCATCACATCAACTCTTGATCCGTTGCCAACGCGCATCGTCACCTCATCCCTCGCAAGCCGCCGTCTATTCCGTAGCTCCTGTTTCGAGTTACAAATATTAGCAACTGAACAGGTATCAAATACCCAGGCACTACAACGAGGGCTAGTAAGGAAAACATCAATAACATGTATATCAAATATACCTTTGATGGTGCCAGCCTTCTACGCTAAGTACTTGGATAGTTGCCCGGTGACCCTTGTCCTTGCAATAGAAGCACTCGATGTCCGCTTAGGACCGACTTGAGCTTCTTCTCGCGGGAGCATTAAGCTTGCCGCCGCCCTTCTTGAAGGGCTTCTTTGCTCCTTACCTTTCTTAAAGGAGGGCTTGTTGACCATCAACACATGATTATCCTTCTTGATGTCCACCTCAGCCTTGACTTTGCGAAGAGCTCGGTGATCGTGTCGATGGAGCCAATCGATTATGAGTCACTACAAAACTTTTGTAGCTGGGAGGAGTGATTGCAGAACCTGTCAATCTTGAGCTCCTCTGGAATCGTGCATTCAGTTGCTCAAGGCGTTGAGTGTAGCCCGACATCTTTATGGTGTGCTCACTAACGGAACTCCTTCTTCCATCTTGCAAAAGAACTTCTCGAGATCTCATATCTCTCGAACGCTGAGTCTCAAACATGGTTTTCAGCCTCGAGAATCTCGAAGGGCCCGGATACTCTTCAAAACGATTTTGAAGCTCGGTTCCATAGCAAACAACATGGTGCTCTTAATCACACCATAATCATCTTTGCGATCGATAGACAGCTTTCTCATCGGTAGCGATTGCAGGAGGGTCACCTAACGCTTTACCAAGGACATAGTCCTTTTGTCCGCCAGATAGTATGATTCTTAGATTGCGGAACCAATTGGTGAAGTTAGACCCATTGTTTCTAAGCTTTTCTTTCTCAGCAAAAACGTTGAAGTTGAAGTTGGACTTGGCCATGTGATCTACAGTATTTGCAAGTACAATTTAGACTTTGTTCATGATAAATAGTTCAACTTAATCAAATTACTAGATGAACTCCCACTAAATTCAACATCCCTCAAGTTGTTTAGTGAACACGATCCAAATTCACCACACCTAATCTGATCATCACGAGAAGAGATGTGGTTTCAATGGTGGACAACAAAGTGTCGATCATATCATTCATATGACTCATGCTTAACCTTTCGGTTCTTGTGTTCGAGGCCATGTCTGTACATGCTAGGCTCGAAGCTAGACCCAAGTATTTCTGCGTGTGCAAAACCGGCTTGCACCGTTGTATGTGAGCGTGAGTCTATAGCACCCGATCATCACGTGATGCTTGGACACGAACTTTCTAGCAGGTGCATACTTGGGGAGAACACAGTTTTTATCTTGATCTTTAAGTGAGGAATCATCTTATAATGCTACCGTCGCGATCTAAGCATAATAAGATACATAAAAGGATAAACATCACATGCATATAACTTTATGTGACATAGTATAGCCAATCTTCGCGCAATGATCTCCATCTTGTGCGTTCCGGCATGATCTCCATCACTCCACCATGATTGCCTCCACCACGAATAGCAACTACAACTATTGCTAACTACTTAGCGATAAAGTAAAGCAATTACATGGCGTATAAGAAGTTGACTCGCCGGTCATACACAATTATAAAGACAACCATATGGCTCCTGCTGGTTGTGTACTCATCGACATGCAAGTCGTGAAACATTACAAAACATGATCATCGCATACAATATACACATAACATCTTGGGCCATACCATATCACAGAAAACACTCCCTGCAAAAACAAGTTAGACGCCTCTACTTTGTTGTTGCATGTTTTACGTGGCTTATGGGAGTAGATGCTAAGAACGATTCTTACCTACGGAAAGCCACAACGGTGATATTATGGTTGCCAAACTCGGTGTTAATCCCATGACAACTATAGTGAGAGAAACCGGCATCCACCACCGCATGTGTGGTACAAGCCACACGTCAAATGCGGATCGGTCTCATGACGACGTCGCGTAAGGTTGGCCTGGACCGCTTCAATCTCACTATCCCGTCATAAGAAGAACACAAACAAGAGGCTTGCAGAGAAAACATCAACGCCCGCAACAACCATGTTATGCTCTACTCGTGAAACACATCTACGCATAGATCTAGCTCGATACCACCAAGGGTTTTGCGGCATAGTAAATCAAAATTTTCTACGGATGCGAGCAGAGGGAAAGCCAAGATCTAATCTAGGAGATGCAATCAACGAGAGATTGGATTAGATCTTCATACCCTTGAAGATTCACACAGCGGAACATTCGGAGCGTGGGTGATGTAGTCGTACTCGCTTCTCCTCCTCGCGATCCGATCCGATCTAGCACCACAAGTGGCGGTGCCTCCGTGAGATGCACACGCAGCACCTCGGCGTCTCCTCCTTCCTCGGACCAGCAAGTATGGTGGAGAGATGGATTGGATCTACAACACGACGGCGTGGTGTATATGGTGGAGAATTTCTCTGCAGGCTTCGCACAACAATGGAGGGAGAGAGGAAGGTAGCAAGGCTGCTAGGGCTTGGAGGAAGGTGTGTGGGGGGGGCGCACCACCCTCTATATATAGAGGCGCCAGCCTGCCCCTCCTCCAAGCCTATCTCTAGTTTAAAAATTTAAACTCTCCTTATCTAGAAATCCTATCTCTAGTTTAAGCGATTTAAACTCTCCTTATCTAGAAATCCTATCTCTAGTTTAAACGAGTTTAAACTTATCCAGATCGGCTGGGCCCTATGGGGCCTTGTGCCCTGGCCCAATGCGCCAGGACACTCCCTCATAGGCCCATGCCCCTCCCGGAAGGTGGGGCCACGTTGGTCCCTTCCGGAAGGTTCTAGAAGCTTCCAGGTAATACCGATTAACCAACAATTCAACTCCAAAACTGCACCTTATATGAATCTTATTCTCCGGACCATTCCGGAACCTCTCGTGATATCCCGGATCCCATCCGAGACTCCGAACAAAAATTCATAAACCAATTATCCAATCTATCCTAGTGTCGAGACACGTTAAGTGTGTGACCCTGCAGGTTCGAGAATATGCGGACATGATCTTCTATCAATAATCAATAGCGGGGTATGGGCACCCATATTGACTCCCACACATTCATCGATGATCATATCGGATGAACCACGATGCCAGGATTCAATCAATCCCATATATATATTCCCTTCGTCTCGCGATATTTTACTTGCCCGAGATTCGATCGTCGGTACCGTCATACCTAGTTCAATCTCGTTCACAGCAAGTACTTTACTCGTTCCGTATTCCGATATCACTTTGTGATTAACTCCTTAACCACATGCTTGCAAGCGGTGTTGATATCGACACGAGTGGGCCCAGTATATCTCTCCGACTTGGAAGGACAAATTCCATCTCGATACATACAACCCAACAGATACTTTCCGATCACCGAGAGACACCTTTATGATCACCCTCTCATAGGATGACGTTTGATGACCTCAAAGCTTTCTTCCGTACGGGGAGTTGCATTATCTCATGGTCTAAGGAATATAATATTTGACATAGGAAAAGCTTCGCAAAGATGAACACGATGAAACGATCTAATTGCTTCGCTTAGTTTGGGTCTGTCCATCATATCATTCTCCCAATGATATGATCTCATTATCAATTGACAACTCATGTCTATGGTTAGGAAACCTTAACCATCATTGATCAATGAGCTAGTCCATAGAGGCGTACTAGGGACACGGTGTTGTTCACAAACCACACAAGTATTAAAGTTTCCGCTTAATACAATTCTAGCATGGAATATAAACTTTATCATGAACAAGAATTATAATAGTAACATCTTTATTATTGCCTCTAGGGCATAATTCCAACAATTGAAACTATATCAACTCTCGTGATGATCGGTGTTGATGTGGTGGATTTGGTTCGTCTGATCACTAAAACAATGTGAGGGATATTGTTTTGAGTGGGAGTTCACCTAGATTAATTTAACTATTAATTAGAACTCAATTTGTCATAAACTTAGTCTAAACTATTGCAAATATGTTGTAGATCAATGGCGGCCCCTACCATCAATTTTAATGCGTTCCTAGAGAAAGAAAAGTTGAAAAACAATGGAAGCAACCATGGATTGGTTCCGCAATTTGAGGATTGTCCTCACAACGGTAATTTGACCTATGTCTTTGGATGCACCATTGGTGGTAACTTGCGGTGATCTTGCCGACGAAGTAAAGAATGTTTACCTCGCTTGAAGACTCGGTACTCCACAGTCGATGTGCTATCTTGTATGGTTTGGAATCGGAGCTTGAAAAGGTTTGAGAATTCAGACCCACATGATATTGTCCGTGATCTCAAATTGATCTTTGAGACTCACGCGGCATTTAAAACTATGAGGCTTCAAAAGTTCTTTAACTGCCAAGATGGAAGAGGGCAGCTCAAATCGGTGAGCATGTGCTTAAGATGTCAGCACGCAAACAAACTTCAAAGCTTGGGTATAGTGATTCCTAATGCTTTGGGATTTACTGTCCTCCAATCACTACCACCTAGTTACAAGAACTTTGTGATGAACTACAATATGCAAAACATGAACAAGTTGCGAACTCTTTGCTATGTTGAAATCTGCAAGTGGAGATCAAGGCAGGCACCAAGTGTTGATGGTCAATAAGACCACCAAATTCAAGAAAGGCAAGTCTAAACAAAAGGGACACTTCAAGAAGGGTGGTAAGAAAGTTACACCGATGAAGAAGACCGAGCTGGACCTAAGCACGATCTTGAGTGCTTTTACTGCAAGGGAGAAGGTCACTAGAAGCGGAATTGCCCAAAGTACTTGGCGGATTTGAAGAAGGGCAACATCAAGAAGAAAGGTATATCCAATATACATGTTATTGATGTGTATCTCACTAGTACTCGTAGTATTTCCTGGGTATTTGATACTGGTTCGGTTGCTCATATTTGTAACTCGAAGCAGTCTTTGCAGAATAAACGGAAGCTAGCAAAGAACGAGGTGACGATGCGCGTGGGAAACAGATCAAAGGTTGATGTGATCGCGGTCGGCACGCTACCCCTTCATCTACCATCGGGATTAGTTTTATACTTAAATAATTGTTATTTGGTGCCTGCGTTAAGCATGAACATTATATCGGGATCTTGTTTATTGCGATACGGTTACTTGTTTAAGTCCGAGAATAATGGTTGTTCGATTTATATGAGTAATATGTTTTATGCACGTGCACCTTTGATAGATGGTCTATTCTTACTGAATCTCGATAGTGGAAATACACATATTAATAACATTGAGGCTAAACGTTTGAAATCGAGCGATAACTCGACCTATATGGCAATCGTCGTCTTGGTCACATTGAGTGAAGCGTATGAAGAAACTTCATTTCGATGGACTTCTTGAATCACTTGATTTGAATCACTTGAAAGATCACGAAGCATGTCTGATGGGTAAAATGACTAAGACTCCATTTTCTGGTATGATGGAGCGAGCTATGGACTTATTGGAAATCATACATACCGATGTGTGTG
Source organism: Avena longiglumis (assembly GCA_030063025.1). Classification (NCBI taxonomy): domain Eukaryota; kingdom Viridiplantae; phylum Streptophyta; class Magnoliopsida; order Poales; family Poaceae; genus Avena; species Avena longiglumis. Next base: position 482,761,751 of record CP125978.1, on the reverse strand, counting down.
GTCCAATGAGTGTAGCATCACGCGGTGGTTATCGTTATGTTCTTACCTTCATAGATGACTTGAGTAGATATGGGTATATTTATTTCATGAAACATAAGTCCGAAACTTTCGAGAAGTTTAAGGAATTTCAAAGTGAGGTAGAGAATCAACGTAACAAGAAGATTAAATTTCTACGTTCTGATCGTGGAGGTGAATATCTAAGTTACGAGTTTGGCGAGCATTTAAAGAAATGCGGAATACTTTCACAATTGACACCGCCGGGAACACCACAGCGTAATGGTGTGTCTGAACGTCGTAATCGAACTCTCTTAGATATGGTTCGTTCTATGATGTCACTTACAGATTTACCGCTGTCATTTTGGGGTTATGCATTAGAAACAGCCGCATTCACGTTAAATAGGGCACCATCTAAATCCGTTGAAACGACACCGTATGAATTATGGTTTGGGAATAAACCTAAATTGTCGTTCCTTAAAGTTTGGGGATGCGAAGCCTATGTAAAGAAGTTACAACCGGACAAGCTTGAACCCAAAGCGGAAAAATGCGTCTTCATAGGATACCCGAAGGAAACTATTGGGTATACCTTCTATCATAGATCCGAAGGCAAAATCTTCGTTGACAAGAATGGATCCTTTCTAGAGAAGGAATTTCTCTCGAAAGAAGTTACTGGAAGGAAAGTAGAACTCGACGAGGTTGTCGAACCTTCTCTCGAAATTGCGAGTAGCGCAGCACCGGAAGAAGTTCCTGTGGTGCCTGCACCAATAAGAGAGGAAGCTAATGATGATGATCATGAAACTTCGGTCGTAGTTGCTACAGAGCCTCGCGGGTCGACGAGAACTCGTACCACTCCTGATTGGTATGATCCCGTTATGAGTGTCATGTTGGTGGACAACACCGATGACCCTGCGACATATGAGGAAGATATGATGAGCCCAGATTCCAATAAATGGCAAGAAGCCATGAAATCAGAGATTGGATCCATGTACGAAAACCAAGTATGGACTTTGGTGGACTTCTGGGATGGTAGGAAGGTCGAGAACAAATGGATTTTCAAGAAGAAAATGATGTTGATGGTAATGTTACTTTATAAAGCTCGACTTGTCGCAAAGGGTTTCGACAAATTCAAGGAGTTGACTAAGATGAGACTTTCTCACCAAAGAGCTGACTAAAGTCTATGAGGATTATGTTAGCAATCGCTGCGTATTATGATTATGACATATGGCGGATGGATGTCAAACAAAGCATTCCTCAATGGAGACATTGATGAAGAGTTGTATATGATGCAACCCAAAGGTTTTGTCGATCCTAAAGATGCTAACAAGGTATGCAAACTTCAACGGTCCATCTATGGATTGAAGCAAGCATCCCGAAGTTGGAATCAACGTTTTGATAAGGTGATCAAAAGTTTTGGTTTTATAAAACTTATGGAGAAGCTTGTATTTACAAGAAAGTGAGTGGGAGCTCTGTAGCATTCTTAATACTATATGTAGATGACATATTGTTGATTGGGAATGATGTAGACCTTCTTAATAGTGTCAAGGAATATTTGAATAATAGTTTTCAATGAAGGATCTTGGCGAAGCAACTTACATATTGGGCATAAAGATTTATAGAGATAGATCGACGCCTAATATCATTGTCACAAAGTACATATTTGGACAAAGTTCTAAAGAGGTTTGGAATGGAAGATAGCAAGAAAGGATTCTTGCCCATGTTGCTAATACGACCTTGAGTAAAACTCAAAGTCCGACAGCAGAAGATAGAGAAAGGATGAGTAAGACTCATGCCTCACCATAGGATCTCTAATGTATGCCATGCTATGTACTAGACCCGACATTGCATATGCTGTTAGTTTAACTAGCAGATATCAAAGTGATCCAGGAGTGGATCATTGGATAGCGGTCAAAAACATCCTTAAGTACTTGAGAAGAACTAAGGATATGGTTCTTTCTTATGGAGGTGATGAACAGCTCGTTGTTAATGGTTATGTTGGGCCACGCGGAGATAAAACAAAACTTTTCCTCTAACGTGGTGATCCCAAGACCTAGCTGAGGTAGAAGGCCACGAGGTTTACCACTAGACGCGCGGTTGCGGATTACTGATGAAGCGCCGGGCTTGATGCAAGGCACCTCACGATCCGATCGTCTTGGTGCTAATCGCAAGACCTCTGCTGGTATCCACATCGCATAGGAGGAGCGCGCGAATCGCTAGGTTCGTTACGGTACCGGACTGTGGAGCTATGGTTTCCAACACATGGAATGACCTAACCTGAACAACGATTAACCTTTCTGGGTTACTGTGCTCCACAATATATAGGGAGTGAACGTGGGCTCTGCTCGCGCGACCCATTCACTAAAGCCCATATAACATTAGTCACCGTGAGTCCAACTCACTAACTCAGTCCTAATCCGGTTTAGGTCCAACCCAACCAGATTATATGATTCGGATCCAATCCGAACCTGCTCCCGCTCTTAAGTGTGTGACCCCGCAGGCCCATGGTTACTTGGACACGATTAGAGTCCGACTCACAATCGATCAATCGGCATCGGCTCCTAGCAGAACGTACCGATTCCCAAGTACCAAAGAGTCATGACGACTTGCCTTTCCAATGCGACTTACGTCTGAGTCCCTTTTGCCTCACGATATACCTTGTCAGACTATAGGCGAATATATGTCATCCCTTAAATAGTCCAACTCTCTTCTCGATTCGAGATAAGTGATTCACCCGACTAACTCTTAGTCGATCGCCTCGGTTAACACTTAACCGAGTCGCGCATGGCCATGCTTTCCGAATCATATCTCACGAGAGGGCCCAGAGAATATCTCTCCGAGTGGAGGGGCAAAATCCCATCTTGGTTATTCACATCACGCAGCTTGATTCTCGGTCGACCGAACTCGCTTTATAACTTCGATTCACGGATCATTTTGATGTAACCTAAGTCGGTGATCCTCAACTCGGACTATGCAACAACCTCAGTCTAAGGATTACATTGATTGAGATATACAAATGACAGTTAGTTCGTTGTACCTCAATATGGGTCAATCCGACTCGCTGAACTCTTTAGCCTAGTCTGTAAGTTGGAATAGCATCTCCATGCCCATGACAAGTGGAACCGAGTCATCAAGCCAACTTTCACATTGGTCTAAGTTGTGTGTCCAAAGACAACCTCAATGACCAAGGATATTTAGTACAAACAACATAAATGCATAGTTCCACAACTGAATCACATATTCAATGATACATCGATGTTCATACAAGGACTACTTAATAACTTTATGAATACAATGGGAAATATCATCATACATGATTGCCTCTAGGCATATTCCCAACAGCCTCCCACTTGCACTAGAGTCAATCTTCCGACATCACATGTCTAAGCATCTAATGCCCATGGTTTCGTGCGCCTCATGCTTCGCTGGGTAACGGCTTTGTCAACGGATCCGCAATATTTGCATCCGTGTGTACCTTGCATAACTTGATATCACCCTGATCCACGAACTGGCGAATTAGGTGGTACCGCATGAGTATGTGCTTGTTCTTCTGGTGTTTTCTAGGTTCCTTGGCTTGTGCAATAGCACCATTGTTGTCACAATACACGTCCAACGGATTGGACGAGCCCTGAACCACACCAAGATCCATGAGGAAATTCCTCATCCAAACAGCTTCCTTTGCTGCCTCCGAGGCAAATATACTCGACCTCTGTTGTGACGCATACGCCTCTTGCTTGGAACTTTTCCAGCTCACAAGACCTCCGTTTATAATAAACACGTATCCGGATTGCGAACGAGAATCATCAGAGTCGGTGAGATAACTCGCATCCGTGTAACCCTTTACACTGAGTTCATCTTCACCACCATAAACCAAGAACATATCCTTAGTCCTTCTCAAGTACTTTAGGATATTTTTAGCCGTATCCGATGGATCTCTCAGATCGCCTGGTATCTCACAACACTTAGAGCATAGGAAACATCCGCCTAGTACAAATCATGGCGTACATGATGGATCCGACTGCAGAAGCATACGGAATCGCACTCATCCGACTTCGCTCATCAGTTGTCGAAGGACACTGAGTCTTGCTAAGTTTTACACCATGGGACATCGGTAAGAACCCCTTCTTAGACGATTCCATGTTGAACTTTTCAACACTTTGTCCAAATAAGTACTCGACTCAATCCAATGAGCCTCCTTGATCTATCTCTATAGATCCGGATTCGAGGATGTATGTTGCCTCACCCAAGTCTTTCATTGAGAACCTCCTTTCCAATGATTCCTTGGTTTCTTGCAACATCTGGACATCATTTCCAATCAGTAATATGTCATCCACATATAAGATTAGAAAATTTACTTTGTTCCCACTAAACTTCTTGTACAAAAGAATCATGATCACTCTTGATGAAGCCAAACGATTTGACTACCTCATCAAAGCGAATATTCCAACTCCGAGATGCTTGCTTCAACCCATAAATGGATTTTTGAAGTTTGCATACCTTGTCAAGATTAGCGGATCGACAAAACCCTCGGTGTATCATATACACGCCCTGGTTAAATTTCCGTTAAGGAAAGCCGTTTGACATCCATCCGCCATATCTCATAGTCGAAATAGGCCGCTATAGCTAACATGATCCGAACTGATTTAAGCATCGCTATGGGCGAGAAAGTCTCGTCGTAATCAACTCCTTGAACTTGTCGGAACCCCTTCGACAAGGCGTGCTTTATAGATTGAAACATTTCCATCCATATCAGTTTTCTTCTTAAAGACCCATTTGCACTGACGGTCTTGCACCGTTCGCGATCAACCAAGTTCCAAACTTGATTTTCATCCATGGACTTTATCTCGATCTCATGGCTCCAAGCCATGACTCGAATCGATCCCACCATCGCTTCCAATAATTTGCGGCTCATCAGCCTAACAAGAACACATCACGAACACTTCGTAATCTTGCCGATCTTCGTAGTACAGTGTGCTTTGTCGCTCATTCGCCACGATCGGCTCAACCTCCAAGGTTTTTGCCGATTCGCTATTAGCCGATTCCTCTCGAATTTCTTCGAGTTGCACCGCTCCCACTTACTCCCCGACCGAGAAACTCTTTCAAGGAAGACACCGCCCGAGCGACAAACACTTTGCCCTCTTCGGTTGTAGAAGTAGTAACCCAAGGTTTCTCGGATACCCTACGAAAATACATTTATCCGACTTGGTCAGAAGCTTGTCCGATCAAGTCGCTTGACATAAGCTTCACAACCCCAAATCTTAAGAAAAGACAAACTCAGCTTTTTGCTGTCCACATCTCATGCGGTGTCTTCTACCGATTTTGATGGTACTTTGTTTAGTGTGAACGCCTTGCTTTCTACAATAACCCCAAAATGATAAAGGCAGATCTGTCCGACTCATCATTGATCGTACCATGTCCAACAAGGTCCGATTCCGCCTTTCCGAAACCCCATTCCTTTGTGGCGTTCCTGGCGGAGTAAGTTGACGAACTATTCCACAACTTTTCAGATGGTCATCAAACTCATGGCTCATGTACTCGCCTCCTCGGTCCGACCGAAAAAACTTTATTTTCTTGCCGAGTTGATTCTCTGCTTCATTCTGGAATTCTTTGAACTTTTCAAAGGCTTCCGACTTATGTTTCATCAAGTAGATATATCCATACCTACTCAAATCATCAGTGAAGGTAATGAAGTACTCATAACCACCCCTGGCTGTCGTGCTCATTGGTCCACATACATCACTATGTACTAGTCCCAACAAGTCGGACGCCCTTTCACAACTCTTTGCAAAAGGTGTCTTCATTTTGCCGAGTAGGCAAGATTCACATGTCTCGAACGACTCCAAGTCGAACGAAGTTAGGAGTCCATCATCATGGAGCTTCTTCATGCGTTTCCAACTTATATGACCAAGCCGATTGCCAAAAGTAAGTCATATTCAGATCATTTGGTTTCAACCTTTAACATTTATGTTATAAACCGACTCACCATCAAGATTCAAAATAAATAACCTGCTCGAACGGTGCAAAGCCATGAAACATATCATTCAAATACAAAGAACAACCATTATTCTTGATATTCGACTCATAGCCTTGCCTCATCAAACATGAAGCGAAATAATGTTTCGATCGAGCTTTGGAACATAATAACAATTATTTAGTTCCATAATGAATCCGGAAGGTAAATGAAGTTGCATCGTCGACTTCCAACGCAGCAACTCTTGCTTTGTTGCCGACTCAATATCAACCTCGCCTTGCTACGCCTCCTAGTTCTTACTACCCCGCAACGAGTTGCGATGTGAATAACTGATCCGGTATCATATACCCAAGAACTATTAGGTGCATCGAAGATATATGTCTATAACATTGCAAACAAGTGTACCTGAGTCGGAAGTCATACCTCCACTCTTGGCTTTGTCGGCCAAGTACTTGCTGCAGTTCCTCTTCTAGTGGCCATCCGCCTTGCAGTAGAAGCAAGTGGATCCGGCTGAAGGAGATGGCTTAGTCCCTGAGGAAGCGCTTGGGACAGGGTCCTGAGCCTGCTTTCCTCCTGACTTAGCCTTCTTCTTAGTCCAAGAACTCTTCTTGAACTTAGCCTTATTCTGCACCATCAACACTTGACTGGTGCCCTTCTTGAGATCCGCCTCTGCCTGCTTGAGCATCCCATGTAATTCAGTGAGCTTCTTATCCATACCATGCATGTGGTAGTTCGAAATGAACTGCCCATGTGCACTAGGAAGAGAGTTCAGAATTATATCCGTAGCGAACTCTTCGCTTATGGGGTAGCCAAGCCTTTCCAGAGACTGCACGTAACCAACCATTTTGATCACATGCGGACTCAGTGGATCACCATCCTTGAGCTTGCAACTCAAAGAAGCCCGAGAGACTTGATACCTCTCGGTCCTTGAGCTCGAACATACTTTTGAGGCTTTCGATCATATCGTAGGCCTCAACATGCTCGAACTGCTTTTGCAAGTCCGGTTCCATGTGAGCAAGCATAAGACAGCTAATATCCGTGGACTCATCTTTAGCCCGACGGTAGGCATTGGTGGCTGACAATGCATTCTCATTCGCTCATCGAAGTGGGTTGTCTAGGACATGGTCCTTCTTTTCTTGTTTGAGAACAATTCTCGATTTCGATACAGTTGGTAAAATTAGTGTCGTTCAGTTTATCTTTCTCAAGAATGGTTCTCAACGCAAAACCGGATAACTGAGAGTGACTGCTACTTGGTGCCATGATCTACAACAGAAAATATGCAAAACACTTAAGACATGTATTCATAAAAGAGCAAGCATATTAAACATTTTAATATTTTATGCTCCCACTAGAACCAACACCCCTCCGATGGTTTCTTAGTGATTCAGGATCCTAAATAATCAAGTCGGCTAGTGAGCTTTAGCATCACCGCTAGCCGCCAAGTGATCTAGGTAGACAACTCCTTGTCAATCGCATCCCTATGCGACTCCTGTTGGACGGATGGCATCTCATGCCCCGGCTCCCATCCGACCTTTCCCCGAGTCCCACAACCGTTGTGATAGACCCGTCTAGCTTACCGAGTGTTTCTGCAGTAAGAGTCCGACTCGAACCCACCTAGTCGAAAAGAATTGGCAGCACCTCAATTTTATGAGCCCACTACCAAAAATGTCCGACTTGTGATGGTGCAAACATCAAGGAAAACCGACTAGACCTTCTTTGAGGGATTAAATTTTACCGACTATCTAATAGAGGTAAAACTGAGACATAACAATAACACAAAATAAAGCAATTATAATGTGAAATGGTATGGCTCTCTTCATGGCGATCTCCATCTCCACAAAGCACAGAATCCGACTCGTGCCAACTCTTGTCACTTGCCGCCTTACTCCATGTCGCCGACATGTATAACGCCTTGCATGCCTTCCGGGTTCTCAAACAGCTACACTAGCTTAGTAAAGTAAATTACATAGAGAATCCGACACGCAGTGTCGTTATACAATAAAGTGACAAAGACCTAGGCTCCAATGCCGACAAAAACCGTGATTCGCAGATCACGTATGGATTACACACATACATCACATGCACATGAACCATACCATTCACAACTTCCTGCAAAAACAAGTTATGCATAGATACAATATCTACCGCCAGAAACTCGCAACGACATCTAAGGCGCTACGACAGTAAGGCGGTCCCGCTTAGCCGGATAGCGGGCGGGGATCGAAGGGCAGCGCCGTCATGAGCGGCGCCCGACGATTTTTTCCGAAACGTAGATCTTATCTACGATCCGAACATGGATTCACCATCGTTCGATTCGATCAAACTTTTGATCTTCGATCACCGCTCGATTTACGTGTCACGCTTACCCCGATGGCGGAAGCCGGTAGGGGTATGTCGTTCCACGACCTCACCTCGAAGATGATCACGAAATCAGATCTACCATTCCCGAGTACTTGATCCAATCAACTTCATACAAAACCGATCTATCTCATAGATCGACCACCAAAACAGGACATAGATCTCATCTATAGCCTACCGCATATCACATATGCGAGATCTCGAGCCTAAAACCGAAGCTATCGCTCGATACCACCTGTTGGCCACGCGGAGATAAAACAAAACTTTTCCTCTAACGTGGTGATCCCAAGACCTAGCCGAGGTAGAAGGCCACGAGGTTTACCACTAGACGCAGCGGTTGCGGATTACCGATGAAGCGTCGCTTGATGCGATGCGCCTCACGATCCGATCGCCTTGGTGCTAATCGCAAAGACCTCTGCTGGTATCCACACGCATAAGGAGGAGCGCCGTGGCGAACTGCTAGGTTCGTACGGCCGGCTGGACTCATGGAGCTAGGGTTTCCAACACATGGAATGACCTAACCGAACAACGATTAACCTTCGGGTTATGTGCTCCACAATATATAGGGAGTGAACGTGGGCTCGCTCGGCGACCCATTCACTAAAGCCCATATAACATTAGTCACCGTGAGTCCAACTCACTAACTCACCCTAATCCGGTTTAGGTCCAACCCAACCAGATTATATGATTCGGATCCAATCCAACCTGCTCCCGCTCTTAAGTGTGTGACCACAGGCCCATGGTTACTTGGACACGATTAGAGTCCGACTCACAATCGATCAATCGGCATCGGCTCCTAGCGTAACGCATCGATTCCCAAGTACCAAAGAGTCATGACGACTTGCCTTTCCAATGCGACTTACGTCCGAGTCCTTTTGCCTCACGATATACCTTGTCGACTATAGGCGAATATATGTCATCCCTTAAATAGTCCAACTCTTCTCGATCCGAGATAAGTGATTCACCCGACTAACTCTTAGTCGATCGCCTCGATTAACACTTAACCGAGTCGCATGGCCATGCTTTCCGAATCATATCTCACGAGAGGGCCCAGAATATCTCTCCGAGTGGAGGCAAAATCCCATCTTGGTTATTCACATCATGCAGTTGATTCTCGACGACCCGAACTCGCCTTTATAATCGCCCGCCACGGATCAGCGTTTGATGTAACCTAAGTCGGTGATCCTCAACTCGGACTATGCAACAACCTCCGGTCTAAGGATTACATTGATTGAGATATACAAATGACAACTTAGTTCGTTGTACCTCAATATGGGTCAATCCGACTCGCTAAACTCTTTAGCCTAGTCTGTGTAAGTTGGAATAGCATCTCCATGCCCATGACAAGTGGAACCGAGTCATCAAGCCAACTTTCACATTGGTCTAAGTTGTGTGTCCAGCACAACCTCAATGACCAAGGATATTTAGTACAAACAACATGAATGCATAGTTCCACAACTGAATCACATATTCAATGATACACATCAGATGTTCATACAAGGACTACTTAATAACTTTATGAATACAATGGGAAATATCATCATACATGATTGCCTCTAGGGCATATTCCCAACAGGTTACACCGATGCTAGTTGAAACACCAATCCGGATGATTCTAAATCACAATCTGGATACGTATTTATTTTGAATGGTGCAGCAGTTAGCTGGAGGAGTGCAAAGCAAAGCGTTGTGGCGAGATCTTCAACTGAATCGGAATACATGGCTGCTTCGGAGGCTTCACAAGAAGCGATATGGATAAAAGAGTTCATTACAGAGCTGGGTGTGGTTCCTAGTGCGCTGGACCCAATGTCTATCTATTGTGATAACATGGGCGCCATAGCCAATGCGCAAGAACCAAGGTCACACAAGAAGCACATCAAGCTACGTTTTCACGCTATTCGAGAACATGTCCAAGATGGGGACATAAAGATTTGCAAAGTACACACAGATCTGAATGTGGCGGATCCGTTGACTAAACCTCTCCCGAGGGCAAAACATGACCAGCACCAAACTGCCATGGGTGTTCGGTATATTACCATGTAATCTAGATTAGATGACTCTAGTGCAGGTGGGAGACTGTTGGAGATATGCCCTAGAGGTAATAATAAATATAGTTATTATTATATCTTTGTGTTTATGATAAATGTTTACATTCATATTATTAATAGTATTAATAAGGAAACATTAATACTTGTGTGATTTGTAAACTAAAATAGAGTCCCTAGTAAAGCCTATTTATAATACTAGCTTGTTGGTTAATAAATGATTGTGGTTTCCCTATCATGAACATTGAGATGTTATTAAAAACAAGATCATATCGTTAGGAGAATGATATGGTGGACATACTCCTATAGATAAGCGTAGCATAAAGATCAAGTCATTTTAATAGTTCAATTGCTATATGCTTTTTGATACATAGTAACCTAATTCCTTCGACCATGAGATCATGCATATCACCTTTACCGGATGGATGCTTTGATGACATCAAACACCACACCGTGAATCGGGTGGCTATAAAGGTGGCATTGAGTGTTCGGAAAGTATTGGTTGAGACACATGGATCAAGAGGGATTTGTCCATCCATATGACGGATAGATATACTGGGCCCTCTCGGTGAAATGTCATCCAATTAGCTTGCAAGCATGTGACTGGCTCACAAGGGATCACATATCACGGAACGAGAAAGAGTACTTATCGAACGAGGTTGAACTAGGTATGCAGAGATACCGACGATCATAACCTCGGATAAGTAAACTATCGTGAGACAAAGGGAAATTGGTATCGTATGTAAGTGGTTCATTCGATCGCAAAGTAATCGTAGAAATATGTGGGAGCCATATGAATTTCCAGATTCCTCTATTGGTTATTGTTCGGAGAAGTGTCTCGATCATGTCCGCATAATTCACGAACCGTAGGGAGACACACTTAAGGATTCGTCGTTGTTTGAGTAGTTATGGTATGATGAGAAAGAGACCGAATGTTGTTCGGAGTCTCGGATGGGATCTGGGATATCACGAGGAGATCCGGAATGGTCCAGAGAATAAGATTCATATAAGGAAAGTCCTGTTTCGGAGTTGGGGAATGGTTCCGGTGTTTTCATAGGGAATGTTCTAGAAAGGTCTGGAATGTCTGGCACTCCGGATGGGAAGGGTACATGAATGTGTTATATCAAGTTGGTATGATTGCATCATGTACTAAGTGTCATCGCTGAACAAAATAGAGGGTTTAATCAAATCCTTGTTTGAAAAGTCAAACGCCAATTTGAAAGTCAAACGGCTATTTTTGGGAAGTGGAGAGGGAGGTGGAAACCGAGTTGGGGAGGAGTCCCTCCTCCACTGCCGGCCCACTTGGGATCCGAGTTGGGGAGGGATTCCCCTCCCCTTGGCCGGCGCCTCCCTCCTATAAGAGGAGGGGCAGGGCTCCCCTCCTAGCACACAAGATTTCCCCCTCTAAACCTAACCCTAGCCGCCGCCGCCCACCATAGCCGCCGTCGCCTAGGGTTTCTCCCCTAGCCGCCGACTTGGGCACCTCCAAGCCCTAGCCGCCGGCTCTAGCAACTCCTCCTTGGTGTGTCTAAACCCTAGAACACTAAGGGCTCTCTCATAGTCCACCATACTCGCTACGGCTTAAGGCGAAGCCCTGCGAGATCTCCCCTCTACTTCCGGTACCACGCCGTTGTGCTGCCGGAATCGCGAGGAGAGTGCTACAACCTCCATTTTCTGGAACAAGGGAGAGGAAGGTCTTCGTCGAGTACCAACGGTGACCGACAAGGGAGCGCTGCCGGAACGCAGCGCCGGAAGGATCGTCTACGCGATCTTGAGATCGGGAAGAGTACGACTACATCACCCAGGAGAATCCGCTCTCGTTAAATACTTTGGAATCTTCGAGGGTGAGTTATTCCATCGACTCGTTGCTACAATCCAGTAGATAGATCTTGGCTTGTTTGTTTGTATGCGATAGAAAATTTTTGTTTTCCATGCTACGAAACCCTACATCTAGGAGAGCGGCATTGTATCAGAATCCATGATTTGAATGCAAGACAAGAATCATAAGGATGTGTTTGGTAGAAAGGGTACAAAAGTCCAGGCTAGCAAATCCCCCGAAGGAATTTTGATGGGAACTAGGGATCCCATCCTCCTAGAGGGATATCACACCAAACCCTTGTGTTCATTCTACAACATGGAGGAAAGCCCAGGTAAAGGAGTATAGGAAGTCCGATTAATTCGAAAATACCATATTTACAAGAAATAGTAGCTGATTCCTTAGTAAAAAATAAAAGAAACAGAAATTCCAAAATCAGAAGTGACTCCACATTGTACGCAATCAGTTTCAGGTAGCCTTTTAGTTGAATGGGTCATAGAGTAGGCCTATTATGTAATTTGCATCGCGAGTGTGTGTTCTTTACATTAATCGACAATGTGAGCTAAACACTATTATCAGATGCAATGTGGTATGTATTTCTAGAGGTTAAGAGAAATTGGTGTAGCACATGTGCTAAGGCTATGGATATAGGTGTTGAGACTAAAAGGCTTAGCTAATTCAAAGCGTGTTTAGAATTTTTATCACTAGAAATTGAAAGTCTCTATTGGTTTAAAAAACAATCAAGTATTTGTTGGTTCATCCATTGTTTGCAATGTAATTATAGTTAGCTACTTCCGGCACCATTCACACGGGAGGATCACCTTGTGTTTCCATTATATTTATTGTATCAGCGGGAGGACCAATCAACCATTATATTTTTCACCTTGTATCAATGGGAGGATCACCTTGTGTTTCCATTCCTCCGGCTACACTAATCCATTAAATAAGACTTTCCGATCAGTAAAATAAAAAATAATCATGTATAGCATGTGGTTATTTTTCACAACTACTACGATGGAGCAGGTCTGTGAGAGCCTGAGCCTGACGCTGCATGCATTTGAGATACCATAAAGAACCTGAGAGATGTTAGTTCCTCGACGCCAACAACACTGATAAGAAAGAAAATAAAAGGGCAGCCGATGGCATGTGAAATTCCATGAAGCAATGAAGTTTGCACCTACATGGTTACACCTAGTCTATAAATAATTTGCTTTCTCGTGTAGCAAATGCAATGATCGAAACTACAGTCAAGGTGCGTGAGGCCATCATGCAGCACGAAGTCTAAGAGGAGAGGAATATGGCCAACACGTTTAGGCCTTGTTCGGTTAATCCTCTTCGGAGGTGGAATAGAGTGGATTGAAGAGGATTAGAACGGATTTTGACTTAAATGGGATCTAGTCCACTTCAATCCATATCAATCCCTCCCAATGGCAAGTTTTATGGTACCTTTTACTGGTCGCCTAGAGAGACAAGTATGATTCCATCCAACGGCTCAGAGAGATTAGGCCCAGCTGGCCCATTAGACTTTACATCAAGGAAAAAATACATTTAGTTCTGGTAAAAAAAGTCAGAAGTCACCGAACAAGTTCGTCTTCTCCCGCATCCGGCCGCCAGCGCCTCCACCTGCCGCGTCCACTCCGCCGCCAGCGCCTACTCCACCTCCACTCCGCCGCCACCTCAACCCCCACCCCCACTCGGCCTGCCTCCTCCACCCCCACCCGCCCAGCTCCGACGCCCCCACAGGAGGACGCCGCCGCCGCCTCGTCTAGCTCCGATGCCCCCATAGGAGGAGGGCCTCCTCCCCCAGCTCCCACAGGAGTAGGGGCGGCGGGCGCCGCCTCGTCCATATCCCACGCGGCATACCTGCAGGGAGCCGCCGCAGGCGCCACCCACACGACACCGTGTGCATCCAGATCGCTGGAAGGTAGTTCAATCAACTCCGATCCCTAGCTTGCGATGTGATTGCAAGTGTTTGTAGGATGCTATGTGTGTCTCATGTTCAGTTGTTTTGCGCAGCTGCTATTCGCTTCTGTTTGATGAACAAAAACTGGTTATGGATGTTCAGCTCATTGGTCCGATGGTAATTAACAGTGTCATTTTTCTAGGCTAACTAGGGTATGTACTGATGAAAATTATGTTGTTTTTTTTGAAATAAAAGGTTCACTGATGGCTTGGTTATGCTGGGTCTTTTTAAAAAACTTAGACCCAATTAGAATTTACCAAACTAAGATGCATGAAATAATATTAGAGTGATATTCCTAGAAATACTAGTGGGTAGTCGAAAACTTTTTCATTTAGCTGGGGGGCCATGGCCCAGGTTTGCCCACGAGAAGGTCTGCTAGTGTGTACTATGTAGTATGTACTAATGTAATTCTATTCAGAAAAAGCGGACAAATCGCTGTCAAATTAATGCAGAAATCTTGTCCAATTTTGTACTAGTTTTTTGTCTATTTTTTGTTCAAATTTTCTATTAAATTTATGAGCAAACAGTGTACCAAACTGCCAACATAATTGCTTTTTTTCCATACAAACATATATTATACATTGGAGTTTTTACATTCATTTATCAGGTAAACATCATCATTCCAAGATACAAAGCAAATAAAACTTACATGAAGCCTGGTTATTGGTATAAACTCTTTAGAATCATCGACTATGCATACAGGTCTGCAATTCTGCATTTGCTTGACGTCTTATGACATCTTCCAGTAGAGTAAAAATGATCAATAATTCACTCTATGCGCATCTACCTACATGCCCAATGTTCTACTTTCTTGTAACCTTGCCCAAATTTCTGCATACAGGTAATTCTTTTACATGATTTGTGACAAGAAGCTTTTTCCTCTTACACATCAGCCCTGCATATTTTCTCAGGAGTTTGTTTTAGTAATTGGATTGGTGTTCCTCTATACCTACCTGTTGAGATGTATGTGGCTTTCTGTGAGTAATGTGCACGAACATGGAATGAATAGAGAAAAAGTATGTGCAGTGACCTTCAGTTGCATATATCTGCTTTACAGGTTTGCAATTCTAGATCTTTTTTGTTTGTCCTCTTATGTTTTGTCTAATTTGTTAACTTCATGCCAAAAAAAATCTTTCAGGTGCGCAGCTCGGCCGACGCTTGAAAGCTGACTGCACGCAGCCACCGCCGCTGCCCCCAACTTGCAAGACCATAGACGGGTTCTCTTTCCAGCTCGCCAGTCGACGGGTTCGAGCATGTCCGTTCTATCTGGGCAAGAGTAGTGCCTGACCAAGGATTTTAATTCTACTGTGTGTTTTTCTGCTTACTGGTTGGAGAAATGCTGCTATGAGAATTAGCAAATTTATCCATGTAAATAGGCAATTCTCTTTGGAATAATGCATCGATTTGAGACCTGGTCTGGCTACAATTGTTCATATTGAGCTAAGCATCTGTGTCATTTTTGATACTTTGATTATCACACATTAGTTCCCTTCCTTTGCCTATATAATACAATACACTTTAACTAACTTCTTCACTAAACAAGAGCCTCACCAATGTCAGACGTGACTTGTTTTGGTGGCATATCTGAATCTTCTCTTCTTGATGAGACTATACACGAACCTTTAGTGTTGCCTAATTTTTCTTGCAGCCTTGGCATGTGATTTCAGTATCGATGGCAGCTCATGATTTTCATCCATAGTGTACACAGGCAAAGCTGACATAAAAGCTTCAAGTTTGTGTGTCCATTGCAAAATACTACTTGCCAAAATACATCATCAGAAGGAATTGGGAAATATGCAAAGTTTGTATAGAACAATAGTACCAAATACAGTACTCCCTAGAATAGAAAAAACAGAGGAAATACTGAGGCAGGAGAGAGCAAAATTTACTTATGATTAACAAAGTAGCCTCCTTAAAATTCTTCACCAACATCATCAAAAACAAAGATGAAAGCATATGATGTTCCATCTTTCACATACAATTATTTTTTTACCAATATTGTACAACTCATAAGATAGAATCCAGCACTCTTGTACAGCTTGTCAAGAACAGCTATCAGCCAAGAACAACCGACTACTTCAGTTAAGTAGCAACATGTCTCTGAACAAAGATTGCTTTCTCACTAGCTCTAGGAAGCTCCTCATCTCCAGCAAGCAATTCTTGCAACACACGGGGCCAGTCGGTGTCTTGTTCAGGGAGCTGAAACTTGCATCACATCGGCTAGCATATTCATGTATTCGACCTGACCACAAAGCTGCGGTTTATTCGCACGCTCTAGATCCCATCAAATTTCAGGACCATATATTATGCAACTCAAGCACCACCTTAGAAATTGGTAGTGACCTCAAGCACGGTTTATTGGCAGTGACCTCTTGGTCGTGCCAATCATAGTATTGGCAACCATCTAGCTGAAAAAAGAACACAAATCAGAAAAGCACGCAAAATACACAAAATTTACAGCATACATTGACATGGAGTTACAAATTGCATAGCAAGTGACAAGCCTTGTGATTTTTGGAGGTAAAGGCTACAGGAAATCAATACATGAATGTAAAAGAGAAGAGAAGAAAAGGAACTCAAGGCCCTTAGGACATCTCCACCAGGCCGATGCATCCCGTCCAAGCGTGTCCGAACTTGTCCGCGCAGAGAAACGCGTCCAGCTCGACCCATCCATGCATCTAATCTGGGCTCGGTTGCGTCGGCCTAGACGCGCTCAGACAGCACAAGTGTCCTGCCTGTTGGCCACCCGGGCCCATATGTAAGAGAGACATTAGTATTTAACGATAGATTTTTATTAGATTAAGCCCTGTCAGTTATAAAGAGGCCATTCAAACAAATTAGAGAGGGATGCTACTGCTACTGCTGCTGCTACCTCGTCGACCTCCACGTCCGTGTAGCGGGTGTGGCACATCTTCCAGATCTTGGACCATGTGGCGATTTTGCGGCGAGGCATGGTTGCTGGCGGCTGGAGCTTTTTCGGCTGCTGGTTTTCTCTTGCTTTGGGGCTTGTTGTCTCCGCCGTGCCGGCGACGGTCTTTTATAGACGCGATGGGTGGGAAACGACGTGGGATGAGCGGGAAGTTTTCTCGCTGTGGGAAGCGAGGCGCGCGCGGGAAACGATGGCGAGAAACGCCGGCCGCGCGGGAAGCCGCTGGCGCTGACAGCTGACGTTGCGTCGCCATTAACGTCCCAGCGCAATGGTGCACTGGCGGACCTTGGGCCGAAATTCTAGGGAGGAGGGGGGCAAATGGGCTGGGGCAAAAATTAAGGTTTAGGCTGACTTTTAGTTGACAAACAGGCTAAATATATGTAAATATTATGCAATTTCTTGGGGTGATGGCCCATTTCGCCCCCATTAAGGTCCGCCGGTGCGAGGGTGTCAACTGGTGATAGAAGGAGGGAAACAGACATATGGGTCGGGCCGCTGGGCATGATCGGCCGGACAGGCCGGACCACGGCCCCAAATCGACCGCGGCCCGACCCATCCGGACAGAAATGGGCCGTTTGGGACGACCGGATGGATCGGCCCGGTGGAGATGCCCTTAACTTCAGCTCACAAGTCTTGCTGGAGTGACGAATTGCCATTGAGTTACTCCCTCCGACCCATATTAGTTGACTCAAATTTGTCTAGATTTGGATGAATCTAGACACTATTTAGTATATAGGTTCGTCCAAATTTTGATAAATCCAAGTCAAATAATATGGGTCAAAGGGAGTAATATTTTTTATTCTACTAATAAGCAAATGCCAATCATAGTTTTCTATACTAAAACAAGTGTCAATCATAATTTCCTATGCTACTACACAGGGAACTTGATCAGCTCCTACCGTGTTCTGAATCATCCAGTTTTCATTGAAGTAAATTTCTTTTCACCATTTAGAGTAATCAGAGTCTACAATAGTAACTCATTTCAGTAAAACCATTCAACTAACTGATTACTTCTTATAGGTATAATAAACTAAATTAATATCTGCAAGGTCTTTGTTTTCTATAGCATCATGTGCAAAATGCAAGCACAAATAAAAACACGGGAGAAAAAAAGTGTGAGATTGCCTGGATGAGGATTGATGGCTTGTCAATGGAGTGTGCAGGCCGCAGGCGGTTGGGCTCTAACCATTGTTGAACTCTATGTCCTATGGCCACCACTTTGCACGCTCGCCTCCAATGTCGCCGCTCTACTTATTCTACACTTTGGCCGTTTTTGTACAGTTCCTACGCCGCAGCGACCCAGCAGGTTAGGGTTTTCTGGTGCGAAGTAAGGCGGGCGGCGCGGGAAGGGGAATGAGTTGCTCCGCCGCGTAGCCGTCGCCATCGATTGAGCGCAACGCCGGCTCCCAACCACGAACGCAAGCCATCGTGAGACGAAGCGAGTGGAGAGGGGACAGGCTGTAATGTGTCGGCGGCGACGCGGGTGTCGTCAGGAGAAGCTGGGAATTCTAGGGTTGGAATTTTTTTTTCTTTGCTGCGAACGACAGAAAACAGGGCGATGGAGTTGGGCCTGTTCGGCTGGGCCTGTCTACGGGATTTATTAGTTTGCTGTACCGTTTTTGCCCCGGCAAGCTCACAAGTATGATTGGTACCGGTCATGTTTTTAGCACCAGTATGAAGTGATATGGGCTGTTAGATCAGCAAAAATGAACGGATCTTATTCAACTGGGGGTACCACAAAAGACCCCCTCCCAATTCCTAAGGAACCGAACAAGGCCTTAGAGAGTGCGACACCAACGAGTAGAATGGTCACGCCTTTTAGAAATGATGTACATTAGGAATTCCATTTAGGGTCCACTTAGCCGATCAGTCCAACTTAACACACATCGTCCACCAGATTTGTACACTGACGTGGTGCTGGTTTCTCCTCCGCGTCTTCTTGAGACACTTTTGGTTTCATCAAGTGATTGTGCTTGGTGTAGGGCGGTTGTAAGATCCTGACACATGGCTTAATAGAATTGATAGGATACTCATATCAACAAGTTGTAATTCTTTTCTGAAAGCTCATCTAAAAAGAACTCTAAGATTAAACGTGTTTTGCCTAGAGAAATTTGATGATGGGTGGCCGACCAGGAATTGGGTACTAGGTGTGCTCGAGTGAGTGCACAAAAAAGACTAGTGTTCGTCTATGAAGTCAGTCTAGAGATCCTATTGAGCTGTCAGGAGTGTCTGCCCGGGCACGAGGAGTCCAGGATGTTACGGTAGTCGAGCTTGGGAGCACCTGAGCTATATTTTCTCTCTCTCCGGTTCATATTAGTTGGTGTGCGAAAAGTATTGATGACTCCTGATTGATTGCAAAGTGCATGCACTATACTTCCTTCGGTCCGGTTTATTAGGCACGCACGTAGTTTAAGAACAATTTTGACCAATAATTTTGGTTAACAACATAATATGTTATAAAAATTATACCATTAGATTCATCTTTAAAAGTAGTTTTCAATGGTATATTTTTGAAACATATATTACATATTTTTTGGTCAAAATTGATGGACAAAGATTTTCTTAAATTATGTGCGTGCCTAATAAACTGGACCGGTGAAAATATGTTGCAAGTGTTCTTTAGGTGACTGGTTCACAGATTCGGTTTATTCTGCATTCGGCATAGCAAGCATTTGTCATCCTTACATAAACCGATGACGTGAGCCAAACACCTTGTCTAATGCGCGGTGTGATGTGTCATTTCTGGAGGTCAAGGCTCGAGAGAACATCCCCATTCCCTAGACGAGAGAAATCAAATGTCATATGTGCTAAAGGATCGGTAGAGGAAGAAAATATTTTAGAATGTCATTGACGATGCCATAAGAGCATCTCTAGCAGATATTTTAGAATGTCACACCATAAAACTGCTACAAGGTAAGAATAGTCCTGTGATAGAAAAGATCTCATGGATGTGTACTATAAATTTGAAAAAAAAGGCCTGGCGCCAACACAAAGATCAACATCTAGATAAAATGTCATACTCCCTCTATTCCAAAATAGATGTCTTTGATTTGTCAAAATTTGAATAAATCTAGACACTACTTAGTATATAGGTTCGTCCAAATTCTAACAAATCTAAGACATCTATTTTGGTACGGAGGGAGTAGTTAATACGAGCTCAACCGTATGAACGGATTTGGTGGCGAAGGAGCGATGGGGGCAGTGGGGATTTGGCCAGTGTCTGGCCCATAAGTCGACCCCAATCCTCTACATATATCGTTCTCAAGGCGGATTTAAGGTGGGCCTTGAAATTATTAAGTGTCGAACCAATCTAAAGGATCTTCTCAAACCGAAAAAAGAGACCAAAACCTTATGATCTGTAAGGGGTCTGCTAAAGATGCTCTAATGAACCTTACGGATATTAGTTCCTCAACAAGAACTACTACCTCCATTCCAGATTATAAGTCAAATACATATTTTGAAAAAATAGTTTAACCATAAATTTGGTCAATAAAATACAAACTATATTTAATAAAAATTAGATTCATACTTAAAATATGCTTTCAATGGTATAATTTTTGTGACATATGATTCATATATTATTGACCAAATTTTCGATCAAACTATTTTTTCGAAGTACGTATTTGTCTTATAAACCGGACCCTAAACCCTAAACCCTAAACCCTAAACCAAGTAACCATGACATGATGAAGCCCCAAATTTCGGATGAGCGGGGAGAGGGGCAGCCAGAGGAAAGATGGATGGGACGGGCGGAGAAAGGGCCGTCGGGGAAGAGGGAGATCCGATGGAGAGAGGGCAGGGAAGGGATGGAATGGACGGGGGCCAGGTTACCTGTGCCGCCGCCGGGTCGTTTGCGCAGGAGGAAGACGAGTCGCGGGGGTCGCGAGTTGTACCGCTTCCGGATTCCGGACTAATTCGGAGCTAGCTACCTCCGAATAGATTGAGGGAGTTTTTGCACGCGGGGTCGCTCGGCGTGGAATTGATCATAGTTTCTCTGCACTAATTCTTAGACCATCCAAACAGTTGATTTTAGAGGCTTAAATTCCAATTTCCTGATTCCAGCCCCATTTTTTTACATCCAAACACAGTGTTAGAGATCCACGCGCCCATTCAGTCCAACTTCACACCGACGGCCATCAGGGCGATGCTAGAATTCATATCTTGCAAATGTGGATCCCGTTTAATTAGTCCCGCAAAGTGCAGAATTAGAACAAAAGAGGTTAGCGGATTAAAACAGAAGTAGCTAAGTCCTTTCACAATGGAGTGTATCTTAGCATGTTTTCATAGGAGATATAAATAGCTAAGAGACGCCCCTCCAATGCATTATATCTTAGTGGTTGTATCTTAATTTAATATTTTTGCTTTCATGTATGCATTTGATTGGGCTATCAATACTTTTTTGCCTATAATTATGTACAAGAGGTATTTTAGCTGAGATACAACAACACTTTATCTTATCACTAAATATGGTGCCATGTTACCTTTTTGCCTACAATATTATGCCAAGAAACGGCCATTGTGTGAAAGGCCTAACAAGCCTGCGTCCGGCTTGCAAACCCTGAATGGAGACGAGACGAGAACAATTAGGCCTTGTTTGATGGTAGGGTACAAAAATCCATGGTAGCAAATCCCGCGAGAGAATCTGAAATGCCAGTATAGCAGCCACCAGATTCACACGACTTCTTCTGAGACACTGTTTTGGTTTCATCAAGTGATTATTGTGCTTCATGTTTAAAAAAAATGTGGTTGTGCTTGGTAGTCGAGCTTAGGAGCTCCTGAGGACCTGAGCTGTATAAATTTTTTTTGACTCCAATTCATTGCGAAGTGCTCAAGAGCATGCATTATCTGTACTCGTACTCCCAATATCAAGTCACTGAGACTGTTGGATCTTTCTAATCCGACGACTCATATTTGATACCTTGACCTAGAGCACTGTGTGGCAACATATACACCACTGGATAAAATAATCTGACGACCCACAATACAAGCATTCGCGTTGGAACCAAGCTAACGTGAAAGTCTGTATACGACGATGCAGCCTCAGATCAATGACCATGCAGCGATATGGTAGTACCAAGCGACCAAGCAACATGTCGGGAGAGAAAACCATGTGCAACGGTGCATTCTCAGATCATAGTAACTAAAACCGGAAACCGGCAAGTAAATAAAAGCATGACTAAATTAGCTTTAATTTTTTCCTGGAGATCATGTTTTATAAATATGTTAGTACAATTTTTTTCTTTCTTTTACCAATAATTTTTTGTGTAATCCTGATAAATGAAGTGTAGCTAATACTTTATTTGAATAATTATTTGATTTATAACGTTGAGTAATCCTTTTTTTGCGGGTATATAACGTTGAGTAATCCATTGCCCAGTCTAGGATGTATTAAGTTTCACTAAGACGAGAGTTTGAGAAACTGGGTGACCATCCATCTTTTTCTTGGAATTTAAATTTGTAAGACCAATATTGCATGGCTACATATTTGAAGTTGTTTAAAATTTACACTAATCATTTATAAAGTAATGAGTTGTGTGACTCCACTCATCACAGTTTAAGTTATACTCGCTCCATTCCTTTCTATAGTGCCTACATGTTTTTGAGAAAAAAATCTAAAACATAAGGTATATTGCGTTACAAAACTTGCTTGGACAGTTATTTTAGGGATTTAATTACTTTCTTTTACCTCATGCAAACTTCTCTATTTTATCATTCTATTAGCTAAGAGTAGTCCTGCCCAAAACTGGTGTAATTTTCTCTCCACATGACACATGTGTGTTCAATATTTGTTGAGATTAGCACAGTTACATGTGCATGTCTAGGGTGTGTTAAGATAAAACATTTGTACGGAATTATAGCTCATACTTAAAAATAAATAACAAACATTGGCAATCTAATTACACATAACGGGTAACATAGCCATATGTCCTTCCCAACATGTGACTTATACAACATCCTTAAACTCAACTTAACGTGCATGGCACGTGCCATTTACTAGCATGTTGCTAGTGTCAGGTAGCCTTTAAGTGACTGGCTTGGAAAAACTAACCACACTAGGGATATAAACATTGGAGATGCCATAATGAACATTAGGGAAGTTAGTTCCTCAACGACAACAACACGGGTAAGAAAGAAAATAAAAGGGCGCCAGCAAACTCATAAATTTTAGTGAAGCAATGAAGTCTGCACTTACACCTTGTCTATAGATAATTGCCTTCCTCGTGTAGCAAAAGCAACTCATAAATTTTATGACCATTGATCAGTCCAAATTTTCATAGAAAATCATCATGAGAGCGATGTTGTATATGAATCGAATGATGAGGCCTTGTTTGCGCTGGAGGATTTAGCTCTCCCAGCGACCCCGGGCAGGTGACCAGGTTCGGCGAGCAAGCATCGCTAAAAAATCAGCTAGCTTTGAAAATAGCATTTGTTGGGAAAAAGTTCACTATCATGTCGACTAGCATGTCTTTCTCGGGCTCCAAATATCAGCTAGCTCCGCAAGTGCTTGTTTGGTGGCAAGCCCTCCCCCACCCACCCCCAAGGAATTTTGATGGTCCCAATGGATCCCATCTTCACATGGGGGATATCTCCGAAACCCCTACGTTTACTTGGAAACTAAGGAGGGAAACCCCCAAGCATGATATATGAAGTTTGATAGCACATCTAATTCATTGAAGGATAAAATGATTCTACAACAATAACGCATGATTCCATAGTAAAAATATAAAAAGCAATGTAAATTTCAAAATCAAAAGTTATTCCGCATCGTATGATGTGAGTGTCAGGTAGCCCTTTAGGTGATTGGGTCATAGATTAGGCTTATTATGCAATTTGCATAGAGGTATGTGCAATCCTCACATAAATCGACAAGTGAGATGAGCACTCTTATCACGTGGTGCGACATTTTTAGAGGTTAAGAAAAATTGTTTAGCACGTGTGCTAAGGATATGGAAATAGGTGATGATATAAAAGGCTTTGCTTTGTTTTTTTTTAAAAATTATCACCAATAAAACAAATTTCTTGATTCAAAAAATGACAAATTAGTGTCAGTTCATCTTTTTTGGCAATGCTCTTGTAATTGCCTATTTCCGGAACTATTTACCTTAGGAAGACTATAAAAGGACCAATCAACCATTATATTTATCAGATCTAGCTATAATGATAAAAAAAATTAGTAACATGAGGATCACCTCACGACTCCATTCCTCCATCTACCACAATCCATAAAATAGATTTTCTTAAAGTAAAATAAGCAATAATCATGCAATAGCATGTCGTTAATTTAACAACTAAGATAGAGCCAGGCGTGTGACGGCCTGAGCCTGAGGCTGCATACGTTGGAGATGCCATAATGAACATTAGAAAAGTTAGTTCCTTATAGAAAACTACACTCATAAGAAAGAGCATCAACATCTGGCATGTGAAGTTTGGTGAAAGAATGAAGTCTGCACTTACACTCAATCTATAAATAATGGGCTTCCTCGTGTAGCAAAAGAAATGCTCGAAACTACAGTCAAGGTGTGTGGGAGGCCATCATGCACACTAGCAGAATCAAATCCAAGAGTAGAGGAAAATGGTCAGTACAACCACTGCGGTACCGATAGTTGAATGGAGACACAATTTTAAAAATGAGATGCATTAGAAATTTCATTTAGAGATAACGACCATTAATTAGTCTGGCCTCCTGCATCCGGTCATTAGGAGAGCGGCATTGTATCAGACTCCATGACTAGAATGCGAGACAAGAATCATAAGGCCTTGTTTGGTGGCAAGGTACAAAAGTCAAGGCTAGCAAATCTCCCCAAGGAATTTTGATGGGCACTAGGGATCCCATCTTCCCATAGGGGGTATCACCCCAAACCCTTGTGTTCATTCTACAACATGGAGGGAAAACCCCAGGTAAAGGAGTATATGAAGTCTGATTAATTCGAAAATACCACATTTACATGAAATCGTAGATGATTCCTTAGTAAAAAATAAAATAAACAGAAATTTGAAAATCAAAAGTGACTCCACATTGTACATTGTCAGTGTCAGGTAGCCCTTTAGTTGAGTGAGTCATTGATTAGGCCTACTATGCAATTTGCATCGCGAGTGTGTGTTCTTTGCATCAACCAACATTGTGAGCTAAAAAGCTTTATGAGATGCATGTGGTGCACATTTATGGAGGTTAAGACAAATTGTGTAGCACATGTGCTAAGGCTATGGATATAGGTGGTGAGGTTAAATGGCTTAGCTAATCCTAACGTTTTTCAAAAAAAAATATCACTAGAAATTGAAAATCTGTATTGGTGAAAAAAAGATCAAATACTTGTTGGTTCATCCATTGTTTTGCAATGTACTTGTAATTAGCTATTTCCGACACCATTCACACCTTAGGAGAACTGTAAAAGGACCAATCAACCATTATATTTATTGTATCAACGGGAGGATCACCTTGTGTTTCCATCCCTCCAGCTACACTAATCCATAAAATAAGATTTTCCAATCAGTAAAATAAGAAATAATCATGTACTAGCATGTGGTTATTTTTCACAACTACGATGGAGCCACGATTGTGAGAGCCTGAGACTGACGATGCAACCATGATGAACCTCAGATATGTTAGTTCCTCGACGCCAACGACGCTGACAAGAAAGAAAACAAAAGGGCAGCAGATGGCATGTGAAATTTGGTGAAGCAATAAAGTCTACACTTACACCTAGTCTATAAATAACTAGCTTCCTCGTGTAGCAAAAGCAATGGTCGAAACTACAGTCAAGGCGTGTGAGGCCATCATGCACGGTGGCATCATCATCATCAAGTCTTAAGAGGAGAGGAAAATGGTGAGCACACCGGGTGCGACGCCAATAGCTGTATGGAGACACCTTTTAGAAATGGGATGCATTAGGAATTCCATGTAGAGACATCAAGCAAGCTTTCGTGATAAGAGCGATGCTACAATCTATGACTTGCATACCAGAGAATATCCATAAGGCCTTTTTGGTGGCAAGGGTATCCAGTGTAGCAAATCCCTAGAGTGAACTTTGCTGGAAATATCAGCCACCGGATTACCTGGTAGCACTGTGTTTTGGTACCAAGTGATTGTGCTTGGTGTTGGGTAATCAAGCTTGGGAGCTCCTGAGCTTTAATTTTTTTCCCTCTCCGGTTCATATTAATTTTTTTCCCTCTCCAGTTCCATTCACCATGTAACCCAACGCTGCAAAGAAAATAAGGAAACAGTAAGGCTGACCAACAACCATATTCACTATATCGACGTATAATAATCTGCAAAACAAGACTTCCACAATCAAGGCAGTTTTGAACAATGCCCAAAAAATCCATCCACAAATCAGTAAAATAAAGAATCATGTAATAGCAACCAGCTGCTTGCGTATGGAATATAAGGACCATAAAGAACCATGTAACAGCAAGTAGATGCTCGCATAAGGGGAAAAAAAGGATTACAATGGGAGGCCGACAGCAAACAATTCCCCTGCGCAACAGAACAGGTATTAAGACATAGAAGTACATTCCAATCGCCACCACATGGAGTAGTAATATTAAGACGGAGGGAGTAATCAATGCCGATGGAGCAACAAAATGTGTTGAAGAAAAAGTAAATTCATCAAGAAACTGAAGAGAAGACAGGAGTTGTTTTAAGGATCTAAGGAACATCACTGCCGTATACATTAATTAATTAGCCATATTAACCAGATTATCTTTCTACTAGTCCTCTTTCCCTCGACTGCGGCCTTGGTGTGAATGCAGGACATCGTCATCATCATTTTCTGACCCTGCAAAGAATCTGCGGTCATGAGCAAGTTAAAATAGTGGCATCATAACCAAACACATGGGAGAATTCTCTTTGTGCAAATTCAGGTCAGTTTTTCATCCTGAATTGTTGATGTGTGTGTTCGGTTTGACAACTTGGCAACCTAGACCAGTGAGTGCTCGGCAACCAGATGTTTTTTCGTTTACAGAAAAAATCTCCCAAAGTCAGGCACCAGCTGATGCCGCCCAGGCGCTGGAATCTGGACGCCTGGGCAAGGCTAACTATGCTATACGTTCTCCAGGGCAGGCTAATGATGGCTTCATGTGCTCCAGGCCAGGCGTCTGGTCTACTTCTCAGGCCACAAACCAAACAACACTCAAGCAGATCCCAGGGAGCATCCAGTCCAGACCAAGCATAAAGCGCTCAGGATAGCAACCAAACAAGCTCTTTATACCTAGATGCTATGGCATCAATAGCGAAGTGTTGTGTCTTCAACACCTGTAAATAGTAAAGGATAAAATTTAGGATCTAAATAGTCATCACAATCAGTGATGTATCTGGCAACAGAGACTACCTATCGTGACTAAACTATTTTTCAAAAATATTCATTACTACATATTGACAAATCTATTTTCTCAGACAGTGACCTTCTAGATATTTCAAGATAGACTAGATTCGGACTAAAATAGATGAACCTAATAAACAATAAAACATGTCTAGATACATGCATTTCCAAAACAAAAAAACTAGAAGGTCTTACATTAGTGAACAGAGGGAATACTGTATACAGTATATGAATACCGTGATTAAAAATTACTACTGCAAAAAATAGGGTCAGTAAATGAAATTTAGGGAAGACTGAGAAATAGAACTAACCTATAATGTGCTCATTAACCATATGATTCAATTAAGAATTCATGAGTTATTTCTGAATACAATTAAACTTCGGGGGCTTAGAAAGAACACAACAAAAATATACATAGTTAGAGGTGGCTACCGCTATGAAAATAACTCTTCAGTGAGTAAACCCTTGAGATGAATGGTGCTACTGAGCTCATATCTCAAGATGCCATCTCTCCAGCATTCAAATGATTGGCTTCTGAAAAAAAAAAGGCAGCAGGTTTAGTCATCAAGGCAGACATGAACTAATGCCCATAGAATAAATATGCATATTACAAAACCAAAATTGGTTTCCCATTGGAATACAAACATTAACCAAAAGGAGAGCTCATATGGCCTTGAAGTTGGAACTGCCTGTCGCTGCCGTGGAAGACCTCTGTACCGAGAAGCGGCACTGCCGGCGTCATCACTCCAGTCTATTAACCCGTGAGCCACCACACACTAGAGAGAAAGAGACAGAGACACACAAACCTGGGAACCTGTAGGTCCAGCAGGCCTCCATGTTGGTATGGCGGCACATCAGGGTGGAATCAGCGCAGCCAAAGGAAATTATGGTACCCTCAATGGACGTAGTGGCGGAGGACAGCGTCGATATATGGTCGTATATTTATATGTATGGAAGAACTTCCGTCTTCCGGTAAGAAATATGCATGGAAAAACTAACCACGCTAGGGATATAAACAAACTACAACATATTGACAAACCAACAGAGATTCAAACTGCACTGACCGACAACAAAAGGTAGCCTAATGGTGCCCAGACTTGTGCAGAGGACAGAACCAAATAGCCTATTCATTACTGCAAATATATTGCTTGACTTTTACATTTCACAGACAGCAATTGAACTCCATTACCACCTTACCTTTGAATATAATGTTGGAGATAAAGTAATCAGTACAAAAATAACACACATGCATGGATGCACGTATTCACTCCCTGCATTCTAGGCCCTTTCTTGAAAAGGTTGTGGAACACTAAATGGTGAAAAAAAGGGAAAAAAATTCTTTCACAAAATCTGAACATACCAAAATCCGATGCAACACTCCACCTGTTGGCTACCTTGAAGCCCTGAAACAATTCTTGGAATATGAACACTTCTTAAAACACCCCATACCAGCAGCGTCTCATGATCCAGTGCCAGCAATTCAGTTCTCAATCCAAAAATCTGGGCTGATGGCCACACATTAGATGCTTATGCTGCTACTTGCATTGCCGTACTCTTACCTTCTATTAGAATGCCTGGGGGGCCTGTCACTGCCATCAAACTGACTACTTTTATCCCAGTTTCTTCTAACGTTTCTTTGTGAACCTCTTGAGCCATGATCTTGATGATTAGCCATTCCTCTGTGATTCCTATCAAAGGCCAAGCCACCATCATGCACATCAGCCCTCCTGAATTGTTGTTCATTGCCTTTTGTCCTGCCATAGCGGTCCCCACTAGAGCTTCTAGCATTCAAGTTAGAGCTTCTGGCAGGGAAGTTATCTCTGAAATTTGCCGAGCCACCATCATGCATATCAGCCCTCCTGAATTGTTGTTCATTGCCTTTTGTCCTGCCATAACGGTCCCCATTAGAGCTTCTACTGTTCAAGTTAGAGCTTCTGGCAGGGAAGTTATCTCTGAAATTTGTCGAGGACCTGTTCCTCCTATTATCTGATTGAAACTGGTCATCCATGTCAGAGTCCATATCAGAAACTCTTTCACGACTTCCCTGGTTACGCCCTCGTTTAGATATAAAGCCGTTGTCAATATCCTCATCAGAATCAGAAATAGCCCCATCATCACTCTCTGCGCCGAAAGATGCATTTCTGCGGTTGTTCGAACCACTCCAACCTCTGGTCTTCTGCCAAGAATCAGCAATATGACTAGATTTTAGGGAGGGCTGACCATCAAATTCATCATCTACGTCATCTTTTTCTCCGTAATTGGAATTTCTACTGTGAGAAGATTCGTTGTAATCTTCTGAATCAGAAGCATCATCAAGGTCAGAATAACTGACCCTTGACACACCACCTGTCTGGCCACCTTTTGACAAATCGAGCTCGTAACTGTCAATATCGTCCTCTTCATCGTCAAAATCATTGAAACCAACTCTAGATGAGCTCAAGCTATCTCTTTCGGTGAACTTTCTTTCTTGTCCCGTGCTCCTTGTTTCATCCATTCCAAATTTCTCAGCCTTAAAACCCCTGGCATTATCTCTATATGAGTTGTCCACAGATGAACTCTCCCTACCTCTAGATGAATCAGCAAACTCAAATGCTGCAACATCAGCACCATCCGATTCATTATCATCAAAGTCAAAGTTCCACGCACTAGAAACCTCAGGCTTGCGAACTGGTCTTTCCGATCGTTGCCGTGGCCCAGATTGATATGCTTCTGTTTGGTTGTTGGTGTATTCATCTGGAGGGCGGTCATGTTCACAATGAAAACATGACATGTTCCGTCTGTAGTTCAAAAAATTGCACCTAGAAATAGATAGAGAAAATAGAAATATGTAAAGATGATAAATTATCACAAGTACAGTCATGAATGGTTCAAATGTACATTGCTTCCATTTATCATTTTTTTCGTATAATCATTAATTAATTGCCTCTTGCGCGATTTTAATTAATTGCCTCTTGACAAACATATGATAGCACAGAAACATTTCAACCTAAATCATGAACAAAAAATCAGAATCAAGATATTCTTATTCGCGGGAATGTTCTTTGGCCGATAATAAATATGGGTGTGATAAATATGTTGAGATGTACTAGGCATTACTAATGTGTATACATCTACTGCAGTGCAAGTTCAAACAATATAGCAAATAAATCTGTAGCAAGTGAACTAACCGAGGACACTCCCACTCTCCAGGGAGGAGTTGTCTCTTGGGACGCTTAGCATCACACTGCAAGCAGATAGTATTTTTCGCGAAGTTCATGAAGTCACACCTGCAACCACATACTTCAGAAAATAAGAATAGCTCATGAAGCCAACATTCTACAAATTACAGATGTCAGTAGTTAAAATACTTTGGGCAGAGCCAGTCTCCTTTCTTCATCTCTACATCATCACGTCCAACTCGTTTCTTTGGTGGTGGAGGTGGTTGCTTCACCTTAGGTGGCAACTTCCTGATTACGGGAGGTGGAAGATTAGGGTCAATAGGAACAGCACTCAGCTTGGCAATCTCATGTATTAATTTCCGAACAACAGTCTTCACGGAT
Source organism: Avena longiglumis (assembly GCA_030063025.1). Taxonomy (NCBI): domain Eukaryota; kingdom Viridiplantae; phylum Streptophyta; class Magnoliopsida; order Poales; family Poaceae; genus Avena; species Avena longiglumis. The sequence goes on along the minus strand of CP125978.1, from coordinate 482,730,820 downwards.
TTCAGTTTGAGAAGTGGTTTGTTCTCTACAGTTCCTTTTATATGATCAAAACCATAGACCAATAAAATACGCATAACATCAAGAGTCCGAGCTTCATCTTCTTTACGTGTAAGGATATAGCCCCTTGAGCATGAATTCCGCAAATTACAAGAACTGCACACCTGCAAATCAGGGGTAAAATAAACAGATTAGAAGATTACACCCTGCCTGGTCTTTCTAGAGTATTCTCATCCTTCAAGTTTATTTAGAAGTCACCCGGGGTGGGCATAAAACCGAGGAACTGAATAAGAAAGTAAGAAACCAAACTACTGGGAAAGGAAATGTTTTGATAATTATTTGCAGGTAGGAAACATAGCCACCTCTTATGCAAACAGACATTAACAAGAAAATTAAGACTTAAGAGGCATGTTTCTAATATGTTAACATAAGTGAGAAGATCAAATACTGCAGTTATTTAGTCATGCTGCTATAAAATGTGATACTATTGGGCCAGTGAATGTTGTATTAACCTTCTACGAAATCAGAAGAGGCGATAAAATGTATTCCCTCCATCCCAAATTAATTGACTCGACTTTGTCTAAATACGCAACAAAGTCAAGTCAATTAATTTGGGATGGAGGGAGTACTTACATTAGCAGCAACCAGTTACATAAACATAAACAAGCAATTTGATATAGATGACAACCCAGAATGCATGTTTTAATCTGGCACGTAAATAATTTGCAAATCAATAAACTGATGAGCTCCCGACGTGTGACCATTATTGTGCATATGGGACTGTTAAAATTAAGAAATTAAGTATATCCAAGGTTCGAAAAGCCGCTAGGCGAGCATTTTGCCACCACCCAGGGACAGAAAAATAGCTTTGATGAAGATGCGTAAATGTAAGAGAAAATCTAAAGATAGGAAGGGAACTGGAAAAACAGGCTAATATGGGCTGATTCGGCCACTAGAAAGGCCCATTATGTGCCTATTTAAGCAATAATCTGGGAGAACAGAAGATACGGTTTTTATTATAGGCTGTCCCCGTCCTCTGCCTCTCTCCCTCCCTGAAGCATGGGCTGCCACTGGAAGAGCTTGATTCCTCACTGGAGATGGGCATTTTCTCTCCGGAGAAGAGTGAGCCCTCATCGGAGATGTTTCTTTCTTACCGGAAAACGTCAATCTGTCGAGAAGGTCGGCGGAGAGACAAAATTCCTGATCCGATAGGACAACTCCCTTCCAGAGGACCTTGCCGGTGGTCTAAATCTTTGCATAAGGCCAAGGTGCAGTGTTCTGCCACCTCCCAGCACATATGTGCACGTAGGCGAACGCAGAAATACACCTTTTGTGAACTTACATATATCTATAGAGTACGACATCAAGAAAGGAGATGATCCTATCCCATCTTGTTTTTCTGTTTTCCATCCCCCAGCTAGAACATAACATGGTGAAATCAAAACATGTGGGCAACGGAGATAAACTTGAGTTTAGCTGCAACTTACATCACCCTCATCAAGGTGGACAAGTTTTCTTATCAGCTTTGCAGAAAAGACAACTTTTGGATCCATGCTGGGGCACCCATGGCCAACCAATACTTGAAGATCCTTCCTAGGCAACGGTCTGCATCATTGAGGAACTGTTAATATCATTGATATAACCTTTTGGTTTGAATACAATATTGTCTTCAGCAACTTCTTTACTTTGAGGCATAACAACGAAATCTGCATGAATAGTACTCACTGTTTTGGAATACGTTAGAGTTGCCTTTTGTTAGCATGTGCTTTAGATTAGTAGTTCGGATAGTCCCAGATATTTCTTCCCAAAAGAAGCCTTGCAATGATTGGAAGTAAGCTAGTGCGCACAGCGTCCATGATTTTCTAACTTTATGTATAATACAATTGTATTTCTGCATTTCCCTGCTTTAGGGATAAATGTAACGGATGCTTTCCACAAATTTCATGGTACCTACATGTAATTTGAGGAGACAAGGTGAATCCTATGCGCAACAGAAGAATTCTATCCATCGTTCTCCACTTAGAGCAGTGACAACTTCTGATGAAGTGTAAACATTTGTGGAACTATTCAGCTATTCATTAATGTCGCTAGATTGTATGGATAGAAGATCTGTATCAAATTATACCCAACAGTAATAAGAATCCCTGGTGCCTATCATCTCTAAACCTGCCTAAGCAACTGTTTTGTCAAAACAATCCAAGAGGAGCACAGCGGTTCAATTTGACTACTAGAAATAATTGTACAAGAGGAAACGTAAAGTGCTCTGAAGGATATGCAATTAAACGAGCAGCAAACGTACTTGAGGATGTCAAAGCGGTCGCGGCCGAAGTTCATGCAGGCGTTCTTGACGGTGGTCCAATCCCTGGAGAAATCGAAGCCGGACTCCTCCGAGATCTCCGAGAGATCCATGGGCACGGCCGCGGCGAGACGGGACTCCTCATCTGCGGGGCCGAGGTCGAAGTACCTCTGCTGCGCGAGGCGTTCCATGAGCTCGATCCACTCGGGCCAGGGGTGCACCAGCTCCACCTCCCTCCTCAGCACCTCCGCGACGCTCATCCTCTCGACCTCCACCACCTCCGGATCCTTCTCGCCGGCCGTCGCCACGGCCTCGAGCTCGACATCCTTCTCCGGCTCGCGCGGCTCCGGCGAAGTGGGCGACGGAGACGCGTCGAGTGGAGGCGGGGGAGGGCGGCGCCACGATTGGATGCGGCGCAGGGCGGCGTCGCGGGCGGACAGGTCGGAGGAGCGGGAGCGATCGAGCGCGTCGAGCTGGTCGAAGACGAAGGAGAGGCGGGCGGAGAGGGACGGGGGCTTCGGGGAGGAGGAGCCGGGGCCCTCCGGCGAGGTGGGCAGGGGAGAGGATGGGGAGGAGAAGGGGCGGGCACGGTGGAGGAGGAGGGAAGGGTTGGGGATGGCGCGGCGGCGGCGGAGGAGCGACAGGAGGAGGCAGGAGGCCGCCATTTGCCGGGGGTTTGGCGGTGTGGGGAGGGGAGGGCAAAACCCTCAGCCGTCAGTTAGTCAGCAGAGCTGCAGAAACGGCGATCAGCTTCTTCTTTTTTTCCCTTTTCCCCCTTGGGATCACAAGGTTTTCCTTAAAGCTAGTCAAATGGGCCGGCCCGGTACGCCAGTTTTTAAATAATACATTTTATTTAGTCATTTCGAGAAATATCTGCCACGCACTGTGACGTACACCTGTCGCCTACTGCTCCATCTACATCGACGGCCCAAGGCGACCAACCCGTGCTACGGAGGGGAGATCGAGTACGCAAGCCCAACCCACGCTACGTTGAAGCCCAGATCCAAAGGAAGGAAGCAGCACAACGAGGGAGGCGTAAAGAGGAGGGTGTGTGGCGTGAGTGAGGTGTGGAAGGAGCATTCTGTATCTGCACATCTCCCTTCTCGTATCCCCTACTCTCTCTCTTCCCCAATCCCCTGGAATTCTAGAACCCTAGTTCATCTATATCAAATTGATGATTGAGAGTAGATCGGAAACCATAACAGTATCGCATGTATTTAAAATTTTTGATACGTAGTACATCATCGGTTTGGGCCAAGCCGACTGCGTCACTCGGTTTGGGCTAGACCGAGTAAGCCTCAATCGGCCAGACGCATGCCGAATGCATGTCGTCGCGGGCTCCATGTTGGTTGAGTGTCTAGTCGGTCATGCCCTGGCCAATTGGAACCAGAGCCGTGACGCGCGCTGGTTGGCTGCTCCTCTCTTTTTCAACTTGGCTTGGTCCTGGACTGATTGCTTTTTTAATCGGTTTGGCCCTGACAGATTGATTTTTCAATCAGCTTGGCCCTGATCGATTGGAGTAATCGGCTTGGCAAAGGGCCAATTGGAGTAATCGACTTGGCCCAGGCCGACTAAAGCGCATTCGGCTTGGCCTAGGGCCGCAATGTTCTAGATATCAAAATTCTTAATTTCATGCAATACTTCTCGAATTGATTAAAAAATGTATTATAAAAAATTACCCTGATATGAATAGCCGTTTATAAACGGGTGTGCCAGCTCGTTTTGGCAAAGCATGGCATACGAGCTTCATGGGTTGCCCGCGTACTTTTTAGCCTTTACGAGGTCTTTCTTGCTCAAAGTTAAAAAAATAGAAAAATCTTAATAATTTAGGAAATGTAGAATAACCTATAAATTCTAAAATATATAAAATAAATGGGCGGTGTCGCACCAACAAACGGGCCTCATTTTAGTGATATGTCCGGTGCTATAGTGGGCCTTGTGCTGACATGACTTTAGGGTATGCATGAGCACACGGACACATGTTTGCAAACAAGTTGTTCGGATACCCTCCACACGACATGCGAAAATACGAGCACTAGGAACACCTCAGAAATTACTGCTTACAAAAAAAATCAATGATGCAGCGCATGTGCACCTCTTTCTCCACGTGTATCGCAAATGCGTTTGTAATTATTAAAGTAAAAAAGGTTAGAAATGATATACACGATTCCAATCTCTCCAATTAATACAAAAGATCCTCAACCAATCAATTACTCTCTTCGATCACTTCACTCTCTCTATCGCTCCATGAATCCGTTGAGCTATGGCTCCCGCTCTACCGTCGGTCCACCCACTGCCCGCTCTATCTTGATCCGTCCCCATCTCCTATCTCTGAACCGCTGTCATTGCAGCCATTAAGAATCTTGCAGAGATGTCAGTCCATTAAAATAGTGGGCTCACGGAGCGAAAATAGAAAAAAATCATTAGTTTACACCAAACTTTTTAACTTTCTGCAATTACAAATTATTATATCGACATATGATTTAAACCACTATTGTATTTGTATTATATGTTAAGAAATAGCCAATCCATAATACAATAATCAAACAAATATACTATATTTTATTATGTAATATTTGACTTTCATAGTGGAAATTGCATTTGCACATAATTAGAAGCACGTGTAGCACGGCCTAGTTGTTTACTTTAGACATTAAGTCTTAAAATTCTTTGGTTAAATTGTATTTTCTTCGTCAAGGAAAATACAAAATTGTATATCTTCACATATAAAAAAATTTCACTTAGATGACTACATATATATATATATATGCATGTTTATGAACTTTTTTAAGTATCATGAACTATCTCTAGAGCTAATAGAGGTTTTCTTGAATACATATATTCTTACCAAAAGTTTCTTGAATACATGGTTGTCTATTTTAGGTGAGAATAAATAGAAGATAAAACCAATGTATCAAATAAAATTTCTAGATATACAAAATATCTAACAATAACACGCTAATCATTGCATTGCTTATGGCCAATTAGAGCTAAACTGGAGTTATGCTAAATAAACCAATAGAATAGCGCGCGGGAGCATGCACGTCCCAATCCGAGTGCACCGTAAAATTTTAGCGCGGCACTGCGTTTTGCGCTATCCGGTGTCGCATATTTGGTGCTCCGATAACAGCACGTGCCATCGCTGGCTAGGCAAATGCCCGAGAAAATCCCCCACGCTCATGCCCCGTCTTTTCCAATCCACCCCAACCATTCCGGCGTCGCCGCCTCGCCGATTAAGTCCCGTCGGCTCTATCCCAATGTGAACGCTGCCGCCGCGCGTGCCCCGTGCGCCCCATCGCCGCCTCGCCAGGAGCTTGGTTTTTTCGTCGATTCGTTGCCACCATCGCCACCGCGCATTGAATCTCCCCAGATGCCATGCTGACGCGGCACCACACCGAGCTTGACGACGATGATGTCCTCCTCTAGCCGAGAGGCAACTTGGCACACACAATGTGTTCGTCGAAATCGCCGCAAGGTTTCCATCGCCGCGCTCACGCCCATTTTGTTTACATTTCATTTGGTAGAAGTATTTCAGTTTTTTACATGCTTGTAGATAAGTTTTTGCAATGATTCATCCGACGATGAACTTGGTATTGAGGAAGAAGAAAACATCTCCATACTATTGGCTTGGTGCGCCAATAAGAAGTCGGAGAATGGTGGCTCGGTTTTTGGAGACAAAAGTTGTGGAGGGAACGAATCGAAGGCCACGAGAATTTTAGGAAGAAGAAAACATCTCCATACTATTGGCTTGGTGCGCCAATATGAATCCGGAGATTGGTGGCTCGGTTTTTGGAGACAAAAGTTGTGGAGGGAACGAATCGAAGGTTACGAGAATTTGATATCGGATGTATTTCAATGAAAATGCAAAATATACCAAGAGCTATTTTTGTCGCGTTTTGGATGAGCATCGACTTGTTCAAGCGCATCACGAAGGAGGTGGTGAAGTATGATGGCTACTTTGTGCAAAGGAGGAATGTCGCTGGAGAACTTGGCATAGCACCTACCAGAAGGTGACCTCCTGTAACACCCTCAGAATCGACCTTATGCAAGTTTTAGCGAAACCCGCCAAACTCACATAGAAACGATTCAAAGGTGCCACCAGCACTTTCGTATGGTGGAAAACAAAGTAATAACATTACACAACAGTCCTCGATGGGACCCACAGTAAGATATATATAACAATGACTCAATGAGTCAAGAATACGATATACAATACGAAGATCCAAATCACCGGAAAATGACACGTCGTCCGACTACGGACAAGATGCAAATGGGGCTAAGAGCCCTAAAGAATAACCAATGGCGTCCATAACCTGAGCCAAGCCGAAAGGGTAACCCCGCTAACGGCCGATCTCAAAACCTGCTTAAACAAAAGGGTGCCGACAAAGGGCAAAGGAAAAGAGGAGCGTCGATCTGAGGCCAAGACAGCGAGGCTAGAATTCGGCGGTCCTCGCCTACATAGGTATGGTGGACTGAAGCGGCAGCGGCAGCATGCACTAAACAACCTATAGAGACTCGATACAACTGGCGACTATCAGAGAGAGGTAAGAAAGACCTATTCGGAACCAGACTGATACTAACACCAAACAATCCCATCCTGGTATTCCCCCTCGAGACCAAACGAGGAAATCAACCGAGGAACTCACACAATTGGCAGTTTTATCTATTCAGTTATCGTTGCAGCAATTACTAGTCAGGTTTAGATAGTCATCCTGGTAAAATAAGCAGTGGGCACTTTTAGTTGACCATTCCGTGATAGTTGCAACACTTACTAGTCAGATACAATTAGCATGAGATAACCCCCAAAACCCAGCAGTTGTTGGTACTTTTACTTAGCCATTCCGTTGTAGTGAAGCTGATTACTAGTCATATCGGATACAAGTCAATTTATAACAATAAACTTTAGTTATAGTTGTCTATGATCAAGCACTGTGCTCCAAGTCGTCCATAACCGCGGACACGGCTTCTCGAAAAGATTTAACCTGCAGGGTGCACCAAAGTATCCACGAGCACTTGACCTTTTTGCGGATCGTTAACATACACCCATCGGTATGTCGGCGGGCCTAAGTCACGACGCCCTGCACCAAAGCAAGCACGGGGCCACCCACTAAGTACACCAACGAAGTCGGCGGTCTCGAGACGGACTTAGGGTTTCGCTGGTCGATGGAACGACAAAGAAATCCCAAAACTGGACTGTCGATACGAAAACACTCCGCTTCCTAACAAGACAAGGTGCCTCGCACAATCGTAAATAAAGCGAAAGCATGGCATAAGTACAGGATCGTAAATAAAACCTCAAACTAGTTTGTGGCCCCAAGACAATACTTTGAAATCAGGTAATAATCAATGGGGGCCATAACTCCCCAATGGTTAGCGCTCGATCTCTAACAGTGTCAAGAACTCGGTCCTACGGGACACAAGTGGGCTCGAAACCAACATTATCTATCACCCACCGATGCCTCTTACTTACTTCAATTTTAGTTGTTAAACAGTAATTAAAGTGAACGAAAAGTAAAGCCATGATCATCTCCAACATCAACATGCGAAAACATAAACAATCGTGGCACTTGACGACACGCAAAGATTGAGCAAGCGACTACGACGCTTAAGTCTCACTATCTACCAAACAATGTAATAGGGTGTGTCCAAGGCAATATAAGGCTGTAAGGGATATCACGGTACGAAAACTAGAGCATCGCAACACGTATAGCAATAGATCAACAGGAGGGAATAAATACTATAAAAGTAAGATAGGTAGAAAAGGGGAGATGCTGCTTTGAAAACATTGTCGAAGGGTTCATCCAAGATCGGGCGAAGCTCACATCAACTCAACGGCCTTATCCGCCAAGAAGCAAAGCACTAGAATAAACACCGGATGCAATATTTAATACAACGGCGTAAGATCGGCATGATGCATGTATGATGTATGACATGGCAAAGGTGCGATGCAATTAGGTAAATATTAAGTGGAACCGGGGTCCCGACAATTAATTAAATGGTTCAAGTTATTTAGAACCCCCGCAATTTAAATGTTGTCTTAACAAGGCAATATTATATCACCGGTTCGCTACACAGAATTAAATGAGGCCAATATAAGGCTAGATTTGCCCGCATATGGGCCCCATATTTAATTATAAGGTGAATCGGCAAAAGGCCCCCAAACCACACAAACATGCATGCGAGATGAGTGATTAATATGCAACAGGTTTTATGTATAGCATTTATAAAATAGGGGCTCGGGAAAAGGTTCACACATTAGGGGTCTCGACGATCTTGGGGTTCCGGGGGGTTCGGGGTCGGGTCTCGGGGGTTCAGGGTTCAACGGAAACGTTCTCGGATAGCGGAGTAGATCTTGGCGTTCGGGAGGAAGTTCTCGGTGTTCCGTGAGGTAGACCTTGTCGCATCCGTGGTCTTCGGGCCCGCAGGATCGAGGCGTCAAATTCCGGGAAGGCGATCTTGGGGTATCATCCCGATCATTGGTGGCGAACTTGGGGCTCGACAACGGGGTCTTCAGGGTTCCATGTCGGAGTGCTTGTTGTCCCATGGCGATCTCGGCGGCTTCGGATCCGGAAAGGAGCACTCGACGTTCCGGGGAGAAGACCTTGGCGTCATATATTGAGGTTGTCGGGTGTCGGTGCCGGACTCGGGTGTGGCGTCGATGGTCTTACGTGGCCCGATGGTTCCATGTCGACGACCTTGGGGCCTTGGTGTCTTCGGGTTCCGTGAAGACGAGCTTGTCGACCTTGGGTCCGGGTAGGCGATCTTCTTGTCCATGTAGGGGAGCTTGAGGTCTCTCGTGGCTTCGATTGTCGTGTCGGTGTCGACCTTGTCTTTGGAGGGCGGCACCCACATCGCATCAAGGCTACCACACCATCTTCTCGGGTTTGACTTCATGGTACCACCACACCACACAAACAAAACTTGTGTCGAGCCTCTTCACATCACACCAACGGATTGGCAACACCTTGAACAGGAACCAGCATCAGAGGATTGAGGCGGATGCTGATGACGGGTCGTTTCGGGGCCTCCCGTGGCGGCGGTTCTGCCAGAGAGGAGGGCAGGGAAGCAGCGGTACTCGGGGACGTGCGGTTGTGCGCCGGAACAAGGGCGGGCTTGGGGTAGCAGGCGATGCGCAGGGCCGAGACGGCTCTGGCTCAGGAGGGCGGAGACGCGGCCGGTGCAGACGGAGGTCGAGGGCGGGGCGCCTCTCGGGAGCGGCGGCGCCCAGAGGAGGACCCGGCGGCGGAAACGGGGATGCGCGGGGTCGGGGTTGCGGGAGGGGCGAGGACAGGAGCCGGAGAGCGGCGGTCGACGCGGTGGGCGGGCCGGGCGGCAAGGCGGTGGAGAGGAGCCACGGGAGAGGAGGAGAACGAGGAGCGGCGGGCGGAGCCTGTGGAGGCCAGGAGCGGAGGTGGTGGCGGCAGGAGGAGGTCGACGCGAGCTGGCGAGGCGGGAGGCGGTCCGGCGGTGGCCGCGGGTCGGAGGCGGAAGCCATGGCGGAGGATCGACTACGGGCGAGCCGAGGGAGAGGCGGCGCGAGAGAGCTAGAGGAGAGAGGGAGAGAGAGGAAGAAGAGAGGGAGGCGACGGGCAGTGGGGCGGGGTGAGGGGGCCAGGCGGCGGTTGGATCGGGTCGTGGGGCTGCAGGCGCGGCGTGGTTGGTGTGTGTGTGGCTGGGGTGGGTCCTGTGGAGAGAGAGGGGAGAGAGAGAGGGAGGAAGAGAGGTGGTGAGGTGGCGGCAGGAGATTGGTTAGGGAGAGGGTGAGGTGTCAGTGGGATTGGCCGGGTGAGGTGGAGGGTGGGTAGACTAGGTTGGGTAGGTTTAGGAATTTAGGCGACCGATTTTAATTCTCGGGTGGTCGTCGGTCGGTTCGGCCTGCTCGAGCCCCACTAAAATAATTAAATAATTTATTTAATTTGCAATAAACTTTTATAAATAGATTTTAGACAAACAACATATCCGGAAGCATCCGGGGTTTAATTTGAAATAGAAGGAGGGCTAGTTTCAGAAAATAGTAGACTTTCGCAACATAGTTTTTAGGCAAAACAATATGCATGATGATGACGATGCTCAAATGCAATGCGGCATGATGACATGAGCATGCGGTCACGATGATGCAACGCACAAAAACAACGCGATTTTATAGTAGTGGTTTTGCGGGATGCCACACCTCCGTGTTGCATATGTTGGCATACGGTAATACCGACGGATCTAGTTGATGATCACTTGTCCATGAGTGAGAATATCGCTTTCAAGTGTGCCAAGCGCCTTGTCGTCGCAATTGTGCAAGTGTTTGGCTTCACATACTTGAGAGCCCCCAATGTTGAAGACACGACTAGGTTTTTGGAGTTGAACAAGGCTTGGGGGTTTTCAAGTATGCTTGGTTCAATTGATTGCATGCATTGGAATTGAAAGAATTGTCCCACGATATGGCATGGACAATTTAAAGGACACAAAAAGAATTCTTTTATAATCCTTGAAGCGGTGGCCGATTCACGAGACTTGGATTTGGCATGCACTTTGGTATGCCTAGGTCTTGCAATGGCATCAATGTTCTTCAATGGTCACCGTTTGCATTGCGTGAAGGTCCACTAGTGGAGTTTGAAGCAAATGGCCACAAGTACAACTATGGCTACTATCTTGCCGACAACATTTACCAAAGATGGCAAACATTTGTAAAGTCGGTTCACCAACCTAAAGGTAAGAAACAAACCAATTTTCACAATGCACAAGTGGTGGCTAGGAAAGATGTCGAGAGAGCATTTGAGATTTTGCAATCCCAATTTGCTATTGTGAGAGGACCGACTAGATTTTGGGACCAAGAGTGTCTTTGATATATCATGAACGCTTGTGTCATCATGTATAACATGATCATCAAGGATGATCGTGGCAAGGATATAGATCACACCCATTGTGAATTGATGGTGTTCCCGTGCAAGTGAAGAGGCAAGCACATAGGGCGACGCATTTCATTTCCTCGCATCAATTCGATTCGATCCGATGAGAGTTACGAGACGCGTGACGAGCTTCAAAAAGATATCATCGAGGAGTAGTGGAAATGGTTTGCAAAACGATAGTTCCTTCTTTATTTGTATGTATGTTGTATTGTTGATGAACAACTTATTGTATTTATTGGTGAACAACTTATTGTATTTATTGGTGAACAATTTGTTGTATTTGTTGTATTGATTTTATATACTATTTTTTGTGTTGCAATAAATAAACTAGACAATTTCTGTTGAATTATTTTGATTTGTTTGATCTTGTTGATCGTATGAAAGTGTGTGTTTGTTGTTTGTATCGGTGTTACACGCTGTAGTTTGCCACGCCTGGTAGATGGCTGTTTTTTGGTGACAGAGCAAGCGCAATTTAAATCTTAAGCGGTACCGGGGTCCCGACAATTATTTAGGTGATTCATGTTATTTAGAAACCCCGCAATTTAAATGTTGTTTTAGCATGGCAAAAGATAGCACCGAGTTCGCTACACAAATTTAAATGAGGCCAATATGAGGCTAGATTTGCCCGCATATGGGCCCCATATTTAATTATTAGGTGAATCGGCATAAGGCCCCCAAACCACATGATAAGATGCATGCATGAACAATTATTATGCGACAAGTTGTTATTATGTCATAAAATAGGGTTTCGGAAGGGTTCACATTAGGGGCCTCACGATCTTGGGGTTCCGGTTCGGTCTCGGTGGTTTCGGTCCGGCTCGGATCCGTGGTGCACGGAAGCGTTTCGTCACGGGGCGATCTTGTCGCATCGGGTCTCGTGTCCGGGCAGAACTTGTGTCGGGCGCATCGGATTCTTCCGGTCGGGCGTTTTTGTCGCGTTCGGGTCTTCGGTCATGTCGACGGTCATGGCGTCGGGTGAAGCACTTGTCGATCCGCATCGGCGTTCTTGGCGTTCGGGAAAAGATCTTGGCGTTACGCCGGTGTCCTCGGGTTTGCTTGCTCGGGTACATGACGGAGTACTTGTCGCACATATGGCCTTCGGTTCCAGCTCCGGGTTCGGTCTTCGGGGGTTCCGACCATCGGACAATGCTCCGTGTAGAAGATCGCTTCGAGGGTGTCGAGTCCAAGGGCCTTGTGCAACTCGTCGGGGCGTCAATGGGGTGGCTCTTGGCGTGTCGAGGTGGTACTTGCCCGTTCGGTTGGTCGATCCCTGCCGATGAGACGAAGCTTGGCACCGGTTCCGGCGACATTGACTCGAGGGTTCAACCTTCGGGGTTCGACGTTCCGCGCCAGGGACGGTCTTGATGTCGATCTTGTCAGCTTCAAGGGGCTTGTAGGAGGGGCCGCTAGACGAGGTGGAGTTGTAGGTCGACGCTACAGAGCTCGAGCAGACAAGACGGACCTGGCGGCAGAGGACATCACGGGAGGCGGGCCCACAAGCGCTTGGCGATGCGCACGGGCGGCGACGGAACACGGCCGGCTCGGGCCCGGGCTAGGGCTCGAGATGGTGGCGGGCTTGTCGACGAGGCGCCGGCGAGGGCGGGACCACGGGCGACGGCGACGGCGCGCTGGGGCGAGAGGCGGCGCAGCCGAGATCGCAGCGGGCGCAGGCGAGCTCACAATGGGCGGTGGAAGGACGACGGAGGGTCGGGCTCATGGAGGACGCGGGCGGCGACGTTGAGCTCGGAGGCGATGGCGGTGGCGGGCTTGGGGAGAGAGGCGGCGGGTCAGGCGGCGGCCGCGCCTGGCGAGGCGGGCCGGGCATGGGCTTTGGGAGACGCCCGGGCGAGGAGGCGGCTGCTCCGTGGGAGGCGGGCCGACGGAGACGGCGGGCCGGGAGGGGAGTTCGCGGACGCCGGGCGAGGGAGGTGGGGCGTGGTTGCCGGCGCCGGCGGGGCGAGGCCAGCGAGAGAGGAGACCGCGCTGCTGTCAGTGAGCCAGAGGAAGGAGGAGGGGGGTCTTGGTCGCCGGCGGGCGCGGCCGGGCATCGCGGAAAGCAGCACGCAGGGCGAGGGACGGGACAGTGTGGAGGCGGACCTGCGTGGGACCGGGTGGGGATCGTCGGGGCTCGCGGTTGGTGGCGGGGCATCTGAGGTGCTAGCTGCCAGGGGAGGTGGGTGGACCGCGTGGGCCCACGGGGAGCAGTGTGGCCCAGGGGTTGGTGGAAAAAAACGGCCAGGCGTGTGTGCTGTGTTGGAGAGGGAGAGAGGGTTAGGAATAGGTGGCATGCAGGGATAGGCCAGGGGATAGGGAGGGGTGAGGTGGCGCAAGGGAAGTGGCCAGGGTGAGGTGGAGGGTTGGGTGTGGGTAGACTAGTTGGTAGGAATAGGATTAGATGGGTGATTGGGTGGACCGCTTTAGTTTTTCTGGGCCGATCGGATCTATTTGGCCGTTGCGCCTCACCGAAAATAATTGAACTTTGTATTTGTTTTAAACGAAGCAAACCGATAGCGCCAAAATAAAATATTCCGGGACCCGGTTTGGCTTGAATAAAGGACGGGCGCTTAGGAAACAAACGGACTTTGAAATAGTTTTGACAAACAACATATGATGATGACGATGCAATGCACAAATTCAACGCGGTTTTCTAGTAGTGGTTTTATGGGATGCCACAATTCGACACCACTAACAATGGATCTCGCCTCGAGATCCGCCTCATGGTACCGAAGGAAGGTCGGCGATCCTCGCCTTCTCACTTCGTAGATCCTCGCGACACCACTAACGAGGGTTCATCCTCCATCTTGAAATCGGCGACACCACCAACAAAGGGTCGTTGTTCCCGATCGCCGAGAGAACACTCCGAGAACAAAGGACGAAGGTAGAGGTATCAAACGATAAGGCCACCTCTAACTTCCATTAGACGAGGGAGAAGTTACATTGATCCACCCTCGATGTACGTAGCGAACAGTAAGAGTCGGGTAGGGTGATCAGTCCATTCCGGACCCAACTATCAACTCTATACATGGGTAGGAGAATCAGGCAACTCAACTCTCGAGATTTAGACTGAAGATCTTCATAGGTGGTATCCGGAACAAAGGAATGTTGCCAGCAGAAATCGTATGAACGACACAATGATTAGGTTTCGCGGTGGTTCCATTGGCATGAACAACACATGCTCAAGGTTAACCCCAACTTCACCAATGCTCGTCCTTCTCATATGTTTTTCAACGACACTGATATCCGGCAAGGAACACATATGGATAAAGAGCTCAAGAACAAAAGATCGGATGAAGGGCACAACAGAACAGCTGCAGATTGATGATCGTAGCACCTCCGTTACAAAAGGGGGAAAGCGAAGCCCTGAAGGTACGACGGAAACCCAACCACGAGAAATCCTGGACTCGAAGAAAGAGAAGAGAGCGGATTCAAAACACGTAGAGGTAAGAGGAGAACAGAGAGGGTAAGGAGTAAACCGCACCTAGTCGTAACTATCCAACCGATTTTCCAAAATAGTTTTAACTCTCTACTTACCGTTAGCTAGGTTATCCTACAGGTGGACTTGTGGGTATCGCAATCGCCGAGCTCGATACCACTCAGAACACCTCGAGATCGGACCTATGCAAGTTTGAGCAAAATTCGCCAAACCCGCATAGAAACGATTCAAAGGTGCTCACCAGCACTTTCGCAAGTGGAAAACGGCAATAACATTACACAACAGTCCTCGATGGGACCCACGTAAGATATATACACCAGCGACTCAAAGAGCCAAGAATACAAATATAATACACAGGTTCCAAATCACCTTGAAAACGATAGAGCGTCCTGCTACGGACAAGAAGCAAATGGGGCTAAGAGCCCTGAAGAATAACCAATGGCGTCCATAACGCCTGTGCCAAGCCGGAAGGGTAACCCCGCTAACGGCCGATCTCAAAACCTGCTTAAACAAAAGGGTGCCGACAAAGGGCAAAGGAAAAGAGGAGCGTCAAGATCGAGGCCAAGACACGCGAGGCTAGAATTGGCAAGGTCCTCGGTATGGTGGATCAAGCGCAAGCAAGATGCACTAAACAACCTATAGAGACTCGATACAACCGCCGGCAATTCGAGGGGTAAGAAGGACCTATCCGAACCAACTCGACACTATCATCAAACAAACCCATCTCGGCGCTTCCCTCGAGACCATCGAGGAAGTCAACCGAGGAACTCACACGGTTGGCGCTTTACTTATTCAGCTTATAGTTGCGGCACTTTACTAGTCAGTTTAGATAATCATCCCGATAAAATAAGCAAGGCACTTTAGTTAATCATTCCGTTATAGTTGCAACAATTACTAATCGACACAGAAGCATGAGATAACCAAACCCAACAGCTTGTTAGCACTTTTATTCAGCCTTCCGCTAGAAGTTGCCATACTTACTAGTCGTTCAATGGTCGCAAGCGACAATCCAAACAAGCAATTGTGGGCGATTAATTAGCCATTCCATTGTAGTGAAGCTGATTACTAGTCATTATAAGTCAAATTTATAGCAAGAACTTTAGTTATGCTTGTCTATGATCGAGACATCTGGCTCTAAGTCGCCCATATCCATGACACGCCTTTAAAGTTTTACCCCGGGTGCACCAATAGCAACACACGCCGATCAACCTCGAAAACCAAATCAAAACCCAACGAGGCTTTCACGACCAACAATCACAGATTCAAATATTTCGTGGGGCCACCCCATTGAGTAGATCCCGCAACGAGTAAGCAAGCTCGAGACGGACTCAAGGTTTGCGCCAATGGTCAGAAGCGATCGGGAACCCGAAGTGTGGCTAGGCTTGTCGACACCGCGTAATCACTCCGCTTACCTAACAAGACAAAGGTGCTCCTCGCACAATTTAAATACGTAAAGTAGCATGGCATAAGTACAGATCGTAAATAAAACCTCAAACTAGTTTGTGGCCCCAAGAAATAAGAATGAATCAAGCTCGCTCGGGGTCCCATATACCTCCCGGATGTGGATAGCGCGATAAATCAAGGAACATGTATCAAGTACTCGGGGTCTTACGGGACACAAGTGGGCGTTCGGAAACCAAATATTATCTATCACCCACCGATGCCTCTGCTTATTCCAATTTTAGTTGTTAAACAGAAATTAAAGTGAACAGTAAGTAAAACTAGCACCAACTCCAACAACAACATGCGGCAATACATCAGCAACTGTGGCATAGGACGACACACATCAGCACTTGAGCAAGCAACTACGACGCGCAAGTCCAACTATCTACCAAACAACAGGTAATAGGGTGTGTCCAAGGCAATATAGGGCTGCACGGTATATCACAGGTACGGAAACTAAAGCATCGCATCACAGATAGCAATAGATCAACAGGAGGGGAGTAAATGCTATAAAAGTAAGATAGGTAGAAAGGGGGAGATGCTCGCCTGAAAAACATTGTCGAAGGTTTTCCCCGAAGATCGGGGCGAAGCTCACATCAACTCAACGGCCTTATCCGCGAAGAAGCAAAACACTAGAAGAAACACCGGATGCACTATTCAATACAACGGCAGAAGATCGGCATGATGCATGTATGATGCATGACATGGCAAAGGTGCGATGCAATTAGGTCATCTTAAGCGGTACCGGGGTCCCGACAATTATTTAGGTGATTCATGTTATTTAGAAACTCCGCAATTTAAATGTTGTTTTAGCATGGAAAAAGATAGCACCGAGTTCGCTACACAAATTTAAATGAGGCCAATATGAGACTAGATTTGCCCGCATATGGGCCCCATATTTAATTATTAGGTGAATCGGCATAAGGCCCCCAAACCACATGATAAGATGCATGCATGAACAATTATTATGCAAGTTGTTATTATGTCATAAAATAGGGTTTGGAAGGGTTCACATTAGGGCCTCGACGATCTTGGGGTTCCGGTTCGGGTCGGTCTCGTGGTTTCGGTCCGCTCGGATCCGTG
Organism: Avena longiglumis; assembly: GCA_030063025.1. Taxonomy (NCBI): domain Eukaryota; kingdom Viridiplantae; phylum Streptophyta; class Magnoliopsida; order Poales; family Poaceae; genus Avena; species Avena longiglumis. The sequence continues at coordinate 482,713,671 of CP125978.1, read as the reverse complement.
GTGCGACGGAAGCGTTCTCGGCCACGGGCAGATCTTGTCGACGGGGTCTCTTGTCCGGGCAGAACTTGTGTCGGCGTCGGCGCATCGGATTCTTCCGGTGGCGTTCTTGTCGCGTTCGCGTCTTGGTCATGTCGACGGTCATGGCGTTCGGTGAAGCACTTGTCGATCCGCGTTCGGGCGTTCGGGAAAAAGATCTTGGCGCTCGCGCGGTGTCCTCGGTTTGCTTGCTCGTACATGACGGAGTACTTGTCGCACATATGGCCTTCTTCCAGCTCCGGTTCGGTCTTCGGGGTTCCGACCATCGGACAATGCTCCGTGTAGAAGATCGCTTCGAGGGTGTCGAGTCCAAGGGCCTTGTGCAACTCGTAGGGGCGTCCTTGGGGTGGCTCTTGGCGTGTCGAGGGTGGTACTTGGCGTTCCGGTTCGGGTCGATCCTGTCGATGAGATTTAGCTTGGCACCGCCCCGCGACATTGACTCCGAGGGTTCAACCTTCGGGGTTCGATGTTCCGCGCCAGGGACGGTCTTGATGTCGATCTTGTCAGCTTCAAGGGGCTTGTAGGAGGGGCCGCTAGACGAGGTGGAGTTGTAGGCCGACGCTACGGAGCTCGAGTTGCAGACAGCACGGACCTGAGCGGCACGGCAGAGGGACATCACGGAGGCGCGGGGCCCACAGGCGGCTTGGCGGCAGACGGGCGAAGGCGACGGAACACGGGCCGGGCTCGGGCGCCACTGGGCGAGGGTCGAGATGGCGGGGTCGACGAGGCGCCGGCGAGGACGGGACCACGGGCATGACGGCGACGGGCGCTGGGCGAGGCGGCGGCGCCGGAGATCAAGCAGGCGCGCAGTGAGCTCGCAATGCGGCAAGGAAGGACGACCGAGGGGATCGGCTCGGGAGACGCGGCAGGCGACAGCTGAGCTCGAGGCGACCGCGGTGGCGGGCTTGGGAGAGAGGCGGCGGGTCATGCGGCCTTGGCGCCGGCGCGGCGCAGGCGGGCGGGCGGGGTTGGGAGACGCCCGGGCGAGAGAGAGGCTGGGTCTCCGGGAGGGCTGACGGAGACGGCGGCGGCCGGGCCGGAGTGAGCGGACGCGGCGAGGGAGGTGGGCTGGTTGCCGGGCGCCCGGGGCGGAGGCGCCAGCGGCAGAGGGAGGAGCGCGGGCCGCGCTGTGAGGGAGCTGTGAAGGAGGAGGAGGGCATGGTCGCCGGCAGGCGCGCCACGGCGACCGGGCAAAGGACAGCACGCGGATGGGGCGGAGGGACGGGGACAGCAGGAGGCGGGGTGGGGACCGTGATCGGGGTGGCTCATGGTTGGTGGGCGGGGGCATCTGGAGGTGCTAGCTGCCGTGAGGTGGGATTGACCGTGGGCCCACGGGCAGGGAGCCGTGCGCTGCAGGGGTTGGTGGAAAAACGGCCAAAGCGTGTGTGTTGGAGAGAGAGAGGGTTAGGAATAGGTGGCATGCAGAGGCTGTGGGATAGGGAGGTGAGGTGGCGCAAGGAAGTGGCTGTGGTGAGGTGGAGGGTGTGGGTAGACTAGTTGGTAGGAATAGGATTAGATGGGGCTGATTGGGGTGGACCGTTTTAGTTTTTCCTGGGGCGGTCGATCGGGTCTATTTGGCCCGTTCGTCTGCCCCTACTGAAAATAATTGAACTTTGTATTTGTTTTAAACGGGCCGAAGCAAACCGATAGCGGCCAAAATAAAATATTCCGGGGACCCGGTTTGGCGTTTGAATAAAGGACGGGGCGTTTTAGGAAACAAAACGGACTTTGCGAAATAGTTTTTGACAAACAACATATGATGATGACGATGCAATGCACAAATTCAACGCGATTTTCTAGTAGTGGTTTTGCGGGATGCCACAGGTGTGTATGCCATGATGGAAGAGATCTATTGTGGCTTAGCGTGTCCTCCTCGTTGGACCCTCCTATCCTTTATATATGGGAAGGCTAGGTCTCAGGTACCGATACGAGTTGGTTACAAGTTGTATTCAAACTCTAGTATTGAGGTTTCCTTGTCTGCTGCGCTTGGGAGTGAAATGGATCGTATGGGCACCTAGAGGGGGGTGAATAGGTGCTAACCAATTTTAATACTTTTTCAATTTTAGGTTTTACACAAAGTAAATTCTCTAGATATGCAACTACGAGAATTTCCCTATATGTAACTCTAACTACTAAGCACGTAAAAGAGGAGCGAGGTAACCGTAGTGGAGCACGCGGAGACATTGTGGATTTGTTTTACCGTAGTTCCTTCCTTGTTAAGGGAAGTACATCTGCTGGAGGGGTGGGCGGTTCTAAGACCACCACGCCACAATAGGCCTCACCCTATTCTCCGATGGATCTCGCCACGAGAGGCCCGATCCACCTTCTCCACTATTGATCCCTTCGAGTGAACCGGTGCCTTTTACAACACTATCGGGACACACACCCACAACCGAATTGGGGGCTCCCGAGATGACAACAAGCTGCCACAAGAACAAGGTTTATCAATATAAACAAAAACGAGGATCTAGATATTTGCAAGAAATACTAGATCAGAGGTTATCCAAATGAATAGAGAGGAGATGAAGAGCTTGATTGCTGATGATGAAGATCGAGTTCTCCTCCTTCGATTCCCCAAGGGATGGGGCCTTTGGGTGGATCTAGGTGGAGCACTCTTGGATGAAGCTTTCAGATCTGATCTGGTCTTTTTCGAGATGAATCAAGAGTTCGCAGAGGGGAAGGGCTTAAATACCCTCCCGATATGGCAGTTAGACAACTTTGGGGGCGGATTATCCGCCCCCTGGGAAAACTCCGCCCTAAGGGCGGATTCTCCGGGGGAAACTCCGCCCCCTCTCTAGGGCTTGCGCCTTGGTGAAGCTTGGTGAAGTTCTTGGGCGGATAGTCCGCCTCGAGGGGCGGATTATCCGCCAAGCCGAAAGTCCGCCAAAACTCCGCCTCTCCGGGCTTGTGCTTGGCGATGAGCAGCGGATTATTCGCCACCCCGGGGGCGGATTATCCGCGGGCCGAGAATCCGCCAAAATTCCGCCTTATGGGGCTTGGCCAACTTGGGAAGAGGGAAGGCGGATTATCCGCCTAGTGGGGGCCGGATTATCCGCCCCCAAGGGCAGAGTTCTTTTCCCTTTATTCTCAAATAGAGCTGCAACACTTCAACACACATTAAAGGAGCCTTGGTATTTTTATTTGTAACACCCTCAGAATCGGCCCTATGCAAGTTTCAAAGGATTCCCGCCAAACCCGCATAGAACGATTCAAAGGTGCCCACCAGCACTTTCGTAAGGGTGGAAAACGGCAATACCATTACACAATAGTCCACGATGGAACCCATAATGTATATATACAAATGACTCAAGGAGACAAGAATACGTATATAAGACAAAGATCCAAATCACCTTGAACGACAGTCATTCGAAAGTACGGACAAGATGCAAATTGAGCTAAGATCCCCAAGAATAACCAATGGCGCCCATAACCGCCTGTGCAAGCCAAGGGTAACCCCGCTAACGACGCCGATCTCAAAACCCGCTTCAACAAAAGGGTGCCGACAAAGGGCAAAGGAAAAGAGAGAGCACAAGATCGAGGCCAAGACACGGCGAGGCTAGAATTCGGCCCTCGCCACATAGGTATGGTGGATCAAGGCAGCAGACATGCACTAAACAACCTATAGAGACTCGAGATAACCGGCCATCGAGAGGGATAAGAAAGACCTATTCGAACCAACTGGTTCTACCACCAAACATACCCATCCCGTGTTTCTCGAGACCAAACGAGGAAGTCAACCGAGGAACTCACACCGCTGGCGCTTATTCATTCGCTTATCGCTAAAAGAATTACTAGTCGTATAGATAATCATCATGATATAATAAGCAAGGGCAATTTTAGTTAACCATTCCAGAAGTTGCGACACTTACTAGTCAAATACAATTAGCATGAGATATCCCAAACCCAGCAGCTTGTTGGTACTTTTATTTAGCCATTCCGCTGTAGTGAAGCCGATTGCTAGTCATATCGGATACAAGTCCAATTATAACAAAGAACTTTAGTTATAGTTGTCTATGATCGAGAACCAGGTCTAAGTCGCCCATAACCGCGACACGGCTTTAAAAGATTTAACCGCAGGTGCACCAAAGTATCCACACGCACTTTGACCCTTTTGCCGATCGCTTAACATACACCCATCGGATGTCGGGCCTAAGTCATGACGCTTCCTGCACTCCAAAGCAAGTACATGGGGGCACCCACTAAGCTACCCGCAACGAAGTCACGGCTCCGAGACGGACTCGTGGTTTGGCGCTGGTCAGAAACGATCGAACCCGAAAATGACTGCTTGTCGATACCGCGAAACACTCCGCCTAAAACAAGACAGCAAGATTGCACAATCGTAAATAAAGCAGAAGCATGGCATAAGTACAGGATAGTAATAAAGCCCCAAACTACTTGTGGCCCCAGTTCAATACTTTGAAATCGTGTACTAATAGATGGGGTGCCCATACACCCCACCCGTGGTTAGCGCTACGATCTCTAACAGTGTCAAGAACTCGGTCCACGGGACAAGTGGACGGTTAACAACCAAATAACATCTATTGCCCAATTGCCTCTCAGATTTACCTACTTTCAATTTTAGTTATTAAACAATAATTAAAGCCATGATCACCTACAACATTAAACATGCGGCAACACTCCAACAATCGTGGTACTGACACACAACAAGACTTGAGCAAGCGATCACGACGCAGGTCCAACTATCTACCAAACAATGTAATAGGATGTGTCCAAGGCAATATAAGTGCAAGGGATGTTCCGCACGAAAACTAGAGCATCGCAACACGCTAGCAATAGATCAACAGGAGGAATAAATACTATAAAAGTAAGATAGGTAAAAAGGGGAGATGTCACGAAAACATCGCCAAGGTTCATCCAAGATCGGATCGACACTCGATCAACTCATCGGCCTAGTCCGTGAAGAAGCAAAACACTAGTACAAACACCGGATGCACTATTTAATATTATGGCGTAAGATCGCATGATGCATGCATGATGTATGACATGGCAAAGGTGCGATGCAATTAGATCATATTAAGCGGAACCGGGGCCCCGTCACTTAATTATATGGTTCAAGTTATTTAGATACCCCAATTTAAATGTTGTATTAACAAGGCAAACGATAACACCGGTCCGCTACACAAATTTAAATGGGGCCAATATTAGACTAGAAAAGCCCGCATATGGACCCCATATTTAATTATGAGGTGAATCGGCATAAGGCCCCCAAACCACCAAATATGTATGCAAGCATGTCAATTTAATATGCAACAAGACATATCATTTATAAAAATAGGGGCTTAGGGTCACAAATCGGGGTCGAAGATCTTAGGGTCCGAAGATGTTTGAGGAATCGGGCTTGGTCTCGCCGGGATCGGTCTTCGGGGTCTCATGAGATTGGCCTTGACCGGAAGGAGGTCATGATGTTCCATGACGGAGATCTTGAGATTTCATGTCGCCGACCTTGTGTACCATCTTGTCACGGCATAACTTGGGATCGGCTAGGGTCTTCGCTTCCACCAAGTACATTCTTCTAATCCAACAAAGACGAGCCGATCTTGTCGACAAGGAGAACTTGACGCTTGTCAAACTTCTCCGTGTTTGGTTGTTGGCCTCAAAGACGGCATCGAGGATCTTGGCGTTAGAGGCGTGACGGATTCGCAGATAGATGCACAAGGGCCTTATGAGGCCGAGTCAAGAAAGAACTCCATTAGCCCACCATGTACAAATAAGGGGGAAAACAAGACAAATAGGTAACGCCAGGCAGTCATTCGGATAGCAAGACCATGCGCTGCGTTCGAACATGGAGAAGCTCCGGGTCCGTGACGTAGAGGCGTTGGGATGGCGAGGTCGAGGTGGCGGCAGGAGCGGCAGGCGACCGGGAGAAGGGAGGACGGCGTCAGTGGCGAGGACGCGACCAGCGATGGGGCACCATGGACGAGGAGGCCTCGGGCGACGCGACTGACGGGACGGAGGGTCATGGTGAGGCGGAGATGGAGAAGGCGACCTGGCGCCACGATCGCAGCAGAGGGCACGACGAGGACGGAGGGCGCGCGCGGAATCAAGTAGAGGGACGGCTGGCACCGCGGTCGACGAGGACGGAAGAGGAGCCGTGGCTACGGCGACGGGAGGTTGGCAGAGGGGTAGGTCTCATGGTGGCGTAGAGAGCAAGAGAGGAGGCGATGGCGCGAGCAGCGAAGGGCGACGGAGAGGAGAGTGAGGGCCACGACATCGCAGGAGGGTGCTAGGGGCACCATGGGAGAACGGGAAGGGATCTCAAGCGGTGGTTGGGAAGGTCCCGAGTGAGGTGGACGGGCTCGGGGGAGGTGGGTTCCAGGGAGCGGATGCGTGAACGGCTGGGGATCGCGTGGAAGCGAGCAGGCTGGGAGGCTTGTGAGTGGGCTGTGGAGAGGAGCCGGTCCGTGGGTGTCTGTGGGGTGGCAAGAAGGGGATTAGGTAGGGTGGGGTTGGTTGGTCTAGGGTTTCCACCGGTGGGCCTTTGGGCCTACCGCTTAGGTCTAGGTTTTAGGTTTATTATTTTGTAAAATATTTATTTGTTTTGTTTTGTTTTAAATCTTTTAGCAAATAATTTTTTACTCAAATAGTTTAGCAGAAAATTCTGAGACTTTGTTTCGAAATAAAAGAAGGGTGATTTTAGAAAACAAAAATATGATTTTTGAAAATAGTTTTAGATAAATCATGCATGATGACATGGCGATGCACAAAGTATTTTTAACACGCGATTTTTCTAGTACTGGATTTACCCGGGGTGCTACAATTCGACACCACTAACAATGGATCTCGCCCTCGAGATCCGCCTCATGGTACCGGGAAGAAGGGCGGCGATCCGAATCTTCTCAAGATCATGTAGATCCTCGCGACACCGCTAACAAGAGGTTGTCATCTGTGATCGCCGAGGGAACACTCCGAGAACAAAGGTCAAGGTAGAGGTATCAACAAATAAAGCCACCCCTAACTCCGATAGAAAGAGAGAACCGATGCATTCTCATCCACTTCAATGTACGCGTTTAATAGAGTGAGTAGTCGCATGGGGCCAATCCATCACGCACCCAAACTATTACTCGCACAATCAAAGAAAGCGGCAACCATTCTAATCACATCAAGATCTCGGCAATCAAGTTCAGAACAAAGGAGTGATGCGCATCAGATCGGATCCGCGAGATGATGTCGTCAGGTCGTAAAGCACCTAAGGCGCAAGAAGGAATAAAGAGAAGTCCACCGACGAAGGATTCTCTGATAGCATGAAGACCAGATGGTAGAACACCGTTATCAAAGGAGGAAGCAAACCTCAAGGTACGATTTTAACCCAACCACTTAGAAATCCCGGACTTGAAGAAAGGTAAGAGAGCGATTCAAAACACGCAGAGGTAAGAGGAGAATAGCGTAGGGTAAGGAGTAAAATCGCACCTAATCGTAACTATCCAACCGATTTTGCAAAATAGTTTTGACACTCTACTTCGCCGTTAGCTAGGTTATCCTACAGTCGACTTGTGGGTATCGCAACCCACGAGCTATGATACCACTCAGAACACCCTCGAATCGGCCCTATGCAAGTTTCAGCATTCTCGCCAAACCCGCATAGAAACAATTCAAAGGTGCTCACCAGCACTTTCGTATGGTGGAAAACGGTAATACCATTACACAATAGTCCACGATGGAACCCATGTAAGAGATATACAACAACGACTCAAGGAGTCAAGAATACAGATATACAAAGACAAAGATCCAAATCACCTTGAAAACTATACAGTCCGAAAGTACGGACAAGATGCAAATTGAGCTAAGAGCCCAAGAATAACCAATGGCGCCCATAACCCTGCCCAGCCAAGCCGGAAGGGTAACCTCGCTAACGACGCCGATCTCAAAACCCGCTTCAACAAAAGGGTGCCGATAAAGGGCAAAGGAAAAGAGAGAGGTCAAGATCGAGGCCAAGACACGGCGAGGCTAGAATTCAATCCTCGCCACATAGGTATGGTGGATCAAGCGCGGCCAAGATGCACTAAACAACCTATAGAGACTCGAGATAACCGCTGGCCATCGAGAGGGATAAGAAAGACCTATTCGAACCAACCTGGTTCTACCACCAAACATACCCATCCCGTGTTTCCCCGAGACCAAACGAGGAAGTCAACCGAGAACTCACACCCGCTGCGCTTATTTCATTCAGTCGTTCTAGCAAAATTATACTAGTCGTATAGATAATATATAATAATATATATAATAAGCATTTTAGTTATTAGTAACCATTCCGCTAGAAGTTACACACTTACTAGTCAAATACAATTAGCATGAGATATCCCAAACCCAGGTGTTGGTACTTTTATTTAGCCATTCCGCTAGTGAAGCCGACTAGTCATATCGGATACAAGTCCAATTATAAAGAACTTTAGTTATAGTTATCTATGATCGAGAACTGTGCTCCAAGTCGCCCATAACCGCGACACGGTTAAAAGATTTAACCGCAGGGTGCACCAAAGTATCCACACGCACTTCACCTTTTGCCGATCGCTAACATACACCCATCGGTATGTCGGCGGGCCTAAGTCATGACGCTTCCTCCCAAAGCAAGTACATGGGGCCACCCCACTAAGCTACCCGCAACGAAGTGGCGGTCTCGAGACGGACTCGTGGTTTGCTTCTGGGTCGTAAACGATCGAACCCGAAAATGATGGCTTGTCGATACCGCCAAAACACTCCGCCCAAAACAAGACAGGCAAGATTGCACAATCAGAATAAAGCAAAGAAAGCATGGCATAAGTACAGGATAGTAATAAAGCCCCAAACTACTTGTGGCCCCGCTCAATACTTTGAAATCGTACTAATCGATGGGGTGCCTATACACCCAATTGTGGTTAAGCGCGCCGATCTCTAATGTGTCAAGAACTCCGGGTCCTACGACACAAGTGGACGGTTAACAACCAAATAACATCTATTGCCCACCGTGCCTCTCGTGATTTACCTACTTTCAATTTTAGTTATTAAACAATAATTAAAGCCATGATCACCTACAACATTAAACATGCGGCAACACTCCAACAACTGTGGTACTGGACGACACAAAGACTTGAGCAAGAGATCACGACGCCTGCAGTCCAACTATCTACCAAACAATGTAATAGGATGTGTCCAAGGCAATATAAGGTCGCAAGGGATGTTCCGCATAAAACTAGAGCATCGCAACACGCTAGCAATAGATCAACAGAGGGAATAAATACTATAAAAGTAAGATAGGTAAAAAGGGGAGATGCTCGCTCGAAAACATCCAAGGTTCATCCAAGATCGGATCGACACTGTGATCAACTCATCGGCCTAGTCCGTGAAGAAGCAAAACACTAGTACAAAACACCGGATGCACTATTTAATATTATGGTAAGATCGGCATGATGCATGCATGATGTATGACATGGCAAAGGTGCGCTGCAATTAGATCATATTAAGCGGAACCGGGGCCCCGACACTTAATTATATGGTTCAAGTTATTTAGATACCCCAATTTAAATGTTGTATTAACAAGGCAAACGATAACACCGGTCACACAAATTTAAATGGGGCCAATATTAGACTAGAAAAGCCCGTGATATGGACCCCATATTTAATTATGAGGTGAATCGCATAAGGCCCCAAACCACCAAATATGTATGCAAGCATGTCAATTTAATATGCAACAAGGCATATCATTTATAAAATAGGGCTTAGGGTCACACATCGGGTCAAGATCTTAGGGTCCAAGATGTTTGAGGAATCGGCTTGGTCTCGCCGGATCGGTCTTCGGTCTCATAGATTGGCCTTCGGACCGGAAGGAGGTCATGATGTTCCATGACGGAGATCTTGAGATTTCATGTCGTCGACCTTGGTACCATCTTGTCCACGGCGTAACTTGGGATCGGCGTGGTCTTCGCTTCACCAAGTACATTCTTCTAATCCAACAAAGATCAAGCCGATCTTGTCGACAAGGAGAACTTGACGCTTTGTCAAACTTCTCCGTGTTTGGTTGTTGGCCTCAAGACGACATCGAGGATCTTGGCATTAGAGGCGGACGGACTCGATAGATGCACAAGGGCCTTATGAGGTCGAGTCGCCAGAACTCCATTAGCCCACCATGTACAAATAAGGGGAAAAAATAAGACAAGAGGTAACGCTAAGGCAGCAGCCTCGATAGCAGCACCATGCGCGTGCTCGAGCATGGAGAAGCTCCGGTCCGGTGACGCTGTAGAGGCGCATGTGGGATGGCGAGGTCGAGGTGGCGGGAGTTGCGGTGGCCGACGGGAGAAGGGAGGACGGCGGCACAAGCAGGACGCGACCAGTGATGGGGCACCATGGACGAGGAGGCCCGGGCGACGCGGCCATCGACGATGCAGGGTCATGGTGAGGCGGATATGGAGAAGGCGACTGGCGCCATGATTGCGCAGAGGGCATGACGAGGACGGGAGGGTGCGGCAAGGAACTCAAGTAGAAGGGGGCCTCAGCCACGGCCGACGAGGACGGAAGAGGAGCCGTGGGCGGCCACGACGGGAGGTTTCAGGCAGGGCTGCAGGGTCCCGCCAGTAGAGAGCAGAGAGGAGGCGATGGCGACGAGCAACAAGGGAGGCGCTGAGAGAGGAGAGTGAGGGTGGCGACACCATGAGGAGGGTGCTAGGGCGCCATGGGAGAACGGGAAGGGATCTGCAAGGTGGTTGGGAAGGACCCGAGCGAGGTGGACGGGCTCGGGGGAGGTGGGTTCCAGGGAGCGGATGCGTGAAAGCGGGGTGGGGATCGCCTTGGTGCGGAAGCGAGCGAGCGCTGGGAGGTTGTCGGGTGGCCAGAGAGAGCCGGGTCCGTGGGTGTCCAGGGGTGGCGGTACAGTGGGGATTAGGTAGGGGTTTGGTTGGTCTAGGTTTCCACCGTTGGGCCTTTGGGCCCAACCGGCTTAGGTCTAGGTTTTAGGTTTATTATTTTGTAAAAATATTTATTTGTTTTGTTTTGTTTTAAATCTTTTAGCAAATAATTTTTAGTCAAATAGTTTAGCGTAAAATTTGAGACTTTGTTTCAAATAAAAGAAGGGTGATTTTAGAAAACAAAATAGGCTTTTTGAAAATAGTTTTAGATAAATCATGCATGATGACATGGCGATGCACAAAGTATTTTTAACACGCGATTTTTCTAGTACTGGATTTACCCGGGGTGCTACATTATCTAACACACAAAACACTAGGGATTAAGAAATGTTCTTTCAATCTCCTTTTGGTGTTAGATGACAATACTAGGATTTGCAATGAAACCGCTTATCGCCACCTTAAGATGAAAGGCACCCCCTAGATGTGTGCATATTTAAAATTTTGCATTTGAATACAACTACACACACTAGAGAGAGCACAACTTCCATGGCAAAGATAATTGGAACAAAAGTGGATTGAGGGACAAGGTCATACCACCGGGATGAGAATAGCCAAAGCATACATAGATAATCCCATGAATCCATATGCCATCAAATATGTTCCATAATTCCGTAATTCCATGGGGTCCATAATAGATAAATCCAGAATTCCATGGATACCCAACATAGTACCAAACACAGTGGAGTACGACACAGTCTTACATAAGCACACACAAATAGCTAGAAAATAGGCACAAGCAAGCAAATAAAAACGACTAACATCGAAAAGCTTGTGCCCGACCCTTGCAAATCCACGAGCCCTAATAGAACTATTTCTCCCCCTTTGGCATCGAAACGCCAAAAAGGAAGAAGAGCGGTTAACGCCCTTTCCATAAGAACATGAGATATGCAAGAAAATCCAACGGACCCATGAAAACCAACTCTTCTCGAGGAATAGGGTGGTGGCCGGCCACCATGTTGGAGCGCATGGCATGACACCGCCAAGATGTATCTTGAGTTCAAAACCAATGCTCATCGATGACCCACATATCACAAAGTGATATTAAGGGAAATGATTTTACTTGCTTTTGCATTATGGAGGGGTTGGCCCAATCAATTAGGACCACACTCCCCATGTCTATGTCCGCATCTAAACCAAATACATGAATAAGAGCAAGGAGTGTGCAAGGGTAGTCAAGCCAAGCTCCTTGAATCTATGATATTTAGCTCATTCCTCAAATAACAAAATCTTGCTTCATCAAGAGGCTTTGTGAAAATATCGCTGTTGGTTCTTCATGCTCACAAAGGATAGAGCAATATCTCCACGAGCAACATGATCCCTAATAAAGTGGTTGTGAATCTCTATATGTTTTGTTCTTGTGTGTCAGATGATTGTAAGCAATTTTGATAGCACTTTCATTGTCTCATAAAAGAGGCACTTTGTCACAATTGACACCATATTCCTTTACACTGTGTTTGGATGTCGGAATTTAGCCTCGGAATTGCCGGTTTGGAATCCCTCGAGCGAAATCAGTAGTTTGGACTGGCCTCGGAATTGTCGGCTGGAAACTGTAAGAAATTCCGAGCTCCCTCCATGAAGCGCATTCGCACTCGCTGAAGCTGATCTCCTCCGCTCAACGTGGAACGCCTCCCGAGCGCATCATTGCCTCTCCCCAATGCACCCGAGTCCTCCCTCCTCTCTCCTCTTCCCGCCGCGACTGCAGCCTATCCGTCGGGCCGCTCCCGTGACTCCTCCCTCCCTCTCCTCTTCCCCGCCGCGACTGCAAATGCAAGCAGGCTGCTCCGGTGACTCCTTCCCTCCCTCTCCTCTTCCCCGCCTCCTCTCCTCGCCCTTCCGATTCCCCTCCTTGAGCAAGCCGTCCGCCCACTCTACGGCGATAGGGGAACGACGCCTGAGGCGACATCTATGGAGGAGAACCGCAACAGCCTCTCCGGCCCTCCAAAGCCAAGATCTCCTGCCTTCCAATTTCTTCCACTGCCTCCCCAAATGTAAAATGGAATTAGGTGCTACCTTGATTCTAATTGCAAATTCCATGCGCATAAACAAGAAAATTGAATTGCACACCATTTCTTTCCACCTCGGATTTGCAATTTCGCTCAATTCAATTCGAGCTCAAATTATTACATCCAAACACGTTGTTAGAGTTTGCCTCATCCATAAAAATTGAGTACAAGCTCTTGCAAAGAAGAACATATTCATTTCAAGGTTGAGAGGAAATACAATTGCTTCTTTGATGACCAACACACTAGAGACCGCCCAAGAATTGGCATGCACCGTAGGTTGATTTCCTATCATCTTTGTCACCAACCCAATCAATCAAGGTAACCACATAGAGAGAAACTTGAACCCTTGGGATACCATAACCCAAAATTTGGGGAATGAACCAAACATCGGAAGATTCGCTTGACTGCCACTAAGTGGCTTTATTTAGGAGCGGCTTGGTACCTTGCACACACTCCTACACTTAACACGATATAGGTCCTAGATGCGTAAAGGTAAAGGAGAGAGCCGATCATGGATCTATACCTTGATCCACGCTTTACCCTTGGGATTGAGATCAAGATGACACTTGGTTTGCATTGGGGTAGCAACGCCATTGAGATCCGCTATCTTGAACCTTTCGATCATGTCTTGGATGTACTTAGCTTGATTAATAAAGGTTCCTCTCTAAGTTGTTTGATCTCAAATCCAAGAAAGAACCCGAGCTCACCCATCATGGACATCTCAAACCTCACCATAAGCTTCAAAATTCATTGTTAAAAGCTTGGTTAGTAGAGCCAAAAATAATGTCATCTACATAAAGTTGGCATACAAAAATCTCCCCATTAACCTTCTTAGTAAAAGAGTATGATCGATTTGCTCAAATTCAATCCACTTGCCTAGCAAAAGCTCTTTAAGGTGCTCATACCACGACGTGGGGCTTGTTTAAGGCCATAGAGCGCTTTATCGAGTTTGTAGACATGGTTCGAAATTTGGGGTCCTCAAACCCCGGGGCTTTCGACGATACTAACTCATGTAGAGGACCATGAAGGAAAGCGCCTAACATCCATTTGTTGTAATTTAAAATTATGATGGGTCAGATATGCAAGAAGGATACGGATGGACTCAAGACAATCCACAGGAGCGTAAGTCTCGCCAAAATCAATTCCTTCCACTTCAGAGAATCCTTGAGCCACGAGTCGTGTTTTATTCCTCACAACAATGCCATTTTCATCCTGTTTGTTCTTGAATATCCACTTGGTGCCGATAACATTGCGGCAATCCTTTGTTTTTTCTAAGAGCTTCCAACTTTGTTGCATTCGAAGTTATTTAATTCTTCATCCATTGCAACAACCCAATCGGGGTCTTCAAGAGCATCAAAAACCTTCTTCGATTCAACCATGGAAATGTGAGCTTGATGATCACAGAAGCTTGCAAGCTCTCTTCTAGTGGATACCCTTCGTCTTAGATCACCAACAACCTTTTCAAGAGTGTGACCTCTTAGTTCAAGGTTCCGATCAGCACGAGCCTTGCGACGAGCCTCAATGTCCTTATTGTTTCTAGGAGGAGTGGATTCAATAGTTGTATCCTTGTCTTGATTACGCCTCGCCTTGATCTTGGTCATCACATTACTAGAAGATTGTTGAACATTTTTCAGTCTGATAATCCGCCTTGGAGGGGCCGACTATCCGGCCCTGGAGGTGAAGTACCGTAACCATCTTCTTGAGAAAGCCCGACCGAGTTGAGACCAGTGGCGGATACTCCGCTTAGGGGCCGGAGAATCCGCCGAGCTTCAGAGTTATCGACTTCTCCTTCTGATCCTCCGAACGAGTTGGAGTGCTGGGCGGATTGTCCGCCTTGGAGGGGCGGATAGTCCTACTGGGACTACCAGCTTGTCCAGGGGACAGATGGTCTTCATCAGAATGTGGTGTTGGTGCAGGATTGTCTCCAACAGTAGGAGCTTGTTGACCCTGTGTAGATGAGGGCTCCACATGTGTGGAGCATTGTCCTTCCCGATCCGCCACAAGGGGTTCCTCAATGGGGCGGAAAAATCCCACGCCCATTCTTCTTATGGCATCTTGGGGTATTTCAACATCTGCATCACAAACATCAACTTGCCCTACAAAGGAGCCGTTATTTTCATCGAACTCCACACTACAAGATTCTACAACAATCCCAGTGAGCTTGTTGTAGACTCTATAAGTGTGGTATTCGCACCGAACCAACAAAAATACCTTCTAAAGCCTTAAATTCAAATTTTGACAAACGGACACCTTTAATAAGAAAGAAACACTTACAATCCAATACCTCAAGTATGAGATGTTGGGTTTGTTACCTAGTATTTCATATGGGGTCTTGTCCAAGATCTTCCAAGGTAGAGCCGGTTTGATGAGTGACAAGCGTGGATATGGCTTCAAATTCAAAAATTATAAGGAGACTTGAATTCACTAGCATAGATCTTGCCATATCCATCAAAGTCCGGTTCTTCCTCTCGCCACACCATTTTGTTGAGGGTGTACGCAATGAATATTGGTGTCTAATCCTCTTCGCTAAGAAACTCGCTTAAAGTGTAGTTCTTGAATTCGAGCCGTTGTCACTTCTAATTGCCAATATGGGAACATTGTGTCGACGTTGAACTTCATTGGCAAAGTCGATGATGCTTGTTGAGTCTCACTTTTCACTTGAAAAATATACCCATGTATATCTTGAGTAATCATCGACAATGACCAAGCAATATTTCTTCCCACCAAGACTTGCATGAGAAGGAGGACCAAATAAATCCACATGAAGTAATTCCAAGATCCTCTTTGATGACACAATAGTCTTCCTCTTGTGGGGAGAGTCATGCATTTTTCCTTCTACACAAGCCCTGCAAACACGATCTTTGGCAAAAGAGACATTGTCTTTTAGTCCAAGGATGTGGCCACCCTTCTGGAGACTTTTCAAAGTTCTCATGTTGATATGGGATAAACAATGATGCCACAGCCACGCCGCCTTTCTTCCGAATAGACACATCGGACCAAGTGGTTTTCCCGAAGTCCAAAGACATACAAAGTCATTTTCGACGATCCAACAAAAGCGACCTTTAGAGACTTGCTCCACAAGAGTACCACCAAATCATCATCGATAAAATAGCAAAACCCATCTTTCCAAGGGCACGGATGTAAAAAGGTTAGAATCGAGGGTCTCAACAAGCATGACGTCCACGAGAGAGATATCGGGCAACCACAACCTTGCCAAGACCCAATACCGAGATTTTGACTTATCACCATAGGAGACCGTGATATTATCATGATTTGGACGCATCTCCTGATGATCTCCTTGCTTCCGTCATATGACTAGTGCACCACTATCCAAAGACCCATTTCGACCCACCTAAGCATAGCCCTGCAAGAAAATTACTTCTTGGTTTTAGGTACCCATTTTTCAATGGGTCCTTTCATGTTAGTAACAAGGGTCTTTGGGACCCAAATAGACCAAGCAATATATTCATCAAAAGGACCAACATAATAAGCATAAATATCGCCATAGTCATCACAAAAGAGTTCATAATTCGGATTGTGAGACCCTGCAAAACCAATATTATTAGTCTTGTCTTTTGTGACAACCTTCTCAGCAGTGCTTGTCTTTAATTGCACATTCTTGGTCTTGTTCTTCTTGTTCTTCTTTTTCTTGGACTTGGTGACATACCCAAGTCCCTCTTTACTATGATTTGACCTTTGCTTGCCAAGGACTTCATCAAGCACACCTTTGTCCTTGGTAGTGATGTCCTTGATCACTTCTTTTTCCATATTCGCATTTTCCTTGTTACTATATGTTGAGTTTGACGAGCTAGGAGTATCATATTTGGCCAATCGACTTTGAAGCTGATCATGTGACTCATTGAGAATAGAGAACTCGTTTTTCAACGCCTTGTGAGCATTGTCAAGTTTCTCCAGTTCCTCGGAGAGTCTATCATGAGCAGCCCCAAAGTCAATCCTTTCCTTCTTTAACTTCTTTGCCTTGGTGACAGCATTGTCACGTTCCTTAACGAGTTTAGTCACAATTTCTTCATGTGACTCTTCCATAGACTCAAGCCTCTCTTCAAGAGAGACCCGAGCTTCTTCTTCTTCTTCAAGAGCATTTTTTAGGGATGCAATTTCCATTGCATCCTCCCTTACAATTCTGCCCTTTTCTTCGAGGAGTGCTTCGTTTTGGGCCACCGATCCATAAGAGCCTCAAACGAACTGTGCTCACCTTGCAAGTTAGTATAGAAATAATCCAAAGCAATAATCTCTTCTTTAACCTTAAGACTAGCAGATCATCCATGTTTATCATAGCCTTGGGAAAAGAAGAGTTAGAAGTTACTTCGAGCTTCTTGCCATGAGGCAAGTAGCATTCTTGTTGATGATGTTTTCGCTCGGAGAGTCGAAGAGAGATGTAGATGTAGATATGGTGTATATAGCAGCCACCTCTTGAGAGCTATCCTCCTCGCCCTCATCTTCACTCCCGATGAATATTCTTCTTGAGCCACTAGAACAATCTTTGGTTGCTTCTTGAAAGGAGCATTCTTCTTTACAAACCTGCTTACGTGGAGCTTTTGATTTGTCCTTGAAAATGAGTCTTCCTCCATTATCCTCCCTACTTTGATATGGACACTACCACGGGCAAGTGGCCATCACCACAATTGAAGCATGTTCTCGCTTGGGACCATTTTCTTTTCTTCCATAGGCTCCACTCTTGCGATCTAGTTCAACTTTAGCCTTGGCGGATCTTTCCAAAAGTTTCTTGCATAAAGAGCCAAGTATTGTCCATGGATCCTTTTATATCCCTGGACACCCGCACCTTCTACCGTGATATTCATCATGATCAATCACACTAGTCTTCAAGGCCATGTTGACCCCCTTTTGCATCCCCATAGCTCGAGCACGAGCATCTTCGGCATTCTTGGCATCCACTTTGAAGGCGGCCATTTCTTGCATTACCTCATTGGATGACATGAGGTGATAGTTATGCCTACCTTGGAGACTTTTTAAATCTGTGGGCTCAAATGGCATAAGAGCACCGCCATACTTGCGCTTGATCCAAGCATCATCAACATGAGCTGCATCGTGGTTTCTGAAGGTTGTGGCTATTGCCTTGAGCCTCCTATACATATCCTCGTGGTCTTCCATCCAAGATATAAAATCCTTCACTTCATTGCTTAAGGCATCATATCTATTCCTTCTCATACTTTCATTTCCGATGAAGAGCTCGTGAGGGCATCCCAAGCTTCTTTAGTCAGGCTAAGATGTCAATGTGTGGCATGTCTTTGTCACCCACACCAAGTTGTATCATGTGTAGAGTCAGCATTGAGTTGGCTATCGACCACTTCTTCTTGTGAGATTGTTAGGTTTCCAACATGAAGACCATTTTCGATGATCTTCCACAACTCTATGGAGGAACTGCACACATGAGATTTCATCAAAAATTGCCATTGAGAGAAAGTAGATGTCGAAAGTTTGGGTGGATCACCCTATTATGTATATGTGGGTGAGGGATAGGGATCGGGGAATACACATGAGAAACCTCATTGTATCCATCCTCGCTATCCTTTTCGAGGAGGAGCTCTTGCTAGTATCATCACCTACCACTTCGCTATCTTTGGAAACAATTTTACCCGCTTCCTTGGATCATGAGTGGTATCCTCGAGTTAGATGGAGGTGATGTCATGGATGTGGAGAGACATTATCAATTGACGATCTCTTCCATCTTAGCCTCCATGGAACTCACCAAGGTTGTTTCCAACGCCTTGAGATCGCTCATGGTGACTACCTCCGAGCATCACTCCCATCTCCCTTGGAACCCATACTTCTCTTAGGCGGTTAAGCCCGAAATAAGAGCCGAGGCTCTGATACCAAATGAAATGGATCGTAAGGGCACCTAGAGGGGGGGGGGGGGGAATAGGTGCTAATCAATTTTTAGTACTTTTTCAATTTTAGGCTTTACACAAAGTAAATTCTCTAGATATGCAACTACGAGAATTTCCCTATATGTAACCCTAACTACTAAGCACGTAAAAGAGGAGCGAGGTAACCGTAGTGGAGCACGCGGAGACACAGGGATTTGTTTTACCGCAGTTCCTTGCTTGTTAAGGGAAGTACATCTGCGTTGGAGGGGTGGGCGGTTCTAAGACCACCACGCCACAATAGGCCTCACCCTATTCTCCGATGGATCTCGCCACGAGAGGCCTGATCCACCTTCTCCACTATTGGATCCCTTCGAGGTGGGAACCGGTGCCTTCTACAACACTATCGGGACACACACCCACAACCGAATTGGGGGCTCCCGAGATGACAACAAGCTGCCACAAGAACAAGGTTTATCAATATAAACAAAAACGAGGATCTAGATATTTGCAAGAAATACTAGATCGGAGGTTCTCCAAATGAATGGAGATGAGATGAAGCGCTTGATTGCTGATGATGAAGATCGAGTTCTCCTCCTTCGATTCCCCAAGGGATGGGGCCTTTGGGTGGATCTAGGTGGAGCACTCTTGGATGAAGCTTTCAGATCTGATCTGGTCTTTTTCGAGATGAATCAAGAGTTCAAGGGAGGGGAAGGCTGGCTTAAATACCCCTCCCCGATATGGTCACAGACAACTTTGGGGCGGATTATCCGCCTGAAAAACTCCCAAGGGCGATTCTCCTGGGAAACTCCGCCTCTCTAGGGCTTGCTCCTTGGTGAAGCTTGGTGAAGATCTTGGGCGGATAATCCGCCCCCGAGGAGGCGGATTATCCGCCACTGGAAAGTCCGGCCAAAACTCCGCGCCTCCGGGCTTGCGCCTGGCGATGGCGAGCAGGCGGATTATTCGCCACCCCGAGGCGGATTATCGCGGGCCGAGAATCCGGCCAAAATTCCGCCCCCCTTCTGGGGCTTGCGCCAACTTGGGAAGAGGGAGGGGCGGATTATCCGCCCCTGGTGGGGCCGGATTATCCGCCCCCAAAAGGCAGAGTTCTTTTCCCTTTATTCTCAAATAGAGTTGCAACACTTCAACACACATTAAATGATCCTTGGTATTGTTATCTAACACACAAAACACTAGGGATTAAGAAATGTTCTTTCAGGGAGTCCGTGTCATATGGGCTTCATAGCAGCCAAAACGTCATAGGCGTCATGGTCCATGGCAGGTCGTCGAGTTGGGCCTTCCGCTATTAGACTGTAGGCTAACATCGGTACCCATTGGGCATATCCATGTCAAGAGTCTCCCCAGTGTTCAACAACCGAGACTCTTAAGTCTTTGAGTGATTTCATCCGAATAAGTTTCGGGTGGAGACTCAGTTGTCTTGAGCGTTGTATTTGGATGTCGGAGTAGAAAGTTGTGTCAAGTGCGAAGTACTTCACCTGAAAGTTCATCGGGTCAGCCGAATTTGTTCGGTTGTTGTAAAGAAGTCAATATTATGGACGTAGTCAACACAATAGACTATAGGGTGTGCAACCAGCGCTTCCTATGGGAGTATCCCCCAAGTGTCTGATCGAGTAGACTTGAGAAGAAACTTATAGTCGCTTATTGCGCAATATGGTGATCCGAAGTTCTTCTGATGACCTTGCAGATGCCCCTGAATGCCTTCATTTTTTCGAAAGCGACCAACGCTCCCTATGGGAGTAGCCCCGAGTCATCACGAATCGCTGATTCGAGTGAGGAATCAAGCATGCCACTCAAGATCTTCTCGTGCGTGACTAGCCTAGTTTGGAGTAGCCCCAGTATCTCGGGCGGAGTCGTGGACTCGGGAAGAGACTCGAGTCTTGTATCCCGCAGCTTGTAGCCAATCTCGTATGCATCAACGACCCGAAGTACATCGGGTGCGACCGCCTCCCGATAGGAGTAGCCCCTGAGTGTCTAGTCGAGTCGCAGACTGAGTGGAGACTCATGTGAGGAGAAACCATCGACCCTAAGTGCATCGAGTCAAGATCTCACGATAAGGAGTTGTGAGTCAACGTAAGCTAGCGATCGCGACGCTTAGCCGAAAGGACTCGACGCTCCGATGAAGTCGATGTTGTTGCTTCGTTTGATGCGCGACCAGCGTTGTGTAGCATCAAATTATGCAACCATACGAGGAGGGATTCGACTCGGATATTGAGTCTATGGCATAGCCAGCTGTTTTGTCAACTCCTGTTGGAGGACTCGATAGAATAGTTCGGCGCTGTCGACGTCCTTGTAACCTGCAGAAATATGAAAAATTGTAAAGTACTTGTATCTTGTAAATAATAGTTGCATGTTGGCTTGTAAAGTAAAATTCTGGTGCCAATCGAGTCGAAACTTTGCACTGTATGCTAGGCCTTTTCATTAGCCTGGTTACCCTTAGTCTCAGTACTTTGCTGAGGCACTCGGAGTTCAAGGATTCGACAATCAAAGTAATCAGCTACCGGTCGCCGCTTTGAGATGTTCGAGTGTATGGAGCCGATGGCACATTAGGTTACTCGAAGAGGGCGCTACCCCTGAGTGTTTCGAGTGCGAGTTAAAAAAATGAATTCTAAGTAGAGGGAAACTTAGCTTTATTGATAGTTGTCGTGGATGAAGTTGATGTGACCGCGAACATAGTCGACGCGGTAGTGGGTCACGCATCAAACGTAGTCGACACAACGGACCACACTCGTAGCAGCGACGAGTTCCTGGGGTCGATGGCGGCAGCGAGTTCCGTATCCGAAGATTGTCGCAATCAAAGATTACACTGGGTCATCGCATCCGAACAATGCAGTGGGTCACCAAACAATGCAGCAGGTCATCGAGTGGGGCCTTCGGTCGGGCTGGACCATATAGACTAACATCGGGTACCCGTTGGGCATATCCATGTCAGGCGCAGCGTGCTACAAAACAGTTTTATCACGCCGAGATATAGAGTTTCTGTTGGAGATGCTTTTATGTTTTTCATGTCCCTGTGTGTAGCTGTTAGCTATCATCTAACAATTTGATTTTTTTTGGCGCAAATCAAATTAATAACGCCTACTCATATATGAGAAAATTTTCTATGAAATAGATTACCATTCATAATCTACTTAAAATAAAAAAATGTGGGGTAAACACTAGTGCCTTTTCTTCCTTTTGGAGACACCAATTTATCATTTTTTGTAGCCTAAAATAGAACGTATTTTGCAAAGAAACTTTGAATATATGTTGATCATATCGATCGGTACCAATCAAGGTAAAAAAATTCAGAATTTTTGGAAACCTATAAATATCTTATCTTTTTTTCTCTAATAGTATAAAATACCATGTTCCATCGAGTATATGTGATGCGGCCCATGGCTCGGCTGGGCCTGTGGCCTGTGCCGTCGCACCTATGACCTATCGCCCTGGCCGATGAGAATCGGGCGCAACTACAGGAAATCGACTCCAACTCCCCGTCGAAGAGGAACTCAACTCACTGCGAGGAGCGTCTGTCCCATCTTCTCGTGTCGCCCCTACCTGCACGACCGCACGAGCTGCTGCGCAAGAGCAGAGTCACCGCCGCCCGCCCGCCCGCCAGCCCGCCGTTAACGCCGGAGGCAAAAACAGATCTTGGTGAGTGCATGCTGCCTGATATCTCTTCTTGCTCGATCGAATCGAGCAATCCCTGCTGCGGATTCCTGATCTCTTTTGTCTCTTGACCAGGGTCTGGATTGATTGCGCATGCCGCCGCCGGTGACCCCCGACGTCGGCCGCTCCCAGTCCTCCACAGGTGGCTGCTTTTCTTGCTCTGCCGTCCCCGCCCCCGCATCGATTGACTTCGGGATGTTTGATAAGCACGGGTTCATCTCCTCCATTGGGGAATCTGCACCTGGCACTTCGCCGCAAGAGACCGACTCCTCTGATAAGATTGAGCCTCCAGGAGAAGGTACTGCTGCTTCTGCTGCTACTGCGAATGCTAGTACTAGGCTTGCTTCCACTCCTATCCCTACCCCGGATAAGGACCTTGGGATGTTCGATAAGCACGGTTTCATCTGCGTTCCATCCCCCATTGGGGAACCTGCACCTGCTGGCACTGTGGAAGCGTCCTCCTCGCCGCAGCACAGCGACTCCTCTGACAGGATTGCGCCGCCAGGAGAAGCTACTGCTGCTGCTGCCAATGCTAGTACTACCGCTGCTGCTGCCACTCCTATACCTTCCCCGTATAAGGAGGAGGATGTGCATTGGAAGCCAAGGAAGAAGTCCACCGCGGGGGTCCCGCGGTTTAAGGTGGTGAAGGATAAACGCCCAACACCTGCCAAAGTCACACCGGCCAAAGTTCGAAAGACGCCGGTAACAAAGGACCCTGGCAGCGAATCTGCCGGAGATGTCACCGCTGTTGATAACTTGCGAAAGCGCAAGCTGGATTTCGATTCAGCGGAGATCTTTACAGGGAGTTTCAACAGAGCCAGGCTGTTGGAAAATTTGATCCGCCTCGCAGAAAAGTCAGATGGGATAAAGAAGAAGAAAAAGAAGAAGAAGAGGAAAACAAGTGGTGATGAACGGGCTATAGTTCCTTACCAGAATGCTCCAGCCGATACGTCGTGCTCCGCGTTGGTTCCAGCTGGGATCCCCGGGCAGCTTGCTGTGGTTCGCCATGGAAATCACGGGAAGAAAGTGCGGACCAAGTTGGTAGGCCTCGATGACGAGACGTTACGAGTGTATGGCGCTCTGACGAAGTGGGAAGAGATTGACACTGAAAGTTTTGAAGGGGTGGATATCGGGAGCGGGCCTGACTGGGATGGAATACGGCAGAACCATAAAGATCTCGTGGATTGGTTTATTCGTATCGTGAAGGGTTTATTCGGTATGATCCTGGTTCATGGAACTTCTCCTTCTCTTGTCTGTCTTCATGTCTACAGCTTGCAATAAAGAAACCCAAA
The DNA here is from genome assembly GCA_030063025.1 of Avena longiglumis. Classification (NCBI taxonomy): domain Eukaryota; kingdom Viridiplantae; phylum Streptophyta; class Magnoliopsida; order Poales; family Poaceae; genus Avena; species Avena longiglumis. The sequence continues at coordinate 482,689,933 of CP125978.1, read as the reverse complement.
ATCTAAGGAGAAAACGTGCCCTCCCTAGTCTCTTGGAGCACACACAAATATAAGTTGCCATGATATTTTTCATTTTTTTCATGGCATTTTTCATTTTTTGTGGGGTTCTTTGTGTTTTTTCTTGTGCCATTGGATCTTCATCGCGTGGCCACGTTCGCGCGCTAGCACGCTTCTAAAGAAAATATGACATGCATTTGTTTCCGCTCAGCCTTTTCTGTTGTAAGCTGCACGCCTGCACCGACATAGCACTATTTCACTTTTCACCTTCCCTCCTCTTGGACCAGGGTATGTGACATACCATTGCCTTTAATAAAATTTGAAGCTTTTCTCCCCCCAAATAAAAAGAACTTGAAGTTTTGCAAACTCTTATAGAAAAAATTATCGGGTGAGTTAAGTCAGTATGTGACATGCACTCGGTTTCCTTAGTGGAAAAATAACTTATTGATGATATACTAGTTCAAACAAGAAAATAAATTCTTTCACCAAGGTTTTTATTCCATATGTTAATATGCTTTACTGCATCACTGTTCTGTTTCCCCGTTCCTTCTTTTTGCTTTAAACCGCAGTAAAACAAGTTCCAAGTGAGTGAAACAAAATAATTTGGCATTAGGCATATGATTTTATAGTGGCACCTGGTTCCATTTTTTGCATACAGGTGAAAAATTAAATCAATAGGCCAGTTAACAATTGGATAAGGTTATACCTGTTGTTAGTCAGTGCTTAATTCCAAAAGAAAGGAGTTACTGCTGGAAAATGAATAGTTCATGATCCATAACGAGCTACAGAGCCTTGACACAGCCCTCTGCCTCTATGAAAGATGCAGGTTTAAATTGGATTATAATCATTGAACTGCTTTTGTGTCAGGTTCCAGAGAATTTTCTCGGTGGGAAGGATCTGTAATTGATTCTGTGGTTGGTACTTTCCTTACACAAAACGTTACTGACAATTTATCAAGGTAAAATAGTAGAGAAAGAGAATACAGTCTTAGCTTCCATGCTTGTGCTATTGCTAAAAAATTTCACAGCTAAATGTTTTTGTCACAGCAATGCTTTTATGACCCTGGCGGCAAGATTTCCTATGAATAAGAGGACGGATAATGCTGAAAAATGTTCATATGTGCCTCCGTCAACAGTTGGCGTCTTGAATCGGAATGAAGCATCATGTAATGCGGATGATTCTATCAATTCATCCTTTTCCAAACCGGTTGATTGTGAGAAAGTTGCATGCACTGATGAGGTAAAAGGACATTATGGTCAGGAATACAAAACAATTTTGGAGAATTTCCTGACTACTATACAAGAGAAAGACCTCTCTACTTGGGAGAAGGATGATCTTTTGAATTTAGTCAAGGATAAGTCTGGAAAGCCAATATGCACAGAAAGAACCTTGAGAAAGTTCATAGCTTCGTTGCGGGTGGAAGATACTGCTCACTGGGATAAGTTACGGGAGGAAGCAAAGATAAAAGAACGCGATAAGATAAGTGTAACTAAAGTATCTGACAAAGTAGATTGGGAAGCTGTACAGAAGGCATCGGTTGTTGACATTGCAAAGTGCATTGCAGGCAGGGGACAACATTACCTACTGGCATTGCGGATACAGGTATCTAATTGTTAGAATACAGTGTCAGTCTGTCACTTATTTCTATAAGTCTGTGCAAACATTTTTTGTAGCAAGAACGTGTTCCCAAATACCTTGCTCCTGAAAAGATGAAGATGCTCATTGTTTGTACTCCCTGAGGCCATTAATATGGACCGGAGGGAGTAACAAAATCTATGGAACCAAACTTTCATATACTTTTTAGCATTCCTAAAGAAGTGTTAATTTACAAAGTTAATTGTCCTTTTGACACGAAAGTCGTCACTAGCAAGCACTTAGTAATCTGTTTGATTACCAAGTTGTTTGTTGTTCTGCAACAAACAATATATTTCAGTAGTCTGCTGGCATTGCAGATACAGGTTTGTGAAATTGTCGTGTTCTTATTTCTTGAAGTAAACTATACCAACACTACAAGCAACCACACAGACCAAACTTTGTAGAAAGTTACATTTAACATAGCTAAATGTCAATTCAGTCAATGTATGTAGTGTTTGTTTATAATTTCTGGAACTTCTTGCAAACCATAAGAAACAATTTCCATTAACACTTGTATTTAGTATTTTCCTTACATCATGTCTAGTGTTACTAGACAGTGATGTTTACAGTTCAAACTGAAAGAAATAACCTTTTGTTCTGTTTTCTTTTCCTGGGGAAACCGCTATCGATATATTTCACTATGTTGCAAAAGAAATACTAGAGTAGGTTTTCTTTCAGAAGCTATGCATAAATTTCTTTATGTTATGTGAGATTGCTCCAATGCGTGCTGCCGCAAGGGCCTCCTAGGGACAGCGACTTGATCTCCACGGAAGTCAATGTATCTTCTGCAATTAGTTAGATTAGATTTGAGTTTGGTTTGAACTTGTTAGTTTCTTGCCTCATCCTTAAAATATATTGCTCGAGCTTTTCTTATCTCTAAGATTTTAATATAACGAGAGGCTACATTTTTAAATCAATCAAGCAACCCTATACAATAGGGAGACTCTGGGGGTGTTTTCCGGACAGTTCCACTGGTGAATCAATCAGGTAGACCTGACCCAAACACGCAGCTCCTCATTTTTCCTAGATTAGAGCCTAGGTGGCTTCTAGTTCATTTTGGCGGGGTTGGGGAAACGTAGCTCTGTCCATTCCACTCCCTTCCATCTGCAGGTTATGTATCGGCCCCTGTAGGGGGAAGATTACCTGCAGTCTTCTACTGGACAAAACCCCCAAACCATCGGTTCTGAGCCACGCTGCCCTGTCTTGCTACCCTCTCTTCGTCAGCACCCTCTCCTCTCCTAACAAGAGAGCTAAGGCTAGCGTGCTGGCGGATGAGATGGACCATGCATGCATTCCTTCAACCGACCTCCCAGCTCGCCTTGCTGTACCCATCTCACAAAAATCATACTTGTCAATTTTGTCGCCAAAAATATTTCTGTGGCATTATGCATTTTTTATAATTACAATTTTAATTACATCGACACTTGACAGGCAGTCAAAGAAGTTGGTATCTGAAACAAAATATATATTTTTAATGGAGTTAGTAGTATCTCTTCAAATTTTTGGTTCAACTAACAAGAGAATGATTGTCTATTGCCATGTACGTTTGAACTCTTTATTTTCAATGCAGTTAATGTATTCTCCATTCATGCAGGTACTAATTGTATAATTTTGTCTTTTAACAACTGTTTTAAGTGAAACGCCATTTTATTATTTAAATTGGTTCTCCTTATTCCTACCACTAGCAATATGTTTTGTCTACTCTTCTTTTCTGCATTCGCTAAAAGTTATATTCTTCCTTTTGCAGGCATTTCTCACGCGCATAAAGAAAGACCATGGAAGCTTTGACCTGGATTGGCTTAGAGATGTAACACGGGAAAGCGCAAAGTATGACCCTATTTTTATAAAACATGCTGCAGTCAATTGCATAACCATTTTGGCATTCTTTGTTATATTGGTGCTGAATTGTCACGAAATAGCTAGATACAGATATTTCCCTAATGTTAAGTTTTGTTTGTTGTCCGTAATTTACTCGCAGGAACTTTATAAATACTACTATTATAGGTATATCATGAACTTGTGGCAGGGAACTGCTAACAGGCTAGATAGAGAATAGGCAAATCTAATTTTTTCAGACAATGTAAAATATGCATGTTCAGTTGACTTATATCACTCATATTTTCATTGTTCCTTTTCCTGGCCATTAGAAAATATCTACTTAGTATAAATGGACTTGGAGCTAAAAGTGTTGACTGCATACGCCTTTTGTCACTGGAGCATAAAGCATTCCCAGTAAGTTAAATTTTGTTTCTTAAAAAAATCAAATTCAGTCGTGAATGCATTTTAAATTAAATTTGTGTCACATTCCACTCCTTTCAGGTTGATGTGAACGTAGCTCGCATAGTCACAAGGCTAGAATGGGTCGAACTCCAGTGTTGTTCCGAGGAGTTTCATTCAGTTGACTTGTAAGATTTTTCTCACTTGAATATGTAAACATGATCGATAACTCTATTGATAACTCTGTTCTTACGTCTTCTTTCTGTTGTTGAAGATATCCACTCATGGAAGATGTGCAGAGTTACTTATGGCCACGATTATGTACCATTGAGAAGGAAAAATTGTAAGTACTGATCTTTCGAAATATATATATATATATATATATATATATATATATATTGTTTAGTAACTTTTAGTAGATCTTTCTGACAAATATCTACAAATAATAGGTATGAACTACACTGTCTCATGATAACTTTTGGAAAGGTATTTGCTATACGCATAAATTGATCGACAAGATTCATGACATGTTTAGTTATAAATGTTTCATGGTGGATGCTTCCATTATGCAGGTAATTTGTACAAAAGTAGATCCAAATTGCAATGCTTGCCCTTTCCGTTCAGAATGCAGGTGGTATAGAAGTAAACTTACCAGGTATGTTCACATGCTGTAGGGTTATTTACTTGAGCTTATTTTAGCAATTCACAAAGATAGTGTTTTTGTTGTCCGTGGTGAATTCTTTCGTGCTATTTAAATTTAGTCATTGAATTAGTCAGTTGTGGGACATAGGTGTTTGTGCAGCAAACTGTTATTCTTGTCCAAGTGGAAAGGCTTGAAAAAACATTGGGAGAAGTAAAACCTTTTATAAGATGCAGTCCAAAATATGAGCAGTTTTGTTGTTGCGTAACGCTTGTGAACTTCTTTTATTGCTTTAGACTAATTTAGAAGTAAAACACGGAACACTGACATTTGGTTATTATCAGACCACTGCTTCCTCCTGCAGAGGAGCATGTGCAGGAACATGGTGAAGGGCAAGCAAGTATGTTTACTTCTGAGAGACTCTTGTTGTCAAATGGTAGCTGCACGCCAAGTCAGCAAGTGTGTCAACTTGAAATCAGTGAAAGCAGGACTGCTGGATATAGCTGTGAGCCCATTATTGAGGTGCCACCAAGTCCTGAATATGAATACGGAGCACTTGATGAACAAGAGCATCCTGATGAAGACGATCTTGTTGATATAGAAGATATTTTGTCAGAAGGACTACAGTACGACTTTGAAATCAATTTGTGTTCAAACAAGCCTATGATGAGCAATGGTTCTTGGACACCAAATTGTGGAAAAGGCTTGGCATTGAGCCATTCACGATACACAAGCAGAAAACTGAAAAACATAGGACATCTTAGGACGGAGCACCATGCGTACGTAATAACATACTTTCCTGGTCTACTGAGATACTTTTTCCTGAGAAATCAGCAGTGCCCCGCTAAGGTTGCATGGTTGTTATTGCAGGTATGTACTGCCAGATGATCATGCTATCTTGGAAGAGGTATGTTGTATGCCACTTAACTTCGTACTAAAATTGTTTAGTGTGTTGACATTGATAAATATGTTGACTGATTTTCTGTGTCTTTCAGTTTGAAGACAGAGTTCCAGAAGATCCATGTCCTTATCTCCTGCTTGTTATTCCTTGTCCTGACGACAAGATGGTGAAAGGCACGGTTCTGGTGAGTAACCACTTACTTGGAGTGTACTTTGTACCTTTTTCAAAAATATGTAAACATGATGTAAAAGGTAATATTACATTCTCAATGAACAGTTCTTAATTAGAGTCAAAATTTGAAAGATAGGCATGTTTGAGCTATCCAACTGTGCTCTGTGCATGAAACGAAGGATACAAGTAGCCACAAGTTATCTGAATTATACTCAATCTCCCAGATTCAGCTGCTTTGCTGATCTTTGAGGGGCAATTCATAGTATATAGTTTGGTAATCAATAGTTATCTAAATTGGACTCTAAGTTAACCATTCTTTGTTCTGTTTATGTCACCATCTCACCTAACCGATAACTAGAAAGTCAGATGCCCCCAACTGTAGACATTTCTAAAATACTAAAACCAGAGGTGCGGCAAGTTAAAATTATTGACTTTCTTCACTTCTGTACACAACCATCTGATCAAAAAGCTCTAAGCAGAGGAAAGCTGGGCAATATACTAATCACTCCCTCCTTCAGCCCTAAGAGGTGGACCAAAAGTTGGCTATAATTTATTTATTTTGAAATAGTGCCAGTCATGTAGGCTCTAATAACGTATTGAGCTTTATGGATTGACAAGTTTTCTTAGAGATGCATATACTAGCTATGTAACATCCCCATTTTATAATAGGTTTTCTACGTGTATATATGCTAACTAGAGCGTCATTCCTCCCTTGAAAGGAACTAGACTACTCAGGCTCCTAGGGAACTTGTTATCTCTACCGTCAGATTCATCCCTTTGTTGGTTTTTTACCGCTATTCATAACATGGTACCAGTGGGAAAGTACAGTTTCTCTCCTTTCGACCACCGCATTGCGCTTGCACCACCATCACCCACCCTCGTCGATCTCCGCTGGCTTTGTCTTGCCAGCATTGTTCCCTGCCATCCCGGTAATTCTCTCCATCTTAAGGTTGTACTTTCAGATCCGCGGATTCCCCAAGACCACCATTTTCATGTGCAGCCGCCATGATGCCCAGAGTTAGTGATCACTCTGATCGCAGTTCTGTTTCTGCCTGTTTGTTTCTCTTGGTGTGGTTCCCTCATTGCTTGGAAGACTAAGGAACAGACAACAGTTGCAAGCTATGGCCATTCCTATAATAGAGATTACTTGGCTATGGTGGTTGCTTTTGAGTATCTTGTTGTTTCTAGCACCTCGGTGACTCCTCTTTAGTCTGGAGTACATGTGCTATCGGCACTTGTTTAGACCTTGTGAAGCATGAGCTCACCAAGCACAGTGGTGTTGATGCTATTTTACACGGTCATAGTTGCAGGATCAGGTTGTTGTTGCTCTTAGTACGTGCTTTCAGGGATTCAGTTGTCAGACTTCACGAAGGCACAAACTAAAGCCAAACACATCGTCTATATCGCGAGGCTCAGTGTTGTTTATCCACATAAGCTTGAGGGGTGTCAAACATGTGTATGTCAGCTGTGTAATATCTCAGTTGTATAAGGGGTTTTCTTGCATATATTCCTTGCATGTTCTCCTACTTGTTTATATATTTTCTTGCCTATAGCGTCTTAATGAATACAGTTGCTGTTCATTATTCAGATTTGGAAGGTAGACAATACACTCACACTTCAACATAAACATTTCAGATCGAAATCTAGCACTTCCTCAAAATCACTGCAAACCTCTAATAAATTAGTATTGGTCAGGCTTTTTTTTTTGCCATTTTTTATCAATAGATTCACAACCCTTGCTATCTGATAACAATGTTTTTCCCACTGTTATATTGTACCATTAAGTTGTGTTCGCTTGACAATGATGGTGATGTGGAATAGTTTGGTTATATCTGTGTGCGCCTCTCCGTGCCCCGCACATGTAATTGTTGTGCTTAGATTAGACACTAATGAGATTTATATAGTATGAAACTTCCAGCAGATATTACAACGAGTAAATTTGTTTTGTCCGTATTTTTAATTGGTGAATACATGAACGGGCAGATACCCAGTCGGACAGCAATGAGAGGGAACTTTCCATTGAATGGTACCTACTTTCAGCAGCATGAGGTATGCAGCCTCTGCTATTTTTTTCTCTCTTTGCTGTTACCTTCTGATTATTCTCGATTGGCTAGACACTAACTTGTGAAACGGACACTTTATAGGTCTTTGCAGATCACGCGTCTAGTTATTTTCCAATGACTATCCCCAGAGAGTGTATCTGGGAACTGGATAGACGCGTTGTATATTTCGGTTCGTCAGTACACTCCATCACAAAAGGTAGCTTGTCATTGACTTGTAAACCTGTGAACTTGTTGGTTACTGTTGAGTGATACTGACCGGCATACTTGTTAACCTTCAGCTCAACCAAGACAAGACATCGAAGACTGCTTCCAGAGAGGTATCAACTAGTCGATTTTCGATTTTTTTAATGCATGTTTGAGAAGGAAAAGAATAGCTTCCAGTTTTCTTGTGTCTTTTTGTTTATTTGTCACCGATGGGTGAGGTTCTTTGATATCGAGTAAGGTAGATATACCTTGCTCTCATGGGATTCCTAGTATGGACCATTGTGTGAGGAAAAAAGAAGGATATTTATGCTTCGTCCAGCCTGATTGTAATTTTGGGAGACGCGATATGTGATGCTTTTTTCCCATGTGGGTTACGCAGGGCATGTATGTGTTAGAGGAATTGATCGGCACACGGATACCAAGAAACTATGCGCTGCGTTGCATTCCATGGCCGGCGAGAAGAAAGAGACCCCGAGCAAATGATCCGTTGACGTACATACTATTGTAGCTGGAGCGACTCTGATCTAGTCTAGGTCTCTGATGATCTGTTGGTACAGGCTAGTTAGTTAGAAGATGTAGAGCTGTATGGAACGACTTAGGCGACAGCAGGGGAAATAATGGTTCTTTTCATTAGAAAGAGTAGATGTAATGGTTCTTTTCATTAGAAAGAGTAGATGTTCATGTTTGCGATTCACGGGCTTGTTTGTATTAGTTGGTTCTTTTTGTTAGATGGGACGTCTCCATTCACGTCTCCATTCACGGGTGCCTTTGTATCTTTGGCATACTGCAAGAATGAAAGCGAAAGTTATCTTTGGCATATTGCAAGAATGAAAGCGAAAGTTGAAGCTGTTTATGTTCATGTTTTTGCACGGAGAGCTTTGTTTTCTTTTCTGGCTATCGGCGTGTGTGTATCTTTGCGTGCGCATGTAATACTGCAAGGGAATTAATCTGAACTGACCAGTTAACAAGCAAACATACATGGACGATGGTGATCCACAGAGAGAGAACCTAAAAATGTCAGTGATCTCCATTGTTCCCAGAGAGAGATAGAGAGCTCCACAAGATGGAGATCTGCGAGCTGATTGTGCATTCTGTGACCGTGGCGGTGGATGTGGCGATGTTGCACAGGGTGCGGTGTGTTCCAGGCTTCCAGTGTATCGACGGGGGCGGAATCCTTCGATGAGGCTTCCGGTTTCCGTCCCCCAGTAGATTTTCCCCAAAATTGATGGCGAAAATCGCAGATTGTGGAAACTAGACGTGAGGATTACTTGGAGATGTATCTCCGAGTATATGCGGGTTAAGGTTTCTTCATGATTCGACAAAGCAAACAGTCGGAACCATCTGACTAGTACTGTACAAGATAACACTCTTGACAGTTTGTTTATAGGTTACAAACAGCTGCAGGATCCGAACTTGGCAAGAGCTGATCCGTTTGCCATCATTTTCGAACGCCAATTGCAGACAAAGAAAGCAAACGGTTTTCCCTCCCCCCCAAAAAAAAGCAAAGCAAACGGTTTCGCAAAAAATAAAAAGAAGCAACCGGAACCAGGCCAGATCTCGACCGGCCCCCGTGCTGGCTCTGGCTGGTTGTTCTGCAGGTGAGGTTGGTATCTGAAGATGGTACTGTACTGTCTTTTGCTTGTTCTGTGTAATTTGCAGACATGTTTGAAGATTGTGTTGTCATGTCCACCGCCTAATTGATAAATTTTACTCCTATATGGCTGCTGCATTTCTGGTCTAAAGTTTCTTTGTAATTTCCGATCGAGGAATGTCATGCAAGATTAGTTATTTATTACTGCCAAAAGTATTATCCGGAAGCTATTAAACTCAGCATCAAATTAAATAAGGTTACCCTGTATTACGATGGCTTTATTTATTCATCAAGCTGGGCTGATGCATTTTGTCCAAATAAAAGTGTGATGCAACCTAGTTTGCTACAGCTAGCTGTGTTGAATGGAGTCTAACCTGCCACTTGTTAATTATTTGTAGTTTTTGCCTTGGCCCCTTGTGAAAAAAAAAACTCCTTGTTAATCTTCAGCTCAATCAAGACAAGACATCGAAGACTGCTTCCAGAGAGGTAACAACTACTTTTCGATTTCTGATTTTTTTTAATGCATGTTTGAGAGAGAAAAAAAAATGGTTGCAATTTTCTTAGAGTACTACTTCCTCCGTCCACAAATAAGTGTACTTCTAGCTTTGTCCTAAGTCAAACTTAGGGCCTGTTTGGTTCCTAGCCATAGTTTGCCAAGCTAAAGTTTGGTAAAGTATGGCAGCCACAAAGTATGGCTAACAAATTGGAAGCCAAACTTTGGCAAAAGTTGACAAAAAAATTAACTCTATGACAAGTGGGCCACATAATTAATGAAGTGTGGCAAACTATAAGTGTGGCAAAAATCAAACACAAGCCAAGCAACTTGTGGCTGCCAAAGTTTGGCTTGGCAAACTGTGGCTGGGAACCAAACGTGCCCTTAGTTTTTAGGAAAACGTACCAATATTTATGACACTAAATTGATACCATTAGATTTATTTTTAAATCTAGTTTCATAATATATCAATTTGACAGAATATATGTTTTTATATTTTTCTATAAAGTTGGTTAAATTTGATTATGTTTGACTTAGACAAAAGTTAGAAGTACACTTATTTGCGGACGGAGGGAGTAGGTACTACCTCTGTTTGGGATTATAACGGCTGAGAACTTTTTTTATTTTGTTTGAGATTATAAGGGCTACCTCATTTATTAGCCTCCCTCGTCCAATGCATGTTTTTATTTTTCTCCCACTTCTATCTTGTAGTATGTAAAACTATTGGTGCATGCATAGATTAATGAAGGAATTTATGGAGTGTGTTGGTTTTAGTAACTTGGTCCTTAGGACTAATAATCTTAAACAGAGGTAGTAGTAGTTACCAAAGCTAATCAATCCATATGGCTACATCCATGAACCAAGGCAGACGTGCATGGCCGCAGGCTTGCATGCATTCTCAGCCTCGCTAATCTGAACGAGTCACGCATGACCACAACCTTGCATGCATTAGCCCTGTTTCATTAATTCGCCAGTTCGTTAAAACGAGTATAAGCTTTCATTGCTGGGCGCAAGGTATGCCGTGGCATGTGCGACATCCCTGCAGATCCACCAGGTGTACCCAAGAACTACAATCTACAATGATTCCTTTTTTACTCTCTTTTTTGTTTCCATGGAAGACTTAATTCACCTTTGAATCCAAAACACCATCTAATTAAGAAGAATATTTTCCTACATCAAAAGAAATGGTAAAACAATACTTACACTAGTAAACTGTACGTGCTTCGCATGACTATTTTATTGCGTGCACCCCAATAACTTACCTTATTAAAGCATAATGATATCATGTATAATTTAGAATTTTGGTGCAATATTTGGTCGACTTAGAACTAAATATCTCTCGGGTTATTAGAAGTACTCCCAAACATGTTTCTTGCTTACCAAGATATCATGTATTTTTTAATGGAGGCAGTACTAAGGATGGTTTTGCATGATTGTCGACATGCACAATTTTGGTTTTGCACTGTTCACATTTGCGGTCTAAGCAGACAATGTGCATATACCTCTCCATGAACATCGATTTGAGTCTACATTCAATGTTATGTGTAAGTTTGGTCGATTTTTTCCTACTTTCTAAAAGTTATGCTAAACTACCATCATTTCCAATGGTGCATGAAACGTCCAAAAAGAGTTGTGACGTTTTTTCGTATCTAAAAATATTTTCATTGGTAATAATTATTTTTTACCATTTTACAAAGCATTCCATCAAACAAAACAATGTTTTCACCATCCGGGGAAATATTTCCGTTACATGATAAAATAATTTTTTCTTCGCCAAGAATATATTGCACAAGAAATGGACTCAAACGCAATAACTATATACAATGACCTGATATCTAATCATTAGTGACCGTCTAATCTGTAATTAGAAGTGTCAAGGAGAGAGCATGCTAGATTGATTTGTGATGGCTAGGTGTAATTTTTGATTTAATAAATATACTACATTCTTGTGGACACTCACAAGGACAATTGCCGTCTTGTCTTAGGAGGCTTGTGATAAAACGTTAGTTCGGAAATAAGTGACTTGGGATATGTCTAGGTGCATCTAATACTAAAATACGTGTTTATACTTGTGAATCTCGACAAATCTAAGTTTCTCAATTGAGGGAGTATGACAATATTATAAATTTGCAATGTTGTCATGACAAATAATGATATTCGTTACGCTCCATAAATGAACCATGTTTTTTTTTCCTTTGTCACAGTTTTACAATAATTTTGTACTGAAGTATTCGTACTATAGAATAACCCTCAAAATTAGTTACACGTTAGTGATTAAGTACTTTCGCTAATTTGTATTTACATACGGAGGTACTACTACACACCCAACTAACATCATAAGGGTAGTATATAATTAATTTATCTTTCTCTTCTTTTCGGGGAGTTTTCTAGGTTGTCAGTTTGAAGAATAATTTGTCAGATAGGGAGAATTGAATGAACACTTTAAATTATACAGCGAGTGATTAGATGGATGGATGATTAGTGCATAGGCAGGAGTAGTCTTGTCGTTTGCTTACATACAATGAATGAAGCCACGCTGCGGATAATATCTGAGTGGTTGTATGCCACATGGGCCCTCAACTCTGACTATTACACAATGACAGAAGGTATACCTTTTAGCTGGCACCATGGACTAATCTGGAAGAGTTCGGCAACTTCATCGACGCGACGCGAGTAGTGCGCGCGAAAGCACGGTGACGAATCCAAGCGCTTACAACCGTCAGATCTATTTAGTTCTGGCTTGATGTGCGGCACATAGCAGCTCCAAACGTGCAATCAACAGTTTGGATTACACCAAAGGTGCATCGGCGGAAAAGACCATGAAGCTGAGTGGCAAATCCAAATTCAAAAACTCCGGCATGGGACAGGACTGCCAGGTCGTCACCTCTCCGCGAGAGATCCGTGCCACTCTCCTAGCCTCGAAGGACCAGATCAGGCCCGTGGAGGCCTAGATCGGGCCCGCCCTGCACCTCCCATCACGCCGACGCCACAGGGACGGGAAGCGCACGCCGGCGGCGTGGAGGACGGCCGTCCATTGCACGCCAGGACCCCCTGGACGGCCTCCTTGCCGCCGCCACCCTTGCCGCGAGCTCGCGCCACCATATCCAGGTCGCGTCCCCTGCGGCCCATCGTCGATGCAAACCCCGCCAAGAATCGCCGCTCCTCCCAAGCTCCCCGCCTAGCGCCGGTGAAGCCACCGAGGCCCCGCACTGCTGCTCGCTCCTCCCTCCTTGTTGCCCCTGTGATGGCCCGCCTTGCTGAAGCACGGTGCGCCTCTAAGACACGCCCAATGCCTTCGACGGACGGTAGCGCCACCGCCAGGCGTGGCGACAACGGCCGGGAGAGGAGATTGCGCCGCCCCTATTTTTTTAGGGTTTGGGTGCCTTCGGAGCCGCCCCATGCAAGGCGGCCAAGGAGGGAGTTCACCCGAGGCAGTGGATGTTGGAAATATAAGCAATAAACAATATGATTTAATCCGAATAATAAACTGATAAATCATGAACATACAAACGGTACTAAAACCAATTATGCAGATCAACAAAGTAGATGAATAGATTACATCGGAGATAAACCTATCACATCTACACCAAACGCTAGAACAAAGAACTCTAGCATAATCCGAAAGAAAGAAATCGAAATCACATACGATGTAGGCTGAATAGCAGCCGCAGCGGTTGCAGAAGCGTCGCCCATGTTGAGGTTGTCGAAGAGGTCGCTCACGTCGGGAAAAAGTCGTCGTTCGGGAACTCGCCGTCGGACAACGTCGTGGTTGCCAGTAGTCGCTCTTGAGCGCTCCCCAAAAACCTGATCGCCCCTCACCCGTACAGGTTCATGAGAGGCGGGGTTCTGGAGGCCTACTGTCCCGATCTGCGGTGCACGCCGCAAGCCGGGATGAGGAAGACGAAAACGGCGGTGCAAGGTTCTGGAGGGTAGGCGCGTGTGTGGATTGATTTGGTGCCGATTAGGTTTAGCCCCGGACGCTTATATAGTGCAGGTTAGGAGGATCATGGGCTCAGTCCATGTCCGAGTCGGTAACAACCACGTCCATAAAAACTGAAAACGGCTGTAATTAACGCGTCCGTTAATGACTCATAATCAGTTTTCCCAACAAGCAAATAAAGCTCGACTCGTGAGATTCCCCAACCATGGGCAGGCCGTGACGTGAGGCGAGGCGTGGCGTGGCGAGGCGGGCGGCGTCGGAGGAGGAGTGCGCGAGAGCTACTCTTCCTGTTACACCTTAGTGAGTGGTGCAACACTATACTATATAAGGTGGTCCAACTCCCCTTTAACTAGCAATGTGGGACTAAACTTTAGCACCACTAGCACATCCATATGCTGACATATACAAGTGGGCCAAAGAGAATGGCCAGCAGACCAATATACACCAAATTCCAACAATCCCCCACAAAGTCTCATTGGCACATCACATCATTTTTATTTCAGAACATTGTTTTATATACCGGTGTGTAGTGGAGACTGTTAAGTTGAAATTCCACGTTAAACTTCATGCTATGCTAGCTAGCAACTTGAATAGTGGACTATGCCTTGAACTACAAGTTTTCTGCGCCCTAGTTTCACACAAAATCTAGACCAGTACAAGGCTACCGTCGGCTTCCCCGCGGTTTGGAGCTTATGCGTCATACTCCAGGGCCTTTCATGAGTTTATTAGAGAGCACCCAACTCTCACGGACTGCGATGTTTGACAGTCAGACTCATATAGGTGTGTTCCTCAAGAGATGTTCTGCAGGACAACATCTCCGCTTATAAAAAGCCACTTGGAACACATTAAGATAAATATCAACCTGCCATGCAGATTAAGAGAGTATTGCATCTTTCTGGAGATGTAAATATAATATGGGAATACTCTCCTCTCAGCTGACCAACAGCTTGTCTCCCAGCTCTAATTCACGGGATCTCCGATCAAATAGAGTGGGTTGCCACTGGGATCAACTCATAGAGTGGGTCTCAAACCCATCTCCCTTGATGCATTATCTATCACATTGCGTGATAAACCCTTTGTGAAGGGATCTGCCAGATTTTTAGATGTTTGGATATAGTCCAACGCAATAACTCCGGAGTTTCTCAGTTTCCTGATAGATTTCAATCTCCTCTTCACATGCCTTGATGACTTCATATTATCCTTAGAACTGTTTACATTGACGATCACAGTTTGATTATCACAGTTCATCGGGATGGCGGGTATTGATTTTTCAACCATAGGTAAGTCTATCAAGAGCTCACGAAGCCACTCTGCTTCAACAGTGGCTGTGTCTAACGCTGTGAGTTATGCTTCCATAGTTGACCTTGTTAAGATGGTCTGCTTGCAAGACTTCCAGGAAACAGCGCCACCACCAAGTGTAAACAAATAACCACTTGTGGCCTTAATCTCATCAGCATCAGATATCCAGTTTGAATCACCATAACCCTCAAGTACCCGTGGATACCCAGTATAGTGAATACCATAACTCGCAGTACCTTTCAATTAGCGCAAAACTCTTTCAAGAGCATGCCAATGATCATCTCTAGGATTTGACACAAATCGACTCAGTTTGCTTACAACAAAGGAGATGTCAGGTCTAGTAGCGCTGGCTAAATACATGAGCGAGCCAATGATTTGAGAATATCTCAGTTGATCTTTAGCATTCCTTCGATTCTTTCAAAGTAGCACACTCGGATCATAAGGCGTTGGAGAAGAATTGCAGTCGCTATACCCGAAGCGACTCAATATCTTTTCCACATAGTGAGACTGAAGCAATGTGATCCCACCATTATCATCCTTTAGTATCTTGATGTTTAAGATTACATCAGCCACTCCCAAGTCCTTCATCTCAAAGCAGCGAGATAGGAACTCTTTGGCCTCCTCGATAACAGCGAGGTTAGTCCCGAATATCAATATGTCATCAACATAGAGACACATAATAACTCCCTCGCCCCCACCATGGCGATATTACACACATTTGTCAGCTTCATTTACAACAAAGCCTTCAGCAGTTAAAGTTCTTTCAAACTTCTCGTGCCACTGCTTAGGAGCTTGCTTAAGACCATATAAATACTTCACTAACTTACACACCTTTCCTTCTTGACCATCTACTACAAATCCGTCAGGCTGCTCCATATAAATTTCCTCATCTAGCTCTCCATTTAGAAAAGCTGTCTTAACGTCCATTTGATGAACGAGAAGACCATGTGAGGCAGCCAAGGAAAGTAGTACTCGAATAGTGGTCAATCTGGCTACAGGTGAGTAGGTATCGAAGAAGTCTTCACCTTCCTTTTGGGTATAACCCTTAGCCACAAGACGTGTCTTGTACTTTTCAATAGTACCATCAGGTCTAAGATTTTTCTTGAACACCCATTTACATCCTACAGGTTTACACCCATAAGTACGATTAGTGATTTCCCAAGTACCATTAGCTAAGATGGAGTCCATATCGCTTCGGACAACTTCCTTCCAGTAGTCAGCATCTTGAGATGCATAAGCTTCTGAAATGGAAGTGGGAGTATCATCCACAAGGTACACAATGAAATCATCACCAAATGACTTTGTAGTCCTTTGTCTCTTGCTCCTTATGGGAGCTTCATTGTCATCCTCCACAGGATCATCAAAGTGTTCTATCGGCATAGTGGGTTCAGGAATTATAGAAAATTCCTGACTAGATGAACTAGTCATCTCCTGATTTGATGAGCTAGACATACCTTTCATAGGAAAGATGTCCTCAAAGAAAGTCGCATCATTCGACTCCATAATTGTACCAACATGCATGTCGGACACCTCAGATTTTACTATCAAAAATCTATATCCAATGCTATGAAAAGCATATCCCAGAAAAACACAATCAACGGTTTTTGGTCCAAGCTTTCGCTTCTTGGGTATTGGAATATTGACTTTCGCCAAACAACCCCAAGTTCGTAAGTAAGAGAGTTTAAGCCTTTTATTTTCCCATTCCTCAAATGGAGTCATGGTTTTATCCTTTACAAGAACACGGTTTAGAACATGACACACGGTCATTAGCGCCTCCCCCACCATTCCTTGGAAAGACCCGATGTATCTAACATGGCGTTAACCAAATCAGTTAGAGTGCGGTTCTTTCTTTCGGCCACCCCATTTTACTGAGGTGAGTAGGGAGGCGTCCTCTCATGTATAATGCCGTGTTCCATACAGAATAAATCAAACTTGTTTGAAAAGTACCCTCCACCACGATCCAACCTTAGCCGCTTGATTTTAAGATCAAGTTGGTTTTCTGCCTCAACTTTATAGATTTTGAAGTAGTTCAAAGCTTCATCTTTAGATTTCAGAAGATAAACATAGAAGTATCTAGTGGAGTCATCAATCAACGTCATAAAGTATCTTTTTCCACCTTTTGTCAACACACCATTCATCTCACAAAGATTTGAATGTATAAGTTCTAGCGGTGCTAAGTTTCTCGGTTCATGACCGTATAAGACTTATGGGTTGCTTTGCTTGCACACAAACTTGGCACTTAGAACCTTTGATGATGATAAATTTGAATTAAACTCATATTGGCTAGCGTCATGCAACCAAAGTTAATATGAAGTCGTGAATGCCAAACATTGGAATCATTATCATTCCACACATGATTAATAACTTTAGTACATGAGTCGACAAAGACAAGAACAGACCTCCGCTCATAACCCTTTCCAACAAATTGTACATACTTAGAAATTACAACTTTATTGGACTCAAAACCAACTTAAAGCCATCTCGACATAAAAGCGATCCGTGGCGAGATTCTTATTGATGGAGGAACGTCTTTGCATTCTTGACTATACGGTCTTCACTGAAGTAAACTTCAGATTTACCATACCAACACCATGAACAGAATCACGTGAGCCGTTTCCCATCAGCACGGAAGAGGTCCTTGAGACCTGATAAGAGGAAAACATGGAGATATCAGAACACACATGTGTATTAGCACCCGTGTCTATCCACCAATCAGGAGAATGACATAATGAAAGGATAGTAGGTAAAATACCGTACCCAACATCCTTCATCTCAGTATCGCTAATAACAACATTAGCGGACTTGCTGCTGTTCCCATGTTGACGCTTGTCAAAGCGATTAGGGCAGCTAGGAGCCCAATGATCAGGGTCACCATAGACGTGGCAAAAGCCTTTCCTCTTATTATTTTTCTTCTTGAAGTTGGTTGAGTGCGTGGCCTTGTTCTTGCCATCGAACTTTCTCTTTCCTTCAGTTTTATTCTTATTCTTAAACTTGTGGGATTGGAAGTTTTTCCTCTGCACTAAATTGGCAGTAGAACCTTCCCCAAGTCCTCGAGCAGTTTTGTCCTTTGCTCCCGCCTTCTCTTTCACATGAAGAGACCTAATGAGATCTGTAACAGAAAACTCTTGTCTCTTATGTTTCAAAGAAGTAGCAAAGTTCCTCCACGAAGGAGGAAGCTTGGCAATAATGCCACCAGCCACAAATTTGTCCGGTAAGGAACACTTGAACTGTTCAAGTTCTTTGGCAAGTGATTGTATCTGACGAGGTTTAATCTCGTCAATGCCCATTGTTATGGACTTGGGTTTTGGAGAAGATGGGGATGTTGGAGATCGTGGCACGGTTAACAGACAAG
Source organism: Avena longiglumis (assembly GCA_030063025.1). NCBI lineage: Eukaryota > Viridiplantae > Streptophyta > Magnoliopsida > Poales > Poaceae > Avena > Avena longiglumis. The sequence continues at coordinate 482,671,430 of CP125978.1, read as the reverse complement.
CAACCAGGGGACACGAGATTTACCCAGGTTCAGGCCCCCGGGAAAACCCTACTCCCGCTTGCGCTCTTTGATTCTGGTAGGAACCGAAGGTTCTGAGGTGCATAAATTCGATCTGGCGTGGATGCGTGTGCGAAAGTATGAGTCGAGTTTTCCTAGGACATGCCCTCCTGACCTTTATATAGACTTAGGCAGGTCCCGGGCGTAGTCCTAGTCGGTTACAAGTTCTAGGGTTTTATCCCTTTGAATTTCCTATCTCCTCTAGTCTTGCTCTCCAAGGATCCGAAGACGTCATGGGCCTTGGCCACGAAAATCTTCATGGGCCAGTATATGCGCTGTGGGCCTTCCTTGGGCTGGACTAGGTATGCTGAAGTTACGTACCCGTAGGGTATAACCATGTCAGTAGCCCCCAAGTGATCAGTCGAATCGTAGATTCGGCTGAGGACTCTTCCATCCTTAGGGAGCAGCTATATGTTAATAGTATATGTGTGTAGGGATTTTTGATGCATGTGCCTGACTCACCCGACGGATCGGTCGATTAAGCATCTTAGGACGAAACAACACGATCTTCTTTAGGTTCGGGTCCCTTAACCGCCGAACATATCATGGCGTAATTCAACTCAGGCAGAGGACTTATAGGAGTGGAATTCGGTGATTTTAATTGGTGTACCCAACGCGTCCGTCGGGATTTTTCGCATTACGCTAATGCAGATTCATACTAGCGTAGCGCGATCGAGTGCGTTGCGTGCCATCGAGATGATATCAGAGGTCTTATCTTTGCGTCAGACGCAACATCCGAACATTTATCACCTCGGAGGTGCTTGGTGGCCAAGGAGATTGTTACTCACTTAGCGTTTTGTTGGGCGAGTTGCCAAAAAAATTTTGCATGCGGATCCTAAGATCGCGGTCGAAGATTTCATAGGGTGCGACCAGCGCCCTATGGGAGTAGCCTCAAGTGTCTGTCGAGTCATAGACTCGAGCGGAACTTTAGTTCAAGCATTGTTTCAATCATTAGGTCCACAGACTCGAAAATTTTCGGATGCTTAAATCCATCCTCCCTATGGGAGTAGCCCCCGAGTCCGTAGTGGAGTCGAGACTCGACGTGGGACTCGGAAATAATTTTGTCCTCATTTGTATGCATGGGTGCGGCCAGCCCCGATAGGAGTAGCCCCAAGTATTTAGTCGAATCGTAGATTCGAGTGAGTACTGGTGAAGCGAAGTGGTGCTAGTATAGCTTTTCGACGCCGTCGCTTACGATCGATGACCTCAAGCGTATACTCCAGCGAAGATGACTTGATCGACGGCGTGGGTCCCACTTGCTGTCTTTGAATTGACCGGTCACCTTGGCGCGTGAGATGATTCTGGCGTCTCGATTTCCGCACGTAGTGGACGGCGTGGTATCAGCAGTTCGTTTTGGTGGCGACGTGTCGGCCAGATCTACCGTTGGCGTTAGGTCTTCTCGATGGACGACCAACGTGCGTCGTCTTATTATAATCCTGGTGAAATCGTGGTTTGTTTTTCACCGCGGCGGTTCATCTATTCTTGCCTCCTCGTTCTTGAGCTATTCTTTCTTGCTGAGAGTTTTCTCCACATTTCCTTTGTATTTCTTCGTTAGCCACACCGCCCAAGCGCCATGGGGAAAACAAAGAAGTCCTCATCTGCGGTTGGGACCAGCGCGCGGAAGCAAGAAAAGCACCGCCGCTGTCAACACCGATGGTGGTGGCGGCGATCGCGAGACGCGGAGAGCGATCTCATAAGCTATGAGCGGGGCTGATCCGCAGGATCAGTACGACGTGAGACTCCTCGGCAATGAGGTAATCCCCGTCCCCCATCCGGTACGGGTTATGTTCTTGCCTTCGTCTTGTGTGGGTTTTCGTATCCGATCCATGACTTTCGTGGACTGCTCTTCTTCTATGGGGTTCAGTTGCATCATCTGTCTCCCAATTCTCTTCTCCACATTGCTTGTTTTATCACCTTTTGCGAGTGCTTGCTGGGCATTGAGCCGCACTTTGGCCTCTTTCGGAAGCTTTATTCCGTGAAGAGGCAGTCTGGTTCGGATGGTGTGTATCCCATTGGGGGTTTCATCATCTCCCTCAGTCCCAATGTGCAATTCTTTTCCTTTTCCATGTCCGAATCTGTCCAGTACTGGCGGAGGAAATGGTTTTACATCCATGACTCCGTACTGCCTGGGCAAGATTTTGGTCTCGTTCCTTTTGACCCCTCCCAATTGATTGAGAAGAAAAGATCCTGGAAAAACCAAATCTTAGACGGTGAGGTGGCGGAGATAGAGGCCCTGTACCGTCGGGTGGAGGATCTCTAGCTGATTCCCGAGAAAGAGGTGAACGGTGTCGACATCATCCGGACGTTTCTTGAGCGTCGAGTGTAGCCTCTCCAAGCGAGGGCGCACCCGATGTTTCTTTACTCTGGGCGCCGTGATCCGACGAGGGTTTCGAGTGAGAAAATCTCCGAGGTGGAACTTGACAAGGCTCTTCGCGTGCTGTTGAAGTTCAAGGCCGACGAAGAAATCCCGGGGAAGTCGCTGACTCCTCCCTTTTCTTCGATATTGGTCGTTCCGAATGTGCAGATTTGCGCACGTAGTGCTCCCCTTTTGTTTTTGTTAGCTGTGTACTTTTTCCTTTGTTTGCTAACAAAGTTCCTTTTCCTTTTGCAGAGCTTCAAAGTGCCGGGCATGGCACCACCGTTGCCCGAAAGGTATCTGAATGCCCCGGATAATGAAGTGGTGGATTCCGTGTCCGAGCTACCGTCAGCGCGATCCCCAGCGGAGGATGCCGATGAATCGAGCGAGGACCATTCGCGCAAGAGATCACGGAGCTCTAGCGAGTCGTCAGATGCCTCGACTCCTCCGACTCCCAGAAATCCTCTGGGCCTTGAGAGTCATGATGATGTTCATGGGGGTTCTTCCTCTCCCTTCCCGCCATTCACATGCGGGCTGTTGCTCGCACTTGAAGCGGAAGAAGGAAGAAAAGCAGGAGGAGAAGAAGGAAGAGAAGAAAGAGGAGAAAAGGGCCCGAAGGGCTTATCCTATCTTCGACCTGAGCGCGTTGGGCTCGTAAGTTTTCTTGTTGCCGTTGTTGTCCTTTGTTCCCTTGTTATTTTTGCATCTGCGTTGATTGGTTCGTATGCAGGCAATCCTCCGGCTCTAGTGATGGTCTTGCGGAGATGATGGGGAGTCGAACATTGCGCCTCCTCCTAAGATCGTGGCGACTTGGTGACATGCTCCAGTTCCTCCTGCGAGAGAGGCTGGTTGCACCTCGAAATTTCGAGCGGGCTCTGGGTTCTCCTTGAACGTAAGTTTTCTTCTTTATGTTACGGGGCCCCTGTGTCTTATGTCTTGATGTTGTTTTTGCTTCCTTGTGTTGGGCGTATCCCCCAAGTCATGTTCTTACTGCTATTGCCTTTTGCTGCAGCCTTTTGTCCAAGAGGCCAAACGGCTAGTGGAGGAACGCCTTGGCTGGAGGCGCTATCGCAGCTTCAAGGTATTCGTCTGACTTGTAGTACTTTTCTTGTTTATCCTGGTCCTGTTCTTTGACACTTGCTTGTTGGAAATGCAGAGAAGCATAATGACTCTCTCCGTGAGGTCGACGCTCTGAAGAAGAGCCTTGGCCAATCGGAGCAGAAGGCCGAAGCCGCCGCTGGTGCGAAAGAGCGCCTTGAGCTGGAGCCGTGAAGGCAAAGAAGCGAAGGCGTCTGCAGGAGGCCAGATCGTGAGGGCGATTAGCCACCGTTTCTTTGCTTTCGTGAAAGAGGTGGAGATAAGCTCATGGCTTGCCAAGGCCATTTCGGGTGAGTACAAGCTTTTGGACTTGTTTCTTTTTCTACGGATCTTCTTTTTATGCTGCCTTTCTTCATGTTTTTCTTCTTTTTTGTCTCAGATGCCGCAGGCATCGAGTTAGACCATGATGCTGGAGCACGGAGTGCTCTAGATGATGCCCGTGGCGGTCGAAGACCGCAAAGACCGTCGTCAACTCCCTTGCCAAGCGAAGAGGTCCTTGGTCGCTTCTACCAGGAGCTCTTCCCGAAGGGCGCATCCCTTGAAGATGTGGATGCCCTGGCAGAGGCTCTGTCAGTCGAAGCGCCTGCAGCGTACAAGCGCAGGCAGAAGGGCATCGGCGCGTCCGTCGGGCTGGCGATGGCCATGGCGGCTGGGGCAGAGCTGGACCTGCCCCAGATTACTTCTCGGAGGCCGTCGGCTGCAGATGGATCCGAGGTAGCCTTCGTCGCCTACTCCACTCGCTGCAGACGATATGGGCCCAAGCTCATTGACTTGTTGTCTGAGTACGCATTGCGGCAGCAGGGCAAGGCCAAAGCTAGGCAGTCTGGTTCTGAGGCGACTCAGTGTCCTCCTCCTTAGGCATAGTAGACGTAGGGTAGTTTGTAGTCTATTTTTGTTGTAAATATCTTTTGTAGTACCATCCTTGTGCCACGTAGTGGCCTTATATTTTAATGAATTCCTCCGAGTTGTGCTCTATCCTTGGCTGAATGTCTGTGTGCCTTCTTTTTTCTGCTGCTATAGGTTCCTTCGGGTGCTGACCCAGTTGACACTTCATCCGAAAGGCCCTTGCGACCATCATTGGATGATTCCTCGCAGCTCGCTTTTCTTCGAGATCGAGTGTGCTGCTTGGAGAGATTTGCTTGGGTTCTGTGATCATGACGTTTAAATCCAAGGCAGACCGTGGTGCAGCTAGAGAGGAGTATTTGATGGCGGAGCTGGGTCGGCTGTCCGAGCAGCTATAATGTAAGTTGATCCTTCTTTCGGGTTGTAGCTCAGTTCTTCGGGTGAGCCTGCTAGCCTTATTCTTGTTTTGTGCGGTTGTCGCAGGTGCCAATCTTGCTCCGAGGGAAGAAAAGGAGCGTATCGCTGTTCGAGTCAATTGCTTGACTCAACAGGACATGGAGGCCGGCGACTTCTTCTGGATGGATCGTGATCGCGCCATGGTTCTGGCGACGGTGCAGGATCGTGTCTACCAGGTTTCGCGGGTGCTCCGCCAGGTGCAGACATCATTTTCCTCGGTGTTGCACGTCATGTTTCCGTTGGATGCCGTGCCAATGACCCTTGCAGGTCTTCTGACAAAGTTTCGGAGTGCCAGTAATGTCAAGGAGCTGGTGCGGCAGCAGCTCGTCGTAGTGGTGAAGGCTGCCTTGTCTCTTGTGAGGGTGCACCGCCGACGTGATTTGGCTGTTTGTGGCGGGCCACCTCCTCGACCGGATGGTGGCGAGTGGAACATCGTCGCGTTCTGCAGGTGTAAGGCGTATGCCGCAGTTGTAGATTTGTTTGAGCAGCGTGCTCGGGTTATTCTTCGTAATAGGTAGGACCTGAAAATAAATGTATAGATGTAAAATTTGTATATTGCGGCTGGGCGTTTATGTGCCCTTTGTTGTAAAGGTTTGCTTGTTTGTGAGCACGCAGTGCTTTGATTAATCGTGCCCTTTTCGTTTGCTCGCGTGGTCACTCGGTGTACACGTTTGTCCTCGGTCGAAGAAATCGTGGTGGGGAGCCCCGAGTGCGTATGTAGCATGTAGTAAAGTTGTACAAAATTGTCAACCGAAGGTTGAAGCAGGTACTTAGCTTTATTTATATCGTAATGGAGGAGGTACATGGTTCTGAGTAGCCTTGACTGAAAGCCTTATTAAATGTAAAAAAAAGGGGGGTAGGTTGCTACGGGTAGAATCGTCGCAGGTGTGAGACGTTCCATGGGTTGGAGTATGCGACTCCAGACTCCACGTGCTTGAGGCGATAGGCGCCACCTGGGATGACCTCGGTGACGGCGTAGGGTCCTTCCCATGGTGAATCGAGTTTGTTCGGTCGCTTTTGCTTGAGTTGCAAGACGAGGTCTCCTTCGACGAAGGACCTTGGGCGCAACCGGCTGTGATAGTTGGAGACTCTGCTGGTACACGTGATCTAGGCTGCTATATCCGTGCTTCGTCGAGTGTATCGACGACGTCTTCGAGTGCAGCCGTGGACTTGGCTTATTTATGGCGGCGACTTGGAGCTGTGGCGTGCCGGTGGTAGCACGGCCTCGGCTCCGTGCACCATGAAGAACGGTGTGTAGCGGTGGAGCTATTTGGCGTAATCGTAAGCTCCACAGATGCACGGTAGCTCTTTCGTCGGTTCCAGCTTTGTGCTCGAGTGAGCTCATGAGGCGCTTCTTGATGCTTGGCGCCGATTAGGCCGTTGGACTTTTCCACTTGCCCGTTTGTTTGCGGGTGTGCCCGAGGCATCGTGATATTGATCCGAGGCCTTCGCGAAGTCTTGGAATTCTTCGAGACAGTTTGATCCGTTGTCGGTGATGATGCTTTGCGGTACTCAAACATAGACAATGGATTCAAGAACTTGACGGCGTTTGCCCTTCGTTGGTGGCGCATGGCCTCGATCCACTTGGTGAATTTGTCGATTGCGACCAGGAAAGCGTGTCCTCCTTCGAAGATTTTGGCGGTTGCCGATCATGTCGAGGCCCCATTGGGCAAAAGGCCGAGCTATGGGTATGGGTCAAGTTCGCACCAGGTGCGTGCGGTTTGTCGGCGAACCGTTGGCACCCGTTGCATCTTCGGACGATGTCCTTCGCGTCCCTCATGGCCGTTGGCCAGTAGAATCCTGCTCGTAGAGCTTTGGCGACGAGGGAGCGGCTACCTGCGTGGTGGCCACTGATGCCCTCGTGGATATCTTGGAGTATGGCTTTGCCGTCGTTGATGGTGACGCACCGTTGTAGTACACCCGTAATGCTGCATTTGTACAGCTCGCCGTTGATGATGGTGAAGGCTTTTGACCGACGAGATACGCGCCGGGCATCTGTCGGGCTGTCTGGCAATTCTCCGTTTATCAGGAACTGGAGGTATGGACGTGTCCAGTTTCTTGACGCCATGACCTGCATCGGGTTGACCATGGCAACTTCGGTATCCAACTTTTCGGGTCCTTCATGACCTTCGTAGCGTAGCCCCGAGTGTTCGCTTCTTCGGGTGATCCTTGGGAATTTCCGCTGATGGATCGCACGTAGATCTGCTCGAGGAACACACGGTGGTACCTTTGCACAAGTGGAGCCGATGTTGGCGAGTCTATCGGCCTCCTCGTTGCTCTCTCTTCCAACGTGTCGAAGTTCGCAGGTCGAATTCTCCTTGAGTCGTTGTATAGTAGCGCGTACGCGATCATGTTTTCGGCGTGTCGTCATACTCATTCATCGTCTGCGTCAGACAAGGTTGGAGTCACCGTAGATGACCAGGCGTTGCGCCACATATTTTGCCATCTTCATGCCATGGATGAGGGCTTCAGATTGACCTCGTTGTTGAGGCTCAATTTCATCCGAAGGACGTACTTCATCTTGTCACCTTGCGGGAGGTCGATGACTCCTGCCCTGCTCGCGGCGCTTGGAGCCGTCAAAATGCATTGTCCAGATGCGACATGTCTGGGTGTCGGCTGCAGCTCCATCCGAGGCACCGTGAAGTCCGGAAGGACTTGAGATTTGATTAAGTCGCTTTCGTAGATGATGTCCAAAGGTGATAGTTCGATGCCCCACAGGGCCACGCGTCCTATGGCCTCTGGGTTATTCAGGATGCTGTTCAGGGGTGCCTCGTTGACGACCATCACCTGATGCTCCTGGAAGTAGTGGCTCAGTCGTCGAGCTGTCATGAACACGCCGTGAGCTGCCTACAGTAGTCGGTACCGCTATTTTGTTGGAGTGAGAACCTTGCTGAGGTAGTAAATTGGGCGTTGCACCCCGTGGGTCTTGCCTTCTTCGGGTTGTTCGACCACGAGTACTGTGCTGACCACCTAGTGTGTGGCTGCTATGTACAGCAGCAGGGGCTCGCGCTCTTTTGGCGTGACCAAAACGGGCGAGGTGGAGAGGAGCCGCTTGAGGATTTCGAATGCGTCGTTGGCTTCTGGTGTCCACTCGAACTTGTTGCCTTCGGCGCATTTGAGTAAAATGGTAGGGCCTTCTCGCCCATGCGGCTGATGAACCTGCTTAGTGCCGCTACTCGCCCTGCGAGCTGCTGAATGCCCTTGAGGTTTTTCGGCTTCTCCATTGTCATGATAGCTTTGATTTTCTTTGGGTTCGCTTCAATCCCTCGTTGAGAGATGAAGTACCCGAGCAGCTGACCCGAGGGGACGCGGAAGTCGCACTTTTCTGGATTGAGCTGGATCCTGTAGCGATCAAGGTTGTCGAACGTCTCCTTGGTTTTTACCTCCTTGGTTTTTATGACTATGTCGTCGATAAGTGTTCTTGCCTCCTTGGTTTTTATGACTATGTCGTCGACATAGACTTGGACGTTGCGACCGATCTGGTCCTTGAGGCGAACTGCATGCATCGGCACGTGGCACCCGTTCTTTAGCCGAAGGGCATTGTTATGTGAATACTCGAGCGGTGTGATGAACGCCGTTTTCTCTTGATCTTCGACCTTGAGTCGAATATGGTTATAGCTTTGAGTAGGCGCCGAGGAAGGAGAGCTTCTCACAACTGCGGTCGAATCGATGATCTGGTCGATCCGAGGAAGAGGAAGTGGTCCTTTAGGCGATGTTTGTTTAGTGGCGTGAAGTCCACACACATCCGGGATGTCCGTGTCCTTCTTGGGACCATCACCGTATTTGCCACCGCTTTCCTTGATTTCCGGATGAAGTCTGCTGCGAGTAACTGTTGATCTCCTTGCCGATAAGCTCGTGGCTCCGGTCTTCGGATGGGCTGCTGGCGGCTTGGTGTGCAGGAAGACACCGAGTGCGTTTCGGCGAATTCCACAGGAACTCTGGCATGTCCGCAGGACACCGGTAATTTCCTAAGCGCTCACGGAGGAATTGACGGCGCCTTCCTATGCGATCTTGAGGTCGTTGGCGATCAACGCCGTCTTGGAGGCGTCTGCGGATGGACCTGCACTTTCTTGGTGTTGACGGTGGAGTCGAAGGACATGTCGGTCGTTCTTCCTTGTGGTGGGGTAGCCCATTGTCCGTCACCTCGGAGCCTTACGAGCTCGTCTTGCATCTTGAAGGACTGGGAGGTTTTGTTGAAATCCATCGCATTGGTCCGATCGGGTGAAGCTCCGTGGATCGTGATGACGCCTTGGTCCTGGCATCTTGAGTAGTAGGTATGCGTAGTGTGGGACGGCCGGGAACATTGCGAATGCTACCGTCGAGATGGCATGGTATTGCGACGGCGATCCACCACTTCAATTCTAGGCGCTCTGCCGAAAGTTGTCCGGCTTCCGAAGATGACGTCGAGCCCTATTTTGCCCGGGGAAGATGCCCTTCCACAGGACAATGCCGTGGAACGTTGTGTCGATTGTTCCAGGTGCATTGCGGGATCCGCGCATAGCTGCTAGAGTGCTTCGAACATTAGGTTGATGCGCTGCCGCGTCCATGAAGGCGTGACTCATCTCGAAGCCTCCGATCTGCGCCTCCGGCACTGGCGGCATGACTGGCGAGGATCTGGCAAGGGTGATCCGCGAGTGAATGTGATGCGGACTCCGATCCACGAGGTACTCGAGGATTGCGGCGAGTTGCTGCCAGCCAAGTTGATTTGTCGGGTGATTTTCTTACGCACCCTATTTGTGGGCGTCCCTTCATATCATTGAGTGCTCCTTTTGGTGGGGTATGCGACCCGGCGTTGTTTCTTGATGGTCGACTGGTTGATTTGGGCCTCAATAGGCGGCGGTGGAGGAGCTCCGTGTGCTATTTCACTGGCGCGTGCGTTTCGAACGCAGGATTGGGCTTGTTGCCTCATCTGCACCATGCCTTGCCGAGTTTACGGAACTCATGGCGGTCCTTGAGCATGTGGCTAGCTTTCTTTTGCCATCTTGTTTGTCGATGTAGAAGTGGATGGTGCATGGACCCGAAAGTTTGTCGAATCTTTGAGGGTCCGTTGTCGCGTCATGGCGTTGCCGGCTGCGTTGGTCGTCCGTTGTCGCGGAAGTTTCGCTGCGGTATCCTCCATTATTGCGGCTGTTGTTGTTATTACGGTCGGCGTAGCCGCTGCGACCATGTCGGGTCCATCGCGGTCCTCGTGAACCGCGATCTCCTCTTCTTTGGCGTTCGCGTCTTGGCCGTAGTCGTCCTCTTTATCGATTGTGCTCGCTGGATGCAATCTTAGTCGTCTGCTGTTGGCGATTTCCATGAGCTGGTCGAGTGTCTTGGGCTTTACGTCAAGTTTCTCCTTAAAGTCGGGAGCTTGGCCGCGTCCACGGCGTCGATGGCCGCTCTTCGGAGATGTGTACTACGTAGTTCTTGGTTGTAGACCAGCGGTATATGTCTGACGAATAGATTCACCCATTCTCGAGTGCAGGCTCGCAATTCTTGATTGAGGCGGGCCTCTTGCTAGTGCCTTTGAAGTTTCGGATGAAGGTAGCGAGCTCCTCCAGCTCCGGATGGATCGATGATAGGCTGCTAAGCGGACCCGCTACCGCTTTATTATTGCGGTGAAGGCATTGCATGGCGGTTTCTTTGTTGCCTCCGTGGAGCTTGACGGATGACAGTGGTCACCGAGCCAGACTTTGGATCTTGCGTGCCGTTGAACTTGAGTATCCGAAGGAAGCTTGAAGTTGCGTGGCATCCGTGTTCGCCGACGGATCTTTGGCATCGAGCCCGCGAGTTCTCGCCGTCTTCATCCATCTCGATTCAGACGAGCATGCGCGTTTAGCGCGTGCTTTATCGATCTTCTTGTAAGCTTGTCTCTGGCGTCGTAGTCGTTTTTATGGCGGTGCGAGCTCTTCTTCCTTCGAGGAAGATCGTGCTCCTCTTCCTCTTCGGATGAGAGGGTGGGACTCCGGTCGCGCCTGGCCGGAGCTTTCTTCTTCGGTTCCGCAGGAGCGTCTTCGTGGAGCGTAGCTCCGATTAGTCCTAGTCCGGTGAGTGCGGACCTATGCATGGCCCTTTTCGGGTCCCCCTCCGGAGGTGGGTGAGCCGCGAGATACGCAGTGGCTGCCATGATCGTAGCTTGTGGCGTCTTCGGGATGATGTTGCCGTCAGCGTCCATATCCATGAACGATATGTGGAGAGTTCGGGTCACGTCACGCCGCTCCTTGGGGTCCATGTTTTCCACCCGAGAGTGGTGCTTGTTTCCCTGGTTTCCGTTTGTGCTAGAGCCGGGTCCCATGGCGGAGAGTGCAGCTCGTCGCACACTAGAGGCTGCTTACTTGCGTTTGTCGAGCATCTCCTGCATCTTGACTTGCTTCTTGTGCTCCTCGATGAGGAGGTAGTGGTATGCCCTCAGTAGATCACGCGGGGAGTCCAGAGGTAGGACTATTTACGCTATGACGGCGCGTGCTTCACCCATCCGTCTTTGCTAAGTTGGATGAGGTGGCCACCGCTTTCCCGTTTGCCGTTTACATCCTGCGGGTTGGGGTTGGGCGGCGGGTTAGGCGTTCCTCGGTTTGGATGATCGCGCCACGGTAGCGCTATGCATTGGTTGCTGCTGCACTTTCGGATCCGGGCCGTGGTCCCTTCATCCGAAGGTGGATCACACAGATCGGAGTTGCAGCTGCTGCTGCTGTAGAACTCATCTGTTGATGGTGACGTGTGTAGCACGGGATGTGGAGCCCACGAAGTGGGCTTGATTGACGGCACGGGCACCCGCTCAGGGAGGCGGAGGGTGCCAGTTTGTCCCACCTGGAAGCAGAAGCTCCCGAACAAAATTTCGAGTCCGTCGCCTACGGGCTTGAAATCCTTCATGGTAGCCGGCGAGTGGGCGGTGAAGTCGAAAGCGCCGAAGAGGAGGTGATTCTCCGTCGCCGCGGAGTTATAGATCGATCGGGTTGGAACCGTCACGACCGCACAATCAGCAGCCCTAGTTCCCACAGACGGCGCCAATTGACGAGGTTTAATCTCGTCAATGCCCATTGTTATGGGCTTGGGTTTTGGAGAAGATGGGGATGCTGGAGATCGTGGAACGGTTAACAGACAAGCAACCAGGGGACACGAGATTTACCCAGGTTCAGGCCCCCGGAGGGAAAACCCTACTCCTGCTTATGCGCTCTTTGATTACTGGCGGAACCGGTTCTGAGGTCAGATTCGATCTGGCGTGGATGCGTGTACGAAAGTATGAGTCTAGTTTTCCTAGGACGTGCCCTCCTGGCCTTTATATAGACTTAGGCAGGTCCCTGGCGTAGTCCTAGTCGGTTACAAGTTCTAGGGTTTTACCCCTTTGAATTTCCTATCTCCTCTAGTCTTGCTCTCCAAGGATCCGAAGACGTCATGGGCCTTGGCCACCCGAAAATCTTCATGGGCCAGCGTATGTCTGCCGTGGGCCTTCCTTGGGCTCGACTAGGTATGCTGAAGTTACGTACCCGTAGGGTATAACCATGTCAGTATCTCATGAGCTTGCTCAACGACGGAGCGCTCGTCAACCATCCTGTAGTCATAGAATTGCTCCATGACATACAACTCAGTGTCAACGTCCGAGACTCCAAACTTGGCCTCGAGCGCTTCCCACGCGTCCTTGCCATTATCAAATGACATATACGGGTCAACTATGTTGTCCCCAAGAACACTGAACAAAGCCGCCATAAACATGGTATCGGTTTTCTTAAAGTTAACTTCGCCTCGTGAAAAGATCTCCTTCACCTTGCCAAGAGTGGCGCTATAACAGTTTAGGTTTTCAAACCGGAGAACTGCTCTCTTGCGCCATCTCTTATAGTGCATGCCATCAAAAGGAGGCCTAGTAGCCATGGCTACCGATGGAATTCAATTGCCTATAATCAGGTTTTTGGATTGTTGGAAATATAAGCAATAAACAATATGATTTAATCCGAATAATAAACGATAAATCATGATCATACAAACGGTACTAAAACCAATTATGCAGATCAACAAAGTAGATGAGCAGATTACATCTATAGGAGATAAACCTATCACATCTATACCAAAGCGCTAGAACAAAGAACTCTAGCATAATCCGAAGAGAGAAATCGAGATCACATACGATGTAGGCTGAATAGCAGCGTCACCCATGTTGAGGTTGTCGAAGAGGTCGCTCACGTCCGGGAAGAAGTCGTCGTTAGAACTCGACGTTGGTTGCCAGATCGCTTGCTTGAGCTCCCCAAAAACGATCGCCTCTCACCGTCTGCGGTTCACGAGAGGCGGGGTTCCGGAGGCCTCTTGTCGATCAAGGTGCACGCCAAGCAAGGATGAGGAAGATTGAACGATGTAATTAACGCGTCCGTTAATGACTTATAATCAGTTTTCCCAACAAGCAAAATAAAGCTCGGCTCGACGATATTCCCGCAACCCGCAACCCGCGGGGCGCGCGCGGCGTCGGAGGAGGAGTGCGCGAGGGCTACTCTTCTTGTCACACCTTAGTGAGTGGTGCAACACTCTACTATATAAGGTGGTCCAAACCCCCCTTCAACTAGCAATGTGGGACTAAATTACTACTAGCGCAGACATATGTTGTTATATATAAGTGGGCCAAAGAAAATTTTAAAATTTGTCTAATGAGCCAGCAGGCCAATATACACCAAATTCCAAGAGTGGAGAATGGAGAAAGGTAATTTGACCATCCGTGTACACAGCCGGCCGGGCAGCAGGTGGGAGAGTTCGACGGAAAAAAAAGCAGGCAGGAGAATACGTAGTGGAGCACGCATGCATGCCGTCTACTTACTTTTTCCATTTATAAGGTACGTACCTCGTGCGTGTGGAGACTACTAATATGTCAAACCGTATAGGTACTATACTTCCCTCCGTTTCAGCACGGTGGGGTCTCAGTTTGTAGGAATTTTTCGAGGTACTGGGACTGCCAAGAAGGTCCACGGGCTTTTTGAACAAAGTTCCACGAAAAGTGAGCTGCCGAGCAAGTGAATGTAATGTGGGCACATGTCTTCGGTGTCCCATATAGCGGACACATGTTGTTGGAGCCATTCCGCGTAGCCACCTAAACTCCCGAGGAAAGACGATCTTATAGAAGTTGTCAAACGAAGATACGAATACTAAGATGAAGGAAACCTTCCAGACGGGTATAGTCCATCCTAGCTCTGAGCCCTGAAAGAGGACCCTGTATGCCGAGCTAATAAAATATTTCCCCGTTGGGATCAGACTCCGTGAGACCGCGTCCCTCCCCTCAGAAAGGGAATCCAGACACCAGTCTTTGGTAGTCGACAGTCTCAGCCAGGCTATAGATCCGTCGGAATGTGATATTCTAGCGTCGAGGGGAAGGCGCTAGCTAATGGCAAACAAGGCAGGAAACTCCTCACACAGAGGCGATCTGGGATTCTGGAAAGACAAGATGGCACCTTCTTCTTCTTCTTCTTCTTCTTCTTCTTCTTCTTCTTCTTCTTCTTCTTCTTCTCGCCCTGTGCCATATGTAGTTAGTAATTAGCTGAATTGCTTGCACGTACCTAGATCGGCACGCAGCCGCCCAGACTGCACGATAGGAGTATATAGCAGCCAGCACACACAGATTATCTCTCGCCGAAGCCGGTCAACAAAAACAAACCGAGAGGGTTTGAATCACCAGCATGCCTAATCTTTCGTGCATGCATGCTCCAGAACAGACAGCGCAGACCCACTCAGTCAGAGGTATAGCATGGTCATCTGGCATTCTGGCTGATCTTGATGACCCATGAATTACTGCCTGCCTGCGCTCGTAAGTGCGTGGCAGTGACAAAATCCTCACCCCCAGGGAAGCAGTAATTGTGCCGGATTTGGGTAATTAAGCAGTATTAGCTGCATCTCTGTTCTCTGCGGAGCCAGCCACAGGCGAGCTCGACGAATATAATGGAAGCTACTAGACGTGATCGCAACGCTTCGCACGACCGTTAATTATTTGAGTGATAATTCAGCGTGAGTTGGTTTATTGATGGAGCACGCACGTACGTGTACCAACAAGAGCATGCATGCATGCATGCACATGATAGGTAGAAGATCATGCATGGTAGTGAAGTGAACCATCAATGGAAAGGACACGAAAAAGATTTGGTCTTGGATCCCCTTGTCCTTCCTGACCGCCATCAGACATTTCCCCTTCGATGATCTGGGGTGGTGGCTTTGGCTAGCACGAATTGGATATAGATTTTCGAAACAAACTTGGCAGCACGAATCGCAAAGCAGTAAATGAACGGCATAAAAATGCTCTTGATTTAGCATGCACGCTATAATCACCATGTTCGTCCCTTTCATGTGCTACGCGTCTCATTTCCACTACGATGCAGTTCCTTGCTAAAGTTCCTCCACCACCACCCCGAACCGGCCTGCACTAGCAAAGCGAACTCCCCACACTCGCCCATCGCCATCATGACATAGGTCCCCATCTTCGAGGTCATCATGGTCATGAAGAGAAATCGGGCCATGGAGGGTGTCACCCGCGAAAGCTCCCGCGCCAGAGCCCCGAACCGGCACCGGCGTCGTCCACCGCGAACCCTGGGTCCATCTCTTCTCTATTAACAAAAGGGTTGATCGAGGCGCTCCTAAACATGCGATGATGCGTACAGGGCATGCCTTTTAATCGCGTGTAAGTGTACACGTACATAGTAATACTCCCTCCGTTTTAAAATATAAGATGTTTAAACTTTGTGAAGCAAATGTGTTTAGATTTATTTTAGTGTATAGATTCACTCTAAACGTGAATAAACCTATATAGTACTAAAATAAGTCTAGATACATTTGCTTCACAAACCTAAACATCTTATATTTTGAATCGGAGGGCCTACTCCTTTGCCGTAGTGGCGCAATAGTCATTTCTTGTCACAAACGTTTCAAAATATAAGACATTTTTCTATTTTATAAGACATTTTTTCTAATTATACTGCACAAATCGTGACGTAAATATAGACGGAGTTGACCCTTGACAGTATTATTTAACCATAAAAGACAAAGGCTGGTGAGGAAAGTCGATAATGGGATGACGAAATAACGGCCGGGAGATTGACGAATGAGTTAATTCATAAATTGAATTTGGAGTCACATCCAGAATCACCACGTGGCGCACATATGACTTGGCATTTGCTTATTTTATTCTCGGGTGTTTTTGTGGACGTGAGAATATGTAGCCTGTGATGCCACATTCTCTGTGGCTCTCCGATCCATGCATGAGCCGTCGGGATGATGTGATGCTTGGTCACCAGTGACATGTGCATTATGCGACCGTAATCATCTTAATGCGGTGGTAGCTATACTTGAGTAAAATGTGATATTTGTGCAAGGTCAAATCACAGGGAAATTAGAATTAAGTGGGAGATCGAAGAGCGTTTATTAGCTGAAGAGATCAAATTGGTAGTCCCATTACGAGCATGTAAACAGTACATAACGTGTTGTAGTACTTTGCTAATTGCTTGTAACAACCTTGCTATAGCTAGCTAGCTAGCAATCTTTGGAGTACATTCATAGAGTTAACCTGCATAATTATTACTTGTACTCCAAAATGAATCATGCCGGTTGCCGGCTATGGTCTAATGCCTCCATTAGATCAGTTGACTAACAAGGCGTGTGCCTAATTATTATTGCACGAGTGGCAGACATTAGTGCTCACACGAACTTCTACAGGTGAACAGGAGTATATATGAGAGTAGGTAGGTTAGATTATCCCATAGATATATTTCCAAAAAAAGTACTACTCCACCTTAATTAAGTGAATCATGCCGGCCGGTTGCCATCTACGGGCTACTACCTTCATTCCTAATTATAAGACATTTTGCTATTTTAGCCTATCAAAACATGTTATAATTATCAACCGATGAAGTAGTTTATAAGAGTAAGTCATAAGAGCAAGATTAATTATACAGCCCGTTGTCGGCTTTATACTCATGTCACGTCATCTATAGTTAACAAAACAGCCCATCTATACAATAGACTAGCTATTAGATTGACTATTAGATGGATTTTAATTAAGCACCCATGCTATTGGGCCTAGGTTGCATACAAGCTCCTTTTCTCCCGGTAGTTGTGCTACAACCGGTCTCGCTTCCCTCTTTCTCCTCTTTTCTCTTTCTTTCACCAAATCTTTTGAATGACATGGCATCTCTTACAGCCTGCTGATTAGGCTTACTATATTTGCTCTAAGAGCAAGTACAACAAACTCCAGTCAGCAGGTTATAAGACTTAAAATAGTATATTTAAGCTTAATTGGATGAAAAAAAAGGAAGAGAAGAAGAGTGGGCTTTTAATTAAAAGCCAGCTGCAACACGTGCTCCTAGGCACTATATGAGAGTGTAAAGAGAGTCATATATTAATAAAATTGTGTATTTTTGTTACTAACTATTGTATATATTAGTCATTAGACTGACTATAGATGGGATAGACATGACTTATTGCCAACACTTGGCTCTACTATTGCCCTTTATCTAAGTATCGATACTACGTACGACGACGAGAAAACAGCACACTGATTCTGTATCTGAATCGATGACAATGAAGTCTCTTTAAGTGAATCACGCGTGCTGGCTATTGGCTATTTTGCATCTGAGATCTGGTGGAGTACGTACCGTACTGTATGCAATAAGATAGAGCATGTAGGGACACGAGTAAAATCATTGTTATTAGCAGCAGCAGCAGTATCAATTTGACGCATCGTTGGATCGATGCGACACGTCATGGTCCTACGACGACGGCGCGAGAGACGTCACGATTGGTCGTCGATCGGGTCAAATCTACGTCTCACGATTTACTGTGCTATAAAGGATATATATGCACTGTACGTCGCGGCAGTGATTAATTAGTACTGTGACACCCGGCTGCCGGTGGGGACGTACTACCATATCGTGCATGATGAAGTTATTTGATCTATATTAGTTGATTTAAATTTGTCTAAATCAAAACGTATCTAATAGTACTAAAATTTTACTAGATACATTTATATTTAAATAAATCTAATTCAAGTAATATGGGGCGGAGGAGGGAGTAGATTAATTATAGGTGGAGAGTAGTAGTACAACTTGCTAGAGTAGTGGTTGTTCTGTTGGCACGACGACACGTAGAGACAAGAAGTATTTTTAAAACGGTTACGCTTTAGACACATTTTTGGTTACTTGCGCACGACAGGTTATTAAATGTAGCGCATTCAAAATGCCCATTAATCTCGTAGTACGCAGGAGTACTACTCCAACCTTTCGTGATGTAGCAGTACGGAGTACCCCGTGTAAAGCTTCTGTACACCGGCCCCACGATGGAGTGAACACGGTCGAATTACCAGCAGCTGCCTGCTACCAGCTGGTTTACTAATTTTGTCTACCGATCGAGAACCTCGATCGCATTTGGAGTATGTGCCTACTATACTATACTATGTGCCGGTTCGATCTGGTGTCGATCGATTCTACTCGATCTTGGCAGTCGATCGAAAACCATTTCACATTGGCATGAATTCCTATAGAACGTGTTTCTATGAATCAAACAATAACATAGAAAAAATTTCCACGGGATTGAAATCCTACACAATTTCTATGCAATTCCTGTGAATCAAACAAGGCCCTCACTCTCCGTCGCTTCCTTCATTCCTCATTCACTGCTAGCTAGCTCCCTCCAGCGTCGTCCAAAGTCGCATGTTGTACGTATTTCTACGGCCCAGCGGCGTCGTGTCGGCGTAATAAGTTCACCATGGCCGGACACACGTATGTATGTATGTATGTATGTATGTATTTATGTACGGACGGAGACATGTACATACGATAGGGTGATGGCATTTTTTAGGAACAGACTTTCGCCTCTGTTCTTTAAATATAGAGCAACTACTTACATATCCAAACCAAGTTCACAAACCAAAGAGAGTGACATTTTCTAACACGTACGAAAAATGGAAGAAATAAGATGAAAGCGGAGCGTTACCATCAAAGCTCTGGTCTTGATCACCACTCCACGCTTATTATAACTTACAGGGTACGTAGGATCGGAGTACGTAGCATGGGCATCTCTGGCTGATCTTGCTTGATGCATGGCCGGTAAACTAGGAGTACTGAAAATCTTTAGCCCCAGCGCCAGCAGGCAGCAGAGAATGTGCCGGCCGGCCGGACTTGGTTAGTATTAAGCACGCGCTCGCGCGTCGTACTCGTATCGTACGTCAGCCTTTCCTTTCGCTGTTCTCTGTTCTACGTACACTCCAGGCTACATCAAGCTAGCGAGAGCCTCGACGAGTGAGTCATTAATTGCTTGTCGTGTTTGCGTAGTACGTACGTACAACGTAACGTACGTATGGACAGAGTTGACCCCTTGACGGTGTTCACGGTGTACATCATACGTAACGTAGGTATAGGGCATGGTAGCTGCAGGGGTACGTACGTCGTGTATATATGCATGCATGCTGCCTACTGCAGCTACTGTAAGCCCGTGTGCAATTTAGTGCCAGTAGTATGCAACACAAGAGGAAAATATTAAGGCCTCCTTCGTTTAACCCCACGTAGACATGAAATGGTCTGTATTACGGCACCATCCAGCTCGACCAGTTTTTTTTTCCAGCTCACTAAAATTGGGTCTTCGTTTACACCCGTCTGAAAAGTTAGCCCAACTCAACCTATCCATCCTCCACTCAGATGGTTTGGAAAAAAAATCATGACAACTGACCCGTAGAAACAATCCACGACTCGATACAGATACAGACCACGTGAAGACTGGGCGGCGACGATGCTACACCCTTTCCCCTCCGATCCACCACCGACTCTCCCTCCGTTGGCAGCGTTCTCACCGGTACGTCCGCCTCCTACTTAGGGCCGGTCCATAGAATTTAGGAACCCTATGACAGCATGAAATTAAGGACTCCTAGGGTCAAAGGGGGCAATGGCCCTCTTACTACATAAAATATTAGTAATTTATGCAGTTAGTAATTTGCTGAATTACTAAAACAAACCAAGAGGATTTGAATCACCAGCATGCCGATTCTTTTTTGCATGCATGCTCCAGATCAGATAGACATGCAGCGCAGACCCACTCACAGGTAGCATGGTCATCTGGCCGATTAATTACTCCGATCCCTGCCTGCGCTCGTAATTAAGTGCGTGGCAGTGACAAAATCCTCACCCCCAGGAAAGCAGTAAATGTGCCGGATTTGGGTAGTAAGCAATATGCAAAGCTACTCTGTTATTATCTCAACGCTTCTCACGACGACCGTTTATTTGAGTGATTCGGAATTATTTCAGATGTAGCTTCAATTCGGCCGATGCGATCTTCTGCGGACGCTGTGATGAGTTGATTTATTGATGGAGTACGTACGTACGTGTGTACCAACAAGAGCGCATGCATGCACGCACATGACGACGGATAGATCATGCATGGTACTAGTGTAGTGAACCATCAAGCAAAGGGACAGGTAAAAGATTTGGTGTTGGATCCTGTTGTCCTGCCTGGCCGCCATCAGTGTGTTTAACAACATTATTACCCCTTCGATAATCTACCGGTAGCTAGCCAGCCGCGAACGGTCGATCGATTTTCATGGAGTTAACGCGAAGTTTAGAAGCCGAACGTGCATGGATGCACGTATTATGGATACACATGCAAGTATGAGTATATAAAAGGTTTTGCTACAGATTTGCTGATTTTTCTATAAAATGTCCCTTTTTGCTACGTATAACAAAAAAACTGTTCACTCTTAAAAATAGAGTAAAAACTATCTCGTCAGAGACTTTATAGCAAAACGTTGTATTAATATAGCAAACCAGACTTCGCAGGAGACTTCGTAAGAAAAAAATTATCTATTACAGCAAAGCCACAAAATAGTTGAAGCAAAAAAAAACCTGCTACCATAGCAAACCTCGCCGGAGATCTCGTGGCAAAAACTATATTCTACTGTAGTACAACAAAAAACTTTTGTAGCAAAATCCGACGCTGCGCATAGCAGTGCAGGAGGTCTCATAACACCGCAGTTGGTCGCACATAGCAAAAACCAACGTCCGCTTATATATAGCACCGTCGTCGGCCGTATGCAGCAAAGCCCGACACCGCTTGTAGCACCGCCGCTGAACACACCTAGCACCGTCGACAACCCCATGTATCAAACCTTCATGCCATACGTAGCAGCCGTCGGTAGCAGCACACTCATAACCTTGCAGCAACGGCTCTAGCCGTCGGTGGCAAATCCGCACAACTTAGGTAGCATGCACGGGAGGCACTGCCTCGAGGCATAGGTTTCCGCTTGACATGGGAGACAGGGGCGGGTCCAAGGGGGGGCTAGCAGGGGTCAGACCCCCCCCTCCTAATGGTTCGCCCCCTCAACAAATTTACAGAGGTATTAACTCTGATTTTTTGCTAATTTCAATACATAATCATTTTATTATTCTTAATGCCTAGCTTAGTCACTGCAGCTATGCATGTGTACCACGACTATGAAGGCCAACTGAACAGATGGCCCATCTTCCGAAGTCTAGGCCATTGTTGTGCCTGGGTCTTGTCCATTGATTTTGCTTATTAGACCAAGCATGAGTCTGGCCGCCGCCTGGTATTCTGGTCAGATCGATCGAATTTTGGATATGGCTGCTTGGGCATCTTCCAACGCCCTCTGCGCGCGTCAGGCGGCTTCAGCTAGCCGCGCCCGCGTCTCGTTGATCAAGCAGCGGTGTGGGGTTGTGTGGTTGCATCGTTGAGGCCATCTTACCATGATACCATCAATCCTCATACGATATATGTATCTGATTACTTGATTAAGCACCTTATTTTAAAGCTACTGTAGTACACACATGGTTCCCTGGTAGCATTTTCGGATAGATCACGTGTTTGGATTACATTACAACATGCTAGTCTGGTTAGTTAACATACTTGCTAAATGTAATTATTTACTAACTAAATGTAATGTATCTTTAATTATTTTATGTGTAAGGATGAAGAGGAAAACACCACAAACAATAATAATTTTCTTTACTAACTGAATGCAATGTATCTCTATTTAATTATTTTATGCACAAGGATAAAGACTAATTGATTAAACCAGCAGCAACAACTATAAACTTCTTTGGAAAATCCCTAACGGTTCCATGAATAATTTTTTTTCATATAATGATGCTTTTTTCTCTTGTGCAATAATTTTTTGCCCCCCCTATGGTCCAATCCTGGCTCCGCCCCTAATGGGAGAGAGGGCCAGGGAACAACGCGGGCGGCGTCCGGCGAGGCCCCTAGCTCATTGTCCTCGCCGCTGGCCTATAAGCTAGATAGGGTAGTGGGGTAGCATCCAGCAAAGCACCTAACTCGTCTTCTTTGTCGCCGGCCTACATGCTAAATAGGGCAGCGGGATAGTGTGCGGCTGGGAAGGAAGGCTATTTCGGCGTACGCGGAGGAAGAATGACATGAACGGGTGAGGACACGGCGGTGGATGTTGCTAGCCGGTGATGGGTGCTGGTTGTCGGCGACATAGCTAGGCATGGGCAGAACGGCCCAGCCAGACCGACCAGCCTGGCCTAGAAAAAGCCTGAGGGACCAGGATTTTTAGGCCCGTGGACCGAGCTTGGGCTTCAGGTCTGTGGCCCGGTGACTGCATGAGCCGGCTCGGTTTGGAGAGAACACAGAAATAAGGAGGCCCGGCCTGCGGCCCGATGGCACAGAGGATACTGCACTGTGTTGGCCAGGCTTGGACGCAGATTTGGGGCCCGACGGCCTGGCCAGGACAGGCTCGGGCCTAGGATATGATGGACCGGCATTTTTTGGCCCGGCCCCAAAAAAATTGCTCAATTATAGACTAGGGTGCAGCGGGAGGGGGTGAGCCTGGGATTCGAAGATAATTAACCCACATGTATACATTGTAAAAAGAAATTTGCTCCCGCTTAAGTGAACCATGCTGGTTGCCATCTATGGGCTACTACCTTCATTCCTGATTATAAAAGTTTTTGTAGGCTATTTTAGCCTAGCGAAAAGTACGTATTATAATTAGAAACTGAGTAAGTCTTTTATAAGAGTACAAGTATTGTGTCGATAGTACGTACGACGACGTGAAACAGTGCAATAATTATTAACTTGATCGATGATTTCACGTACTCTCTCCGTCTCGGTTTACTATAAGACTTACACGTATTTTTAGGTTAACAAATTAACCAACTTAGCAGGAGATACATAAGATAAAAACTATATTATTAAAAACTTCAAATGTTATATTTTTTAATAATATAATTTTTATATTATATAATTCATGTTATATAGCTCATGCGGTCGATCTAGATATCGCGTAAGTCTTATAAACTGAGATAGAGGGAGTAGTCTCTTAACTGAATCATGGTGGCGCTATTGGCTATTTTGCATCTGAGGCACACACGTACTGTATGCGCTAGACAGAGAACATGTAGGCACACGAGTAAACAGTAAATAAATGATTATTATTACTCTCTTAACGCATCTGATATCTTGAGGAGTAACAGCAACAGTAGTACTACGACGGATCCATCCCTCTTAACGCCACCGGCGCGACATGGATTGACGTACGTAGTACGACGACTTACGACGGCGCGTGAGAAGCCAGGCAGACGTCACGATGGGTCGACCGGGTCAAATCAAAGTCTCGCGATTACTATGCTACGTAGGTCGCGGCAGTGATTAATTAGTACTGGTACTGTCACACCCGGCGGCCGGTCGGCTCTTACTACTATATACGTGCATGGAGTAGGTTAGATGGAGAGAGGATCAATGCATATGCATGCCTGCTAGAGTAGTAGTGGCTCTGTTGGCACGATCGACACGTAGAGACGACAGGTATTTTTAAGACTGTTATGCTTTAGGTGCCTTTTTGATTAAAGCAGGACAGACGACAGGATTGCATGTAGCGCATTCTAAATGCCCATTAATCTCGTACGCAGTACTCTCCCACTTTTCGTGTTAAAAAGATGTACAGTATGAGCAGCACCGTACGTGTAGCGTGGCCGTAATAAAGCTCTGGGTGATCGACTTGGCCCCACGAAGGAGTGAACACGGTCGAATATATTACCAGCAGCCTCTACCAGGTTACTAATTTTGTCTACGATCCTCGCTCGCTTTTGTAGTACTTCCTCCCTGTGAGGCTGTGACATGTGACAGTATCTGATTTGGATTGTCTAAATTCGTACGTGTCTAACTAGACACGTTTAAATCTGGACATAGCTGAGTTAGTTATTTCAGGGAGTACCGGCTAGACTAGTGGCGGTCGTTCGTGTTTTTGCCGGTCGAAAACGTACCATTTCGCATTGGCATGCATGACGATCGTGCATGTGCCGCCTAGGTGGAGCAGTTGACTTTCTTTTCTTCCTTTGCGTACGTAGTTGCAGGTTGCGCTCGTGACATCCACAGATGGCCGGTGTCAACGGGTGACGTCTTTCGCACTCTACGTAACGCGGCCACCCAGCCCGATCGATCGCAGGGAAGTCAAAAAAGGTTACGGTGTATGCGTCAGCGCGTGCGGGCCAGCCAACACAAAAACCAGGGCACCCTGCCCGCGGCGAGGTGCCCGTCGGACCCGTCGGCGGTGGGGCGCGCGCGCAAAGCGTGGAAACCTCGCTCGCGCGGGAAAACCAATCAACACCGGGCCAGCGATCCTCGATGATGGATCTCCCGGCCGTCACTCCATGATCAACCGCCGCCGCCGATCATACGAGCGGTTAATGCAAACCCCAGCGAGCCTACTAGTCCGGCGCGCATTCAGGCGACCTCTCCGGCCCTTTTTTAACGGCGCGAGTACGCACGGCCGCGGCTAGCTGTCGTGGGCTTGTACGTAGCTAGCGCGCCGTGCCATGCATTGCCATGCATGCAGACTCGCTCTCCTCGATTGTGCTGCTCGCTGGATCGATCCCGCGTACGTCCTCCTCCAAGGTCCAACCCTCTTTACTACTACGACGTACTGGATGGCCGAGCGGCGTCGTGTCGGATTCAATGGCGACGCGGCCCAGCGCGGTCCGGCTCACTCTCCGTCGCTTCCTTCCTTCATTCACTGCTCCCTCCCGCGTACGTCGACCAAAGTCACATGTGTACGTACCGGTGCGGCCCGGCCAGAGCGCCGTCGTGTCGGCGTAATAACTTCACCATGGCCGGACGTGCGTGCGTACGTACGTACGTACCATGGCAGAGACATGTATATATACAAGTTTTTTCGAAACAGACTTTTTTATATCGCTGTATAAATAAAGCAACCATTATCAAAACCATGTTTACAAACCAAAGAGGAGTGACGACATTTTTGTAGCACAGAAAAATGAAAGTAATAAGATGACGATGAAGCGGAGTGTTACCATCAAAGCTCTGTTTGTGCAATTCTGGAAAGACAAGCTGACCCTTTCTGCTTCTTCTTGTAGAAAATATTGAATCCATAATATATTAGTATATTTAATTGATCCATAACCCACATGTCCTCAGATCGGAACTTGAGTTCTTGATTCCATGTGAAAAATATTAATTTCCTAATATTTCGATGTATTGAACTGATCTTTATAAAGAGTATATATATGTACAAACTTAGAGGAAAAGAAGCCTATGACTTAAAATACAGGATGATCTCTAAAGTCCTAGTTTATCTCTAGTTATGTACGTATCCTAACACCTTCTCGTCCTGCCCCATACGCAGTTTAATTGGGTGAATCCCTAAAACCTAAACCATGCAATCGCATAGTACCAGACCAAACCAGATCACCACTCCACGGTTATGACTCACAGGTTGTACTGATACGTAGCATGCATGGGCAACTGGCTGATCTTGCTTGATGCATGGCCGGTAAACTAGTGCGCGCGCGCGCGCGCTCGTAAGTGCGTGTGGCAGCAGCGACAAAATCTTTAGCCCCAGGGAGGGAACAGTAAATTAAACGTGCCGGATTTGGTGAAGGACGCGCGCGCGCGCGTCGTACGTACTACTATTACTACTACGTCAGGCTTCCCTTTAATTTCGCTGTTCCATATTAGCTAGTCTCTGCTCTCTGAGGCGCCGGCGCGCTCGATGGATTGACCTTTTTTTTTGCGTACAACGTAATTAACTAACGTACGCATTAGACAGAGTTGACCCCTTGACAGTGTTCGCGGTGTACTACATCGTACGTAACGTAGGTAGGTAAGGTAGGGCATGCAGGTACACGTCGTGTATGCATGCATGCTGCCTACTATATAGCTACTGTACGCCCGTGCAATTTATTAGTCTGCAACACAAGTCGGAGGAAAATACCAATGCTGGAACCATGTGCGCGCGCGATTACCTACAGCCACGAAGGAGGTAATTAATTAAGCCCATGCATGATTGCAACACACAGGTTTCAAAAGAGAAAGGCCGGAGAGGAAAGTGATAATAATGGGACAACGTAATAACGGCCAGCCGGGAAGATCGACGAATCAGTTTATTGATTTGTTTATTTTATTTCGAGTGACATCGGGAATCACGTGGAGTGTCTTCTTCGCTTCTCCTAAATAATGTCTAGAAAAAATTCTGAGTCTACAATATTGGGTGGCCATTGAGAAAATTTAGTACTCCCTCCGGCCCATATTAATTGACTTTGATTTGTCAAATTTTGGATGAACCTATATGCTAAATAGTGTCTAGATTCATCCAAATTTTGACAAATCGAAGTCAATTAATATGGGTCGAAGGGAGTACTTTATTATGAATCTATAGAAATTGACCAAGTATTCCGGATGTTCATACTTTTTATGAACTTGATCAGTTTTTTTTTTAAAGTTGACTTTTGACTATTCTTGGACAACTTACATTTTGGGACCGATGAAGTATCTCTGTGTAAGATCTCACATCATATAGAATCAGAAGTGTGAGACTCGAAGATCACTTAGTTGAAAGCTAAAATTAGTCCCCACTACGAGAGCGCCGGAACAGTACATTTACGTGTTGTGGTACTTAGCTAATACGAGTAGGTTTTAACAACCTAGCTAGCTAGCTAGCAACGACCTTTGGAGCAGTACATGCATATAGTTAAGGGGCCGGACCGACAATTAACATGCATGATTTACTTGTACTCTCGTTTTGATACTCCAACGTTTACTCTCGTAAACTGTAGACGAGTTAACCAAGTCTCGTTTGCTTAAATATTGTTGCACGAGTGGCAGACATTAGTGCTCACACAAACTTCTACATGTGTACTTTGTCAAAAAAAGAGTACTACACCCGGACTTAAGTGAATTATGTGTACGTCTAGCACTTAATTTTTTCCAAAAAGTGTAAATCTATATTTTTAAAGGCAGTTAATAAATGCGATTAGCTCTTGGTAATCACTCCCCCACTTTAACCTCCAATCTACATGCTTCTCCTCCACCTCATCCACCAATCCTCATTGTCCTTTTTAATTTATATCAGTGGAGACTCATAAAAGAAGAGAGAACCGATTTGTCTAGATATACACTTATTGACGGACCGAAGGAGTACAAAACCTAATATTATAATATGTGTTTTTATACTCCAATAATCTAAATTAATGCACTTAAATTTATCTAGATTCAGATATGCCTGTCATATTTTAGTGTTAGATATATCCGAATCTAGAAAAATATGAGTTCATTAATTTAGATCATAGGAAGTATTTAGTAGAAACTGCACTCACTCAGTTTTTGGTTTGTATGGAAGTAAGAATATGTAGTCTATGATGTCATTTTATCTGGGATAATACTAGTTACGGACTGATTTGCTTACGGAAAGGCTACGGATCAATGTGGCTTGAGTTGGCTGGCTGAAATTTTATCCTTTCTTAAGAATAGGGAATGGTTTGTATTTCATCCCCTTTCTGATATGCCACAACATGAATTCGTAAGTGTTTTCCGTAAAAAAAATATAGCGTAGGTGTAGCATTACACTTTTATCTGTGCTATCCATGCATGCATGCGCAGGAGAGATGAGCGTGATGCTTGGTCACTTGTAACATATGCATGCAACCACAATCATCTTAATAATGTGGTGATCTCAAAAAAAAATCTTAATAATGTGGTGGTTAGACATACTGCTAAAATATAAGACATCTAAGATTAGTAAAAAATTCAAATCATATGAACTTTGACTAAATGTTTAGAAAAAAATCCGCATCTACAATATTGGTTGGACATTGAGAAAAATTGCTTTATTATAAATATGTAGAAATTAACTCCGTATTGTAGATGTACAATTTTTAAAATAAACTTGGTCACACTTAAAAATATTGACTTTTAACTATTCTTAGATGACTAACATTATTTTAGGACCGACGGAATATTTGTGTAAGGTTATATCAGAGAGAAATTAGAAGTAAGCCGAGATTCCAAGATTACTTAGTTGAAAGATAAAAGTATTCCTACTACGAGCACCAGAACAACACATAACATGTTGTGGTACTTAGGTAATACTTTCTCCGTTCCATTTTTTTTTTGAACGGAAAAGGGGTCTTGAAGGACCCCGAAGCTGCTTTAAATATTTCAAAGCGGTGGGTACACATTTACATACAGGACCTTGCAGAAAGAAAAACTACAAGAGAATCCTGTAAGTTTACAGGTCGAACCCTAGGGGAAAACATAAAAAAGCAATCAGGCCCCTGGGTTTCTCCACTGTCGGCGAGCTTCCAACACCGGCAATGTTAGAGATATGCCCTAGAGGCAATAATAAATGTAGTTATTATTATATCTTTGTGTTTATGATAAATGTTTACATTCATGCTATAATAGTATTAACAAGGAAACATTAATACTTGTGTGATTTGTAAACTTAATTTGAAGTCCCTAGTATAGCCTATATACATCACTAGCTTGTTGGTTGATAAATGATTGTAGTTTCCCTATCATGAACATTAAGATGTTATCAACAACAAGATCATATCGTTAGGAGAATGATATGATGGACATACTCCTATAGATAAGCGTAGCATAAAGATCAAGTCATTTCAATAGTTCAATTACTATATGCTTTCTGATACATAGTAACCTAATTCCTTCGACCATGAGATCATGAATATCACCTTTACCGGATGGATGCTTTGATGACATCAAACACCACACCGTGAATCGGGTGGCTATAAAGGTGGCATTGAGTGTTCGGAAAGTATTGGTTGAAACACATGGATCAAGAGTGGGATTTGTCCATCCATATGACGGATAGATATACTCTGGGCCCTCTCGGTGGAATGTCATCCAATTAGCTTGCAAGCATGTGACTGGTTCTGAGGGATCACATATCACGGAACGAGAAAGAGTACTTATCGATGTGAGGTTGAACTAGGTATGCGGAGATCTGACGATCATAACCTCGGATAAGTAAACTATCGTGAGACAAAGGGAAATTGGTATCGTATGTAAGTGGTTCATTCGATCAAAGTAATCGTGAGAAATATGTAGAGCCATATGAATTTCAGTTCCTCTATTGGTTATTGTTCGAAGTGTCTCGATCATGTCCGCATAATTCACGAACCGTAGGGAGACACACTTAAGGATTGACGTTGTTTGAGTAGTTATGGTATGATGAGAAAGAGACCGAATGTTGTTGAGTCTCGGATGGGATCCGGATATCACGAGGTGATCCGGAATGGTCCGGAGAATAAGATTCATATAAGGAAAGTCCCGTTTGAGTTGGGATATGTTTAGGTGTTTTCATCGGGAATGTTCTAGAAGGTTCGGAATGTCCGGCACTCCGGAGGAAGGGTACATGAATGTGTCATTTCAAGTTGGAATGATTGCATCATGTACTAAGTGTCCTCATTGTTCCAAATGAAGGATTAAATTAAATCCTAGTTTGAAAAGTCAAATAGCTAAATTGAAAAGTCAAATAGCTAAAATTGGAAAGTGGAAAAGAGGAGGGGGAATCGAGTTGGGGAGAGTTCCTCCTCCAAGCGGCAACCCTCCAAGTCGAGTTGGGGAGGACTCCTCTCCCTTGGCCGGCCCCCTCCACCTATATAAGGAGGAGGGACCCTCCTAGAGCACACAAGTCCTCACTCAAACCCTAGAAGCTGCAGCCCACCATAGCCGCCGCCGCCCCTTAGGGTTTTGCCCTAGCCGCCGACTTGGGGGTCCCCGGAACCCTAGCCGTCGGCTCTAGCACTTCCTCCTTGGTGTGTCTAAACCCTAGATCGCCGAGGAGATCTCTCATACCCCACCATACTCGCTCGGCTTGGCGAAGCCTGCGAGATCTCCTCTACTTCCGGTACCACGTCGTTGTCTTTGGGAATCGCGAGAAGTCTTGCAACCTCCGCCTCTTTGGAACAAGGGAGAGGAAGGTCTTCGTCAGTCTGAACGTGTGACCGACTACGGGGCGCCGGAGCAATGGCCGGAAGGATCGTCTACGCGATCTTGAGATCGGGAAGAGTACGACTACATCACCCACGAGAATCCGCTCTCGTTAAACACTTTGGAATCTTCGAGGATAAGTTATTCCATCGACTCGTTGCTACAATCTAGTAGATAGATCTTGGCTTGTTTGTTTGTATGCGATAGAAATTTTTTGTTTTCCATGCTACGAAACCCTACAGGCAATTCTTCCGCCGCCGGGGACGCACCACTTGGAGGCGAGAGAGCGGGGAACGCCGGTGAGGAACTCCAGCAGATGCCTCCGTCTTGGAGGTTGAAGCGACGCATCTCTGGCGTCTGGAATGGCCGCCAAATCGGCCGAAGATCGCGACGACGAAACTGGTCGCCGCATGATGTGCTCCATGGCGCTGCTCAAGCCATAACTGATGTCGCTGCGAAGCAAGAGCAGAGGCGCCGGTCGGCTTCCCCTCCTCGCCACCGAGGCAGGCCAGGGGCAGCACACCAACGCCTGTTCGCTTGCGATGCGACTTCCACGGGGAAAGACCACCAAGTCGATGTCGAGAAACGCCCCACCGCTACTCAGATCCTCCACACCACCATGGTCGGACAAGAGCCAATCAAGCGGGCAGCACGCCGCGAAGCAACTCCTCTCCCCCTCGGCTCCACGGCCGGCCAGGAAGATGACACACCCGCATAGCTCAAACACCTGCAAGATGGTCACCACGCCCAGATTATTTAGGGGAACGTCGATTCTCCCCTCCACTCTCGCCTCCGACCACCGGAGAAGAAGAAGGAGGAAAAAGAACCCTAAAGCTCCAAGGATCTGGACGGCGAGATCCGGAGCTCCGTTCCAACTACTAGGCAAACTGCCTACTACCGTCATATAGCCACTACCAGATCTACACCTAACTACTCCGGAGCCTTCCCTCCGTCATCTCCAACCGGCATCGTCGGTGGAGAGGCCTCGGGGTTGGCCCGGCCTCCTGGAGACGACTCTCAACCTAGAGGGGTGGGGAGAGGAGAGCGAGGGGGTGGAGAATACGTTGGTTGTACGAAGTTGTTTTCTCTGTTCCAATTGTATACCTTTTTGGCAGTTGAATGGCTTTTGGAGTACATATAGTTAAGGAGGGGGGGGGGGCGACCAACAATTAACATGCATGATTACTTGTAGCAGTACTCTCTTAACCGTAGATCAGTTAACTAACTCCTGATGCAACCGTCATGCCATCAGCGACCAGCTACACCCATCTAGGGTCTCGTCCCCTCGTCTACGACACCGTCGGTCTGCTCCGTCTCCGGTGGCCTTAGGGCCTTGGGAGGTGTGGCGTACCACGGTCTCTCGTCGGCGGGAGAGTTTTCATTTTTGTTTAGCCTTTTTTCAGTGTCTTCTTCAGGATATTAAGGTGGCGACTGCGTTCTGAAGTTAGAATAAGGTCCTTCTCGTCCTATCCTCGCTCTGGTGTTGCATCTAGCGTCGACAGAGGACATGTGAAGTCGTGATCTCTTGGGATTCGATTGTTTTTCATATTCGTTGGTGTGGTCCGGAGGATCTCGTCGTCCGCGTTCGACGATGAAAAACAGTGCAGTAATTATTAATTTGATCGATGATTGATGAAGTCCCTTAAGTGGATCATGCCGGCTGTTGGCTATTTTGCATCCGAGATCTGGAGGAGTGTACGCAGACGTACTGTAGTAATGCCCTAGACAGAGAACATGTAGGGACGCACGAGAGTAAAATCAGTACTTGTGTTAACTTGACGCATCGGTGGATCGTCGATCCCTCTTAACGCGAGCGCGACGCGCGCGACATCGACATGGACGTACCGACGACGGCGCGACAGAGAGCCACGCAGACCTCATCACGATATATACATATATGCATGGGTCGATCAGGTCAAATCGCCGTGTCGCGATTACTGCTGGAGGACACGCACGTAGTTAGTACGTCGCGGCGGCAGTGATTAATTAGCACTGTGACACCCGGCGGCCGGTCGGGACGTACTACTATGTACGCGCGGTACTGGTACTAGGTTAGCTAGCTGTAGTGGTTCTGTGGGCACGATCGACGCGTAGAGACAAGTATTTTTAAGACGGTTACACTTTAGGCACCTTTTTGGGTTAAAGCAGGAGGACAGATGACAGTATTGCATGTAGCGCATTCAAAATTTGCATTAATCTCGTACGCAGTACTCCCACTTTACGTGTTAAAAAATGGATGGATGTAGGAGCTGTACGGGGGTAGCCGTAAGTAAAGCTTTGGGTGACCGGCCGGCCCCACGATAGATGGAGTAAACACGGTCGAATTACCAGGTTTACCAGATGATTCGTCGACCAATAAAGCCACATCGATCGAACTGTTATATACAAGTTGATGAGAATATCCTTATAAAACAGATCAAGATAAACATAAAAAAAAGTTAAAAGCCCACAACTTGCCACAGAAGACAATGCCCCGAGACCAGGACGAACCGTAGGCTTCACGACGACGCCCCTAAGAGTGTAACGACGCATTGCGCTATCGCTGTTGAGACCGATAGTCAAGAGTTTTCACCCGGAGCCTTATAACGGAGAAGATAGCCACATGCATCGTCGTCGATGGTGCCGAAACACCGATCTTTCGCCCGAAAAAACCTTCAAGCCGCTCTCTGTCGCCCGCCGTCACCGAGTCTGGCTTCCGACACACGATCCAGGAGCTGTCGAAGCTGAAAAGACGCCAACGCCAAAGTCTCCCAACGTCCGCTCCTCGCCAACTACATGGCCGAAGAGCCGTCCGCGAGGTCCATCTTCGGGTCCGTCGCCCCGGCGTCCACGAACTCGAGCCCAGTCTCCGACCAACGCCATCACACCAACGAGGAGGACATAGTATGTCAAGCATAGACCTACTGAAAATGAACCACCCGATAGACTAGGGGAGGGAAACATCCCTCCAACACACACTCACACATGGTGATTGCCGCCGGGAGCAGCATCAGTACCGACTAGGCCTAGATAAGGCCCAGTCAGGCCGAGATCAAGCCTTGTCAGTGCCATGCCGCGTTGTTGCAGCCAAGCCACCATCCTCCTGCACCCTGCGTCGCCCTACCAGCGCCGCCTCGCTCGCCAAGTCGTCATGCCTTCGCCGCCACTGCAACTCTGCCCCCGGCCGGGCGTCGGCCAAAACAGACGTACGGAGAACGGGAGGGGGCACCACCGTACCGCCGCGCCACATCAAGGTCCTGTAGCCAGAATCTCCGCCACCGGTCGAGTTTGACGCCACCTGGTCCGCACCGCTACCGGGAGCCGCCGAGGGAGCCCAATCGCCGGGTAAAGGATGTCCCGTCGCCTTCGGAACCGGGCGGTCTTTGCCGAGAGGCGCTCGGCGGCGGCTGGCTAGGGTTGCTCCCCGGCCGCCCTGCGGGGGTGACACGAGACGGCGCGCGTTCAGGCAGTCGTGGAGACCAATAGTGTATTGGTTCGTTGTGTGTTACTGGTGGTACGAGTAATGCCCATCTAGCACGTGCCGGCCGGTCGAGGGTCGATCGATCGTTCTCTTGCCGATCGAAAACCAGAATTTCCGCGTTGGAGTTTGCAGCATGCATGCATGACGCTCGTGGAACGCAGTTTTTTTACATATAGGTGGGTGTTCCCGGCTTATCCAACGGTCTCTATAGCTTAATGATTAGTGTTGCCAAATTAACATCTATATCCTGGACATTGTGCATCTTCTCACCCTTATGGAAACGAAAGTGGACAGGTCCATCTTGTGGCACCTGCACCTAGCAGGAAACGGAACTGTGGTCACCACACAGCCGTCCCCATCCATGGTTGTCATGCGAGCCAGATCCGTTCTTCCTGACGGCCGCATGCTGTCCCCGTCCATGGCCGTCACATGAGCCGGATATGTTCTTCCCGGTGCTGCACGGCCGTCCCCGTCCATGGCCGTCGGGCAAGCCGAGTCAGTTCTTCCTGGTGCTGCCCGGCGGCGGCTGATTGGTGGCCAGCAACGTGGTGGATCTTGATTTCTGTGATTCGTATTTGTGAAGAATTAAATCTTTGATAGTTGTAACTGAATCCCTATGTCTGGATCAGATCTATTTCTGTGATTGATTCCCCCCATCTCTTGTTCATTCTTTCCCCACGAATGTTCATGACGAACATGCATGCTTGGTTGCAACAGATTTGATTCTAGTCCATGGCTTGCGTTCACGCCGGTGTTGCAACAGATCGATCTATTTCTGTGATTGATTCTAGTCCATGCGCACGTCGGTGTTGCGGCAGATTGTGATTTGTTAGCTGTGTTATTCTAACGGAACGGCAAAAATGAGTCATGGGATGAAACAAAATATACTACAGTTAGTTAAATGGAAGGACTGCTTGACAAGAAACCAACGAAGGTGAAGGTGCTTTTTGCAAAACAGTCTCACCAATCTTGAACAAAATAGAGCTAGTGGAGGGCCCTGATAAGCCCGTGACCCCACGTTTATGTAGAGTTGGGTTTTCGGACGCTCGTGTCGTGTGCCTCTGCCTCGTACCGTCGTACGTGGCAGTTGACTTATTTTTTCCCTTTTGCGTACGTACGTACTACTCCTGGTCCGTCGAGTAGCAGTAGTACAGTAGGTTGCGGTAGCTCGTGACATCCACACAGACGGCCGGTGTCAACGGATGACGCGTTTAGCTATCTACATAACGCAGCCATCCCGATCGCAGAAAAGTCAAAAAAAATAAAATGGGGAGGATATTGGTGCGTCAGCGCGTGCGAGGCTAGCCAACGGAAAGCAGGCCACCGCGAATGCACGGCGTGTTCGTGCAGTCTCGTCTCCAGGATTTAGGGGCCCCGGTGCGACTTATAAAATGGGGTCTAATTTTTATTCAAACTCAACAACTAGTAAAAAAAATCATATGTTTACTTTAATTTTATAATATATGCTATTCCACACAATGTTTAGAAATATATCAAGTATTTCCACGCTCGTGTGTGGCTCAGTAGATAAGTCTCTTTTTAGGACCTTTTGCACCAAAATGTCAATTATTTTACAATCATGATCATTCCAATATATTGGATCAAAGATACTATAAAAATAATTCAAACAATTCAACATGACAAGATAAACGAGTTGTGAGTAGTGGTCATACCTGATCGCCAACCTCGTCTGGTGAATGGCGAAGCAGGGACACGCCCAGAAAAAGACCAGAATTCCAGGTTTAGACTTCAAAAATTCATCAATCTATCTGTTTCCAAAATAAAAAAAAATCAATCTATATGGTGCTCCCAAATTCCAATACTGTTAGGATGAGGCGTCAATTTCTAGGATTCAAATAGAAAAGAAGAACAACGATGAATCTAGTAGATGGATTGGCTATCTGATCGATTGAATCTACACAGCCACACACGAGAGCCATTCACCAAAAGTACAGCCTAGGGCCTCGCCGCCTAGGCTATCCGATCGATTGATAGATGGGTGATGGACGATGGCGGCTTTAGACAACGTCGAGTCGAGCCAGACTCCACGGGAACCACCGCATCGAAGAAAACTACCCGATGATCCTTCGCTGATCGATCGGGAGAGGAACCGTTGGACTGGGTCGAGGAAAAGCCACGCAAACTAAACGAGAATAGTCTAATGGGCTTTAGCTAAACGGGGCCCCCAGGAATTTGGGGGCCCTGTTCCGTTGTTCACATGGAACTTGCTCATCGACGGGGCTGTGTTCGTGTCGGACCGCGCGGCCGACACGTACGTACCCGCGCATAGCGTACACTACTCAGTAGGTAGGTGGCGTTAGGCTGGTCCTAGTGGTAGTATCATATTATTAGTATCATGCATGTAATCTTGGTCGTAATCTTATGTCTGCAGTCGTTATATCATATAGTAGTATTATAAGACTGGTATATTTATTAATTTGTAGAATCTATATGTAAAATGTGTGTACAAGATTTACTTGCAATTATGATTTCTAGCTTTACGTGCTATGATACGATATCTACCTATGATACACTAACCACCTCTCTCTTCATTAATTATGACGTCACGTCAGACTTTGCCTTAGGAGTGATCGACCCACTACCGATCGATGGGCCATGGCGCGGTGCCCGGGCGGACCCGTCTGCGGTCGCCCAAAGCGTGGAAACCTCGCGCGGGAAAACACCCCCCACGCGCGCGCGCCTGAGCGTCAGGTGGCCTCGTCGCCAGCCCGCCAATCCTCCGTCCGTACTAGACTACTCCTACATCGACCGAGCGATCAGCCGGCCGGGCGGCGACGGCGATCAACGTGAACCCGATCGAGCTAGCGTACTGCGTAGTAGTCCGGCGCGCATTCAGGCGACCTCCACGGCCCGCCCGATTTAACGGCGCACGTACGCACGCACGCACGGCCGGCACCACGAGGAAGCAGCAAAGGCTAGCTAGCTAGGTAGCTAGCTGTAGCTAGCGCCGTGCGTGCCATACGTACGTACCTTGGATCGTCCAAGCTCCAAACCTCCGTAGAGTGTACTTAGTATGTACTCCCTCCGTTTTAAAATATAAGATGTTTTAGTTTGTGAAGAAAATGAATCTAGACTTCCTTTAGTGTGTAGATTCATCCCAAAGTTGAACGAACCTACATACTAAAACAAGTCTAGATTTATTTTCTTCACAAACCTAAAACGTCTTATATTTTAAAACGGAGGGAGTATTACGGCTGGAGGAGGAGGATGCGTACGTGTACGTATCTGTACAGCCAGGGACGGAGACAAGGGGGACGGCGAAGCGATGCCCCTATCTTCGTGATTTTCTTGAATATTAGCCAGCTGCGGTCGCTTATTTGTGGTAGATTCTTCAAATTTCAATCATATCACATGCACACCTTGCCCCCATTGAGCTTAGACGCTGGCTCCGTCCCTGTGTACAGCCCAGCGGCGTCGTGTCGGGATTCAATTGGCGACTACTGCCTGGCACACGCGCGGCCTCCGTACGTACGTCTTTAGCAGCTAGCGCACGTACGTACGGTGCGACGAAACGCGACCACGAGCCAAAACAAGGCGCTCTACGTCCAACTTCTTCATTCACTGCTCGCTCCCGCGTCGTCCAAAGTCACATGTGCGTACGTATTCCTACGGCCCAGCGCCGTCGTGTCGGCGTAAGTTCACCCCGTGGCCGGACGGACGTACGTATAAGTATTGGCGGAGACATGCGTATGTACATACCATATACGAGTGATGGCCGATCGATCAGAGAGCAGCTCCGTCGCTTATTTCGGTGGGGCGTTTCCTGCTCATCGATCACGTCGACTCGGAATGTTTACAGCCATGCATGCTACTCCCTCCGTTCCAAAATATAAGACATTTTAGGTTTGTAAAGAAAACGAATCTAGACTTATTTTAGTATGTAGTTCATTTAACTTTGGAATAAATCTACACGCTAAAAAAAGTTTAGATTCATTTTTCTTCATAAAACTAAAACGTCTTATATTTTAAAACGGAGGGAGTAGTAGCTAGCTACCGCGCGCGCGTGATGCCGACTTTGACTTCTTTCGTTCCTTCTAGTAGTTCCAAACGAACGGAGAAATTAAACCTCCCGATTCCAACATCGATCTTCGAGACACATACACGACCGATTTTATCGACAAAAGGCATTAATAATGAAAGTAAATAATTAATATATATAGTGATGAAGTGGTAGACAAAAGACATAGTACTAAGCCTCTCTCGCTTCTTCATTCACTGCTAACCCGATCCCGCGTCGTCCAAAGTCACATGTGTACGTATTCGTGCAGACGAGCGGCGTCGTGTCGGCGTAAGTGATCAGCATGGCCGGACGTACGTACGTACGTACGCGCCGAGACATGCATATACTATGAGTGATGGCAGCAGTTCCAGAAGCTCAGTCGTTTTCGATGGGTCGTTTCATGCCCATCAATCACGTCTCGGTATGTTAAATCCATGCATGCTACTCCCCCCTCGGTTACAAATAAGTGTATACTCCCTCTGTTTCAAAATATAAGATGTTTTAAGTTTGTGAAGAGAATGTATCTAGACTTGTTTTAGTGTGTAGATTCACTCCAAACATAAGTGAACCTATATACTAAGAGTAGTCTAGATTCATTCTTTTCACAAAGCTAAAACATCTTATATTTTGAAACGGAGGGAGTATATACCATTTTTTAAGTCAAACATAATTAAATTTGATCAACTTTATAGAGACATATAGAAACATATATTACATCAAATTGACATATTATGAAACTAGATTTAAAAATAAATCTAGTAATGATATCAATTTAGTGTTATAAATATTGGTACGTTGTTCTAAAAAATTAGTCACACACAGTAAAGTTTAACTTAGGACACTTATTTGCGGACGGAGGGAGTAGCCAGTTATTACCGCACGCGTGATGAGGAAAATTAAATATCCTGATTTCAAAATCGATCTTCGCAACACGTATAGTACTCCTGAGTACAATGAATTTCATCGAAAAAACGCATTAATGCAAGTAAATACAGTGAAGTGGCAAGTAAATAAACGCTGGAGAGAAAAAAAAAGAGCTTACAACTAAGCGCTCGCCGTCATCCTTTGCTTTTGGCTTCTTCATACCCAAGAAGATCGGTGGATTTTATTTTCGCCATAGAAAAGGTTGTTATTCTTACAACACACCACCTTCACATCCCTAGTTTTCGCCACGATGGAAACTACCATTTTTTTCTAGCGAACCAAGGAGATAGAAATTTGAATGCAACTTTTGTTCCGTACTACTCCTTCCTTTCAAAAATAACCGACTTCATTCGAATCCAAACAAAAAGCGTACCACACACCCAAGGGTTGTCTTGTTGCCGAGAGACCAAAGAGGGTCGGTGTGGAGAGGTACCATGCAATTGCAAATTACATGTCCGGCTAGTTGGCGTGGCTAGTTGGTCTACTCTTGCAACTTTACTAAACTCAAACTTCATCTAGCTGATTCTACTTTCAAGCAAGCCGTGGGCATTTAGAGAAAATATTTGTGTGCAAATCAAAGGGTGTCACGCATTCATAGATTATGCTTTGGTTCCGAGGAACCACAAGAAGAAAAGGAAATAAATTGCAAGATTGTAACCAACATCTTTATCTTCTTCAAATAAAATTAAAAATATGAATGGTGTGGTAATAATACATCACACGCAAAAAAAAAAAAAACCGTGCGCAGTGGCTGCGCGCTACAGACGATCACATTCACATTTTTGTTCCCAAAAAAAGAGAGGATAACATTCAGACTTGTAATTTATCAGCTGGAGGCTCGTGGGCCCCACCTTCTGTTGTATCCATGCCTGACGCCACCACTCTTTTGACCCAAGCTATATCCATGGACGCCCATGCCCCTCTCCCCCTCCCACCACAAGAACCACCACTCTCCCTCCAACCAAATCCCCATCCCCTCCACTCCCCCGCGGCGAGCTGCGGCAGAGAGACCATCTCCTACTAGCCCGTGATCCATGCGTACGAGCTGAGGGAGCGGTGCCGGATTGGTTGGTTGGTTGCAAGTCATCTCCAGCGGTCGCCGTCTCCGCTCTCCTTTTTCCGCCCATCTCTTTTGGCGTCCAACTCCCCGGCCCCTCCTCTTGCTTTCCCACACCCCCGCTTCAATAATGACGATGGTGGGGCGGTGGGTTTGGTCCTGAAGCCCCATCCCCAGGTCCAAATCCACCAGCTGCTTCTTTCTCCCCCTTCTGCCTCCCAAATTTTTTCTCTTTTCAGCTAAGGTTGGGTCGGGTGGTGGTAGGTTTTCTTTCCTTTCCTTGCTGGGGATTGGGAGGGAGGCCTCGGGTCCAAGCCACCTCCCCCGTCCACGTCTCGGCGCCTCGTCGGTGCTGCTAACCTCTGCAATTGGCTCGATTTGGGTTCTTGGTCTCTTGCTTGGGGACTAGCGCCACTGCCACCAACAACTCCTACATCCTGTGCGAAATTCGTTTCTTGCTTTTCAACCGGTGCCTGTTCTTGGGTCTCGGTTTCTTGGTTTTCTTCTTGCGAATTGGCTTCTTCGAGCAAGGGAGGGGATTTCTGGTGGTTGCTGCGGTCATGATGAGGCCGGAGGAGAGGAAGGGCGTGGCGGCGGCGGCGGGGAGGGACCAGTTCCCGGTCGGCATGCGGGTCCTCGCCGTCGACGACGACCCCGTGTGCCTCAAGGTGCTCGAGAACCTCCTGCGGCGCTGCCAGTATCACGGTGAGAACTCTTTTTTTTTTTTAACTTTTGCAGCCCAGGGCTGTGATTTAGTTTGTACAGGAGCGTCCGCTGCATCAGGAGTAGTCAATTTCAGTTACTCTGTTTCTGAAACTTGCCTGTTCCTCAGCGTCTAGGACAGCCACTGAAAATGCTGTTGGTGGATGTCGCAGCTCACAAGCAGATTCAGTGTACTGCTCATCTTAGATAAATGCTGCCTGTAGCAAAAGATTGCGTACCTCTAGATGGATACGTTCGTTTGATTGTGTGAGCGGAATTTATGTTCCCACTGTTCATCTGGAGCGTAAACAGATGCTCGCTGCATCTGTTTGGGTTTTGGGATGGACTTTTGTCATGCAAAATGTACAAGTTAATTTCCGTTTCTTTTACCGTTATTATTTGCTTGGAAGAGTAACCCGTGTTGTGTTTCCAGTGACGACGACGAATCAGGCAGTCATCGCCCTGAGGATGCTGCGGGAAAACAGGGACATGTTTGATCTAGTTATCAGTGATGTCCACATGCCAGACATGGACGGTTTCAAGCTTCTCGAGCTTGTGGGGCTTGAAATGGACCTCCCTGTCATTAGTAAGTTCCCAAATTTTATCCATCTCACGGTTGTCCCCAGTTCTTACTGTTCTTGGTAATAGGAGGCCAGGAGGCACTTGTGCAAAGTATTGACAAAGATGGATATTCTTGAAAGATACTACAAAGTATCAATTCTGCACATAGAATCCTATGATCTGTACTTCCTAATTGGAGAAGGGTAAAATGTTAATGCTAACTAATTTATTTTCCATGCAGTGTTATCTGTGAATGGAGAGACAAAAACTGTTATGAAGGGGATAACTCATGGTGCCTGTGACTATCTCCTAAAGCCTGTTCGAATTGAAGAGCTTAGGAATATCTGGCAGCATGTTGTTAGGAGGAAATTCAGTACCCGTGAGTGTGTTAACCTTGATACCTATGAAGAGTGCAACAAGCCACCAAGTGCGGATTCTGACTATGTGTACGGCCAAGTTACATGTGGGTCGCCTGACCAAAGTGGAAGGCCCAGCAAGAAGAGGAAGGAATATCACAGCGAGGAGGAAGATGAAGACGATGATAGCAATGGTCCAGACAACGATGACCCTTCGGCTCCAAAGAGGCCAAGAGTTGTTTGGTCAGTTGAACTGCATAGGAAATTTGTCGCTGCTGTCAACCATCTAGGAATCGACAGTAAGAACTTACCTACCTCCCTTTTGCATTGTATTTGTTTTAACAGGCACTCATGTTACTTACCATTCTCTTTTTTTGAAACTTCTGTCGCCACTCTTTTCTGTTTATGCAGAAGCAGTGCCAAAAAGGATACTTGAGCTCATGAATGTTGAGAAACTTACTAGGGAAAACGTTGCAAGTCACCTACAGGCAAGGCACTTTTTACTCTCTTGTAATTAGATCAGTACTGTTGTAATTAGATTAGTACCGTGTCCATCCCATACCGCCGAGCGTAAATCTGTACTGCAGCCAGCAGCTAGGTATTAAAAGATAGTAGTGCATAGAACAAGTCATAACTAAGAGATATTTTTTTCTGCATTTGGCACTAGGCATTGTATATCCTGCAATTTTTTCATTGAGTTCTTCTATGCAAATGGTACAGGATATTCTCAATTTCTCATATAATATGCTGACTGATTAACATTATTAAATTTGTTCAGAAAGAAAGCACTTCTGCCACCCTGATTAACCTGGAAGAAATATTAATCAGTAATGTGGTATTTTACTATTAAAGGTGGTGTTCGAAAACAAAGTGTGTATTTTACTTTAAAACCCTACAGCTTCATGAAAAAATCCTGAAACATTTAATCGGTAATGTGGTAAGAGCTGGAAACCAGCCTTTTTTCTGTAGCACTTATCTACGCCTTTTAAGAAGATTCAAAAAAGCATGTGTATCTAAACTGGAAATCTAGTTCTATAATGATTTTATATCTCGTTTGAAACAAACTCGAGGCTAGATGGGCATAAATAGTTAAATACTCGTTATAACCTGCTTCAAAAGTCTAACCGTTTATTTTGGTGCACATGCAGAAATATAGGCTTTATCTCCGCCGGTTAAGTGCTGTGGCATCACAACAAGCTGGCATTGTTGCTGCTTTGGGAGGTAGAGACCCCTTTCTGCGCATGGATGCATTTGAAGGACTCCAGGGTTATCAAGCTTTCACCTCTCCTGCAGCTCTGTCATCTTTCAGTGCGCATGGATTGCTAGGTAGTCCTAGAAACAATCAGGCAGCGGTTGTGATACAGGGGATGCCTGCTTCCAGATCAATTCATACTGGAAGTGGCAGTTGCTCAACTAATAATTCCATTGGTGATGCAACCAAGTATCATCTTAGCCTACCAGGAAACCAGCATGGAAACCTAGCACAAGGTTTAGGGACATCGCTTGGGCAGGCCCAACTGCAACACAAGTGGATGAATGAAGACAGCGGTGATCTGTCCACCATCCTTTCTGGGAATAGCCTGGCTAATGGCATGCCTCGCACCCTCCAGAGTGTCACAAGCAGTCCACTACTGCCTCCAGATCTTGTGGAGTGCACACAAGCCAAAGTGGCCATCCTGCCATCAATTAGAGCTCCCTCTGCAAGTTTAGAACTTCTTGAAGGTGCTGTTGGAGCTTCTTCTGGTCCGTTGGAATCTTGTGTGTCCCAGCAGAGTGCTCTTCCTCTATCTGGATTTCCTGCGAGCAGGCTGCCAGTGCACGGTTCATTCAACAATAATGGTGCAACCAGACTGGGTGATGCATTCTCAGCAAGTTTTCGTCCAACAAATGGCCTCACGGTAGCAAGAGGTGCCAAAGTGGGAGCTGGTTCTTTTGGTGGCATGATAGATCTGTCTTCAGATACCGAGCAGAAGTACTGGAGCTTTGGAAGTGGAAACAGTCTCAGACAGAAGGCCAATGAAAGTAGTGCAGACAGTTTGCTTGATCCAAAGCTTGCATGGAGCTCCTCTCAACTGCCAAGCAATGCTGCAGATCATCATTCCATCAGCCAGAGGTCGAACAATTGCAGCATAAATATTGGCCATGGTGCCAGAATGTTTGGGCAGACAAACGCAAGCGCCTCACCGGCTGTTCCGCAGACGAAGATGGATTTCATCTTCTCAGGAGATACTTCAGCGGCAAGGAATGCCTCGGAATCAAGCATTCCAAGGCTGCAGACCGAGCTCAGCTCGAGCACCTGCAGTTTCGACGGTCTTCTCAGTTCCATGATCAAAGTGGTAAGGCGACTTGACCTTTACTGTATCCTTCTGCTTAACGAACATAACCAGTAGCTTCAAGCTAGTGAACCATCTCTGTTTGTCATAATCTCATCGTAGGCAACTTTACCTGATGACAATTTTACTTATGCACATGCAGGAGAAGGATGACTTGGCCTTTGGCGATGATCTGGGGTGCGACTTCTATTCGCTCGGGGCTTGCATATGATCAAAGGCTGCCACCCCTTGTACC
Source organism: Avena longiglumis (assembly GCA_030063025.1). NCBI lineage: Eukaryota > Viridiplantae > Streptophyta > Magnoliopsida > Poales > Poaceae > Avena > Avena longiglumis. The sequence goes on along the minus strand of CP125978.1, from coordinate 482,627,765 downwards.
GACATCTCTCTGCATCCTGTGTATATGTTCCCAACTGTATGGTATGTATGCTGTGGAGCGTAGTGTAGCTAGGATTGCTGATCTCTAGGCCTAGATCTGCCCTGCTTGGGCTGTATGTATTGTAGTAGCGGTAGCAGCAGCTGTTGGAGAAACAAGATGGTTATCTTGCTAATTTGAGCAGCTAGGGAAGAACTGATGGTTTGTGTGTAAGCTTATGTGAGTAAGTAATCAATGGGTTCGACCTGGAATTTGTGCTGAAGATTCTCTTTTGTCTGTCACAGCCATGCATCATGACCAGGTTGTTTCAAAATGTGGCTGCATTGACACATAGAGCTGGTGAAATTTACTGGATTATTTATATTTTGCCAATGCTGTTTGTTTCGCGTCGAGAAATTCAGTTTTTTTTTGAATGGAGATATTCAGGTCGATTTAATACTATCAGGCTTTGCGTGGAACAGTATAGTGCCGTTGGCGATGGGCTTTCAGCTCTTGGGCCACTAAAAGCCCAGTAACCTTAGCAAGAAAATGCACAGGCTGTGTACACAGTACTACACTCTTTTCCTGTTCTCTCGCTCCTTCTTTAGCCTGATTTATTTGATAATTCTAAAATATTTATTAAAAATAAAAAATATTCATAATTTATAAATGTTTAAGTTTAAAAATTATTCACGCTTGAAAAATGTTCAAGTTTAAAAATTGTTCACATGCGAAATTGTTCAAAATTAAAAATTGTTTAATCTAAAAAAACAGACATGGAAAAAAGTTCAAATTTCGAACAAGTTCCAAAAACCCGGACTTCAACAACAAAAAAAAAAGAGGATGGGAAAACACAAAAACCAAAAGAAAACAAGGAAAAAACGAAGAAACCAGAAAAACCTCTAGCAAAATGGGTCAGCCTCGAGAGGCCGCCCGGACGGAGCCTATTAGCGCGCGATAATTATCAATTTCCCCAATGAGGGGGCTGCTATTTTTCGCCTGACGTGCGCGCTATGCTCGCTCCCCATGTAGTTTCCTCTTAGTGGGCCGTCTCAAACCAACCCAAACTAACAAGTGCACTGTTTTTAGTTTTTTCAAATTCGAACAGTTTTCATGTTTAAATAGTTTTGAAGTTTGAACAGTTTCCGCAGATGTTTAAAATATTCAAATTCTAAAACTATTCATATTATAAAACTGTGCAAATTCAAAAATTGTTGAAATTAAAAAACCGTTCAAATTTAAAAACTGTTGGAATTTGAAAACTATTCGAGTTAAAAAATTGTTCATATCTGAATTTTTTTTATGTTTTAAAAATGTTCCAAAAAGGAAAAACAAAAGGAAAAAGAAAAAATAGGAACCGTAAAAAAAGCACATAAAAAAGATACATAAAAGGATTAGAATGTTAAAGTTCTTTTGACGGCTTCTTCCAGAAGGCTGCCCTATCCCCAGCTTCCTGAGAAAGCCGGTTTCAAAATTTTGTGAGGCTTCTAAATTAGATTATCCTCAACCACTTTGAAAGCCTCGCAGTATTTTTAAATCGACTTCTCCAGAAAACTAGGGGTAAGGCAGCTTTTCAGAGAAGCCGTCAAAAGAACTGGGCTAAGTGGGCCGGCCCAACGCGCGCGCGTGAGCGAGCCCTGAGCGATAAACAGCATTCGCCACCAACGAGCCGCCGCCGCCCACTCTGGTTTTTAGGGGAGAATCGACGCCGATGCGGGCGGCGCGGCGAGTGAATCTTCGTCTCCGTCCGGCCGCCGGTTCAAGCGTGGGTTAGCAAGCGGGAGCTGACCTGGTTCTACGCCTCCTCCAGCCCGGAATAGTCTGCAAGTTCGCTCCCGGCCGACGCCTCCAGCCCGAGCACTTCCTCCAGCCGGAAGAGATTCTCCATCCTGAGAGGCTCATGCAACCTGAGATCGCCGCTCTCGCCAGGCCCATCTCCTCCGGTGAGCTACCAATCTGCCGTTTGGTGTTTTCTTTTGCTATGCATCGCGCATTGATATATCACACCGTCAGCTAGCCTAGCACCGATGTATCCCGCTGTTCTTCATTTCTAGTGTAGTATTGTATAAACATTTGTTGGTGAAATTTTGGTTACGAGGGCACACAAGTTATGCTAGTACAAACAAGATTTGCATGAACTCTTACAGACAGCTAAACCCTAAATCTCCATGAAATGCACAGGCCGCCGCACACCACTGTGGTCGCTGGTTCAAGAAGCAAGAGGTGACCAGGTTTTTCCCCTCGGCTCATCTATCTCAGCTCTGAAACTCGGAACGTGAATGGTGACTGGATTTTAGTTCGAATCGCAGATTTCTCCATGTCGTCGTTCGCCGGTGTATCTATGGTTTCCGGCAGCGGGATGTGTGGCCACGCCACGCCGGCCGTCGACGCCGGCACGGACAACGGGTACCACCTGTTTGTGGTCAAAGACTACTCGCGTGCTGTAAAAGAGATACCCAATGGCAAGAAGATCGACTCTGCGCCTTTCATGGTAGGAGGCCATAAATGGTGGATCGGCTGCTATCCTAACGGTGACCACCCGAGTTGTTCTGACTTCATTTCTCTCGATCTTTGCCTTGGCGATGACGAAATGGAAGAGGCTGTGGAGGTGAAGTTCCAGTTTAGCTTTGTCGACGAGGTTGAGTATCACAAGCCGGTGCGCATTCGTGCACTTGAAACACGCAGCTTCGCCACCCATAGTCGTTGGGGCTGCATGAAGTTTATGAGGAGAGATGCGCTTGAACAATCAGCTCATCTAAAGGCTGATTGTTTCACCTTCCGGTGTGACATCATGGTTTGCAACGATCTCAACACGCAGGATGCCAATGACACCCTGTCTTGCATAAGCCAGCATTTTAAAACTCTACTTCAAGATAAGTTGGGTTCTGATGTGACTTTTGATGAGGTCGGTTGTAAGACGTTCGCTGCACAGTGCGTGCTTGCAACCCGATCTAAAGTTTTCAGGGCACAGCTCTTTGGCCCCATGACAGAGGGCATTATTTCCGGTGCCATCCAGATCAAAGACATGGAAGCAAAAGTGTTTGCGGGTTTGCTTAGCTTCATCTACACAGACTCATTTCCTGAGATGGAGGAGGAAGAAACACAAGCTGTCGAAGGAGAAGAAGAGGTAGCAGCAGAGGATGAAATGGCAGAAGTTGAGGAAGAAGGGCAAGAAGATGAATCCACCGAGCATGTAGCATGGTTGCAAGACGTGTTTGTAGCGGCGGACAGATATGATATCCAACAGCTCAAGTTCTTGTGTGAAAAGCAGTTGTCCGAGCACATAGGTATCAGTTCTGTTGCGTCCACTCTTGCTCTAGCTGAGCAGCACCACCAAAGATTGAAGGAGGCGTGCTTCAAGTTTATCCAAGTCCAATCTCCCAAATGTTTGGATAAAGTAATGGCAACTGATGGCTGGGACCATATGATTTCGACGCATCCCTCTGTTTTGAACGAGTTTGTTGCCAAGCTTGTGTCCAATCAGAAGGAGGGCAAGAGGAAGCAGTAGAGGATGTAATGTGGCTACAAGTAACAGTATTATGCACATATGGGAGGGGGATCCTCTAGGTAGATGGTAGTCTGCTTGCCTTGCTTTTGTTACATCATGCCGTTTCCCATATGGTGAATCATAGATATGGACAAATATGGAATTATATGGTCTGTAGTTTCAGGTGCAAGCGTCAACATTGACTTGTGCAAGTTCCCTGGCTAGTTCTTTCTCGGTTGCTTTGTGCCTTTTCTGTCATTGAAAAACCTTTTCTAGTGGTTTGGGTTCATGTTTTGTGCCATCTTGGTTCAGGTTGTTGAAGTTATTTTTGTTTGTTTGATTTGTCGCCATAGCCTACCCCAATTTGTTTGGGACAAAAGGCTTGGTTGTTGTTGATTCGTCGTCATAGCTGTTGAGTTTGTGATTTTTTTTCTATCGTTGTTACCGAGGTGATTTGTGCATGATTAGGAATCAGGATGATGTGTAAACTAATGCTTGGTAATTTGAATTCAGTTGTGCTGTTAGATAAGATGCAGAATGGCAAGATACTACTCCCTCCGTTTCAAATTATAAGATGTTTTAGACTCGTGAAGAAAATGTATCTAGACTTTTTTTTAGCATTAGTGAATCTACATACTAAAAGTAGTCTAGATACATTTACTTCATAAAGCTAAAACATCTTATATTTTAAAACGGAGGGAGTATATTGAACTCACGTTATTGCATACTTCTCACGTTTTCGGACATCATATGTATGATTATTATGTATCGGAGGGCGTACATGATTATCACGGATGCATGGTTCGTTCCGTTAACAACACGTTGTTGGGTGTTCAACCTCGAGATGGGAGGAGAAAACTCCAGTTCAAGGCATCATGTAAAATTGCCTGAAGAAAACTAGCTGCAGACCTGCAGAGTTGCAGTTTGTGTGGACAGAAGCAGCAGTCGAGATGGACACCTGGTTTCATTGTACTACTATCATCATCGAAACCACTGGGTTTTCCATGTGACCAACAAGGACGAACTTGAACACATGAAAGCAAACAAATATTAGCCAACAAGGATGAGCCAAGAACAAAAGACATGCTCCGAGTGAGTCCAAGGGCAGATCAGCAAACCTTAGCATTTAGACATGCTCTCCTACGCTCCTCGTCTTCTTCTTGCATCTCATGGTACAGGATTGGTATAATGCTCTCTTGGAGGCGAAACCGAGTAAGGTCCATACAATATTGATTCTTCCCTGCATTCACCATTCCTAAGAACTTGCCATCAATGTTGCAGCACATCGCATGTCTTGTATTATTACTGGTGATGAGCAGCTAGCTCACGGTCGTCGAGCATGACCATATCACAGAGGCATCTCCCCGTCGAGTCAAGTGGTGTTTCCTTTTTCTTTTTTGAATAGATCTCTCTATACGCCTCCACGACCAATAGGTCGATCGCTATGCCTAGCTAACATTGTATTTATTGGAGACCTTTTCTCCCCACACACCGCGGCCAGGAGAAAAAGAGTATGTTGCCCTAGGGCACAAGCCTTCCGACGCCGGCCTTCGGTGACTCCTCCCGCCAACGACCTAGGTCATCGGTGGTGAGGGGGTCGCTGGACCCACACGCGTGGATAGTTTTTAGCCAAAGTAGATTCGTTTTTAGGTTGTTCATCGTGTTGGTTCGGGGACGATGATGGCGGTGCTGAATAAGTTTTCTTCGAATCCTTATCCAATGAACTCGAAGACAATTCTATTCAAGCAAGGATGGTGCGATGGTGGTGGCATCCTTGTGGTGGATGTGTGTCCAGGATCCACCGCGGTGACGCGTTGCTCCAAGACGTGGAACGTGAGGTAGTCAATGAGCGGATGCAGATTGTGATCTGTGTCGGCATCTGGAAGATGGTGGATAGCGTGCTGGGTCCGTGGTTCGTGGATGGCAGGTATGGTTTCCTCCTCTGACGTCTTACTCCTGCGGGGGTGTTAGATCTGGAGTTCGATGGCGTGTCCGGGGTGCTTCCCTGGTCTGATTCGTTCAACGACAATGATTTCACCTTGAGTGAGCCACCTTGGAGGTCCGCAAAGCTGCATATCAGCGATGGAGCCGCTTCGAGCTCGGGTGAGGAGGTGATCCATTATTTTCTTTGGTGGTTGTTGTTGTGGTGTCAGAGGCAGGTGACGGGCGTTAGCATCAAGATTAGAGGATTTTTCGGTCTGGATTGTAACTTTCTTTCTTGGTTGGTGGTCTTTTATGCAAAACCTTGCGTTCTGCTGTTTTTTCAGTTTAGTCAGGTCGGTATCTATGTGGCTTGTACTATGATATTTATGATATAAATGAGACATGTATTACCATGCAAAAAAATAACATTGTATTTATTGAACCCGCAAAATAAAAACATTGTATTTATTGTAACAGCAGTGGCACGATGTTTCGCTGGTGGAAAAAAATGCATGGTTCCCTTGCTAGCTAGAGTTTGATAGTTGGATTGTAAAATTTAAAATACTGCTAGTAATCTCTAAGGTGTTTTGTTTGCATGTCGTCGAATTTGTGTTGGGGAGCTTATAAGTGTGATTTTGACCGAAGAAGACATCTGATTTGAGATACTGCAGTGCGTCTTAGAGCAAATTCAATAATATAGCCAATTGTTAGCTATAAGAAAGTGACATGTCATCTATAGCCAGCTCTATAGTCCACTTATACAATAGTTAGCTATAAAACCTACTATTTAATTAATATATGGCCCACATTTCACTCACACAAACTGTCTAGAAGCACGCGCTACAGCCGGTTGTTAACTTACAACCCACTTACATTCTCTCTCCTCTTATCTCTCCTCCATATCACCAAAACTATAATATTTTATCTCTTACAACCAGCTGACAATATCCTACTATACTTGATCTTAGGGTGGAATGATGGAGAGTTTCTCTAAAATATTTAGAAAGCAACTATTAGTCCAAATTCTTAGGGTGGAACCATGGATTAATTACAAGGTGCTTCTTTGTCACATTTTTTTTTAAAAAAGAGCATATATTAATATCACGAGATACCAATTACACATAGTCTCTGTAACAACGCAATATCCTATTGGCATTACATATGCACACAGCCAAAAAAGAAATAAAGAATTACAAAAAAAGTCCCGCTACAGCGATCTATGTCTTACAACAGCGGACCAAACACCACCGAGACAACATCAGAAATACATCCTCTTCAAAAGCGACGCCTCTAAGAAGAAAACAATGCACAGACACTATTATCGCCCTGATCAATGGTCATGGGTTTTCACCCCGGAGAATGTCCACGCTCATAAAACAATGCCTTTAACAAGGTCATTGACAGACATAACTAATTAAAGCTATACCTTGGATTTTCACCATGCAAGTTGAACTCTGGACTCCTCCTGTACTGTCGCCCATACTTTATGATGTCGCTGCTCCAAGATCCAGATCACCAAGCCAAAACCTCAACACCACCAGGATTCAAACCGCCATTACCAGTTCCCGGACCTCGGCTTCCATGTCATTCTCCGCGACTGACTTCATCACGGGGCTACATGCATGTCCTTGATGAAAACAGACTGCAAAGCTTCGCGTCGCTCTCGTTGAAACCAAACAGTCGTATAAAAACATGGTTGTGCGCGACCGAAACCCATCCAATCCGGCGAACTCCGGCATGTCGTCCATTGGATTTCACCAGTGGAGCCTTCTAGAACTTGACACTCTAGCGGAGGAGGGATACTAGCATCAATTAGATCCTTGTTTTGGTGCGGGAGGGATCCTAAGACCAAACCCCTTTATTCGAAGCCAGACTAGCAGCCCCCGCGCCACCAGCCGGCAACCTGTGGGATCTGCCTCACTGAGCCCAATCGATGGCCATAGCAAATGACATGCAAGGAGGCGGCATCGCAAGGTCGGTCCTCCACCGGACCCGTCTGTGACACAACGAGGAGGATATGCAGAGATGACAGGAGAACCAAACCCAGATCAGAGATCTAGGGTTCGCCCCTTGCCAACCTGAATCCCAACCCCCAACACCGGTCAAGCTCTGCCTAGGAGGACCTCCGCCACCACCCCAGTCAGGGGCGCCGCCCTGACCGCCGCTCGTCGATGCGCCGACCGTTTTCGCACCAGCAGCCCCGCCGGCCATCAACGACAACCACCACACCCAGGCCAAACTTCATTGGTCGGGCCCGTTGCCACCACGGCTAGAGACAGCGGCAGCGAGAGGCGCAGGAGAGGGTGCGACGGGGCGGCACAATGGGATCTGCTGGCGCGCCTGAGAGCGCGCACGAGGGTCGGGAGAAAGAGTCCTCTTAAAATAGAGGAGGATTTTAGTTCTCTGGTCTGCACCAACTAGGGATGCATACATCCATTAAGCATGAGTACCATGATTTTTAAACTTGAGTAAACACCATGCCTGGTTCTTAAGATAAATTACATGAGTACCAGAACAGCCTCAAGTATAAATAGGAACATTAGTCCAAATTCTTTTTTAATCGTCTAGTATTATTCTAAACTCTGAAGAACTGGGAAAGGGGAAGCCCAACAAGCAACAATATCGAAACTTCAAGTTGGAGGCGGCTCATCTCTATCTACACCATCCATTATTCCAACGAGTTCCGCTGTTCTGAATGTGTGTGATTCCAGCATTACCACCACCCTCCTTTCCTTTTCCACAGCTCCAACCTTCTACATTCTCTTGCCAGGTGGAGTCGTCCACATGTACTATCTGAAATTCGCCAGCGTTCTCCAAGAAACAAAAGCATTTTCCTTGCTGTCCTAAAAGGAACCATACCCACAATTAGCATGTTTTTAATTGCTTGCGCTTTAATTAATCCATGGGATGAACAACTAAATCCACAAGGTGAATTGTCTGCACATTACTCACGGTTTCTCTCTAATTGAACACATTATTAGTAAGGTCTACATTTTTTTTTGGTTTACATGCGTTAGAGCAACCCTAGCAGATCTGTCAAAAAGGCAAAGCCTTTAAAATATTCGTTTTTAGGTTTCGACGGAGAAAATCGCTTTTCTTGGCTGTCATAAAATGCCAAGCCCTTAAAAAGTTTTACCGAACCATAATTTTCTTCCTCCACCGCTATATACTAGATTTCATGAGCAAACCGTCGTGTCCCATATGGTTGCGGAAACCCTTGGCGTGAAAATCACCCCACCCCTACCGGTGATGGATGGATTTAAGCATGTATTTTACATATGTCGTAATCCACTTTCTAAGCATGAAGACTTTGACGTCCGCGACTTGGAGGCCCACACCCAAAAACTCTCATCCGACCTGACGAGGCTACAAGACGGCTCTCTGGAGCATCCTGAAGACCAGTCGTGCAGTGCATCCAAGGGAGATCAAATATCAACTTAACATGCAAAGCAAGATAAAGACATGTCGTGACTAAGGAAGACTTTTATCCATTACCCTTAGTCATAAACCCTATATCCATATTCTCGCAGGTACTGTTATAAACTAGTCGAGATCCCTCTTGTAAAAAGCTTGTACGATCTCTCAATCACCATATGAATAAAGTCTGAGGGAATCATCTCTATTACACCAAGTTCTTGAGATCCAAACCTACTGGTCTGATCCGATTGCCGAACAAATAAACTATCTTTCTATCTTCGCAAGTGAGAATGTCGTGTGGTCATGAAAACTATCCTTCGTCAACCCCCTCCCTCTGTCTTCTGCTGTTGTTGCTGCCTCTTGGCTCCTGCCATCGATTTCAGCTCCATCCTGCCAAGCCCTGTCGCCGAGGAGTGTTCCACCGTCTGTCCCGCCCACTCCACACAGTTAGGACATGGAATATCATAGATTCACCATGTTCCCTTCAGGGGTGGAAATATCTGAGGTCCCGACCACCATGGATGCAGTGTGGATCTCTGATTCGACCGCGTCGTCAAGCTAGGAGGTGTAATAGATGCCGCCGTGTATGCTGACGATGAGGGAGTCACCCCGATTCAACCGCATCGAACGCGGTAAGATGTGTCCGATCTAGCACATTCTTCACTTGTACTCCCTCTAATCCAAAATAAGTGTCGGTGAGGTAGTACAAACTCTAAATCTTACCAACACTTATTATGGATCGGAGGGAGTAGATGAGTTAGTCGTTGAGCCTGACCGAGCGGCTTTTTTTGAAGACTCATCGTCTTCGGATGATTCAGACAATGACGACTTGCTCCATGACGAAGACATCAAACAATTTATTGTCATCCTCATCTCCAGGAGTTCGAGAATAGATAGGAAAAAGCGGCGTGGCTCGACATTCGACGGTATTTGCATTCCTTGGAACCGCGCTCTCGGTTATAACATGTTGATACAAGATTACTTCAACCACGTACCCACATACTATACAAATGAGTATCATCGCTTTGGCGAAGGTACATCAGTTGAGTGTGTGTAGAGGTTTGCCAATGTGATGATCCGGGTCTTTGATATGGCGTATCTTCAATCTTACAATGATGAAGATACAAATAGGTTGATGAAGATCAACAAGGAAAGAGGTTGGTCGGGCATGCTTAGGAGCATTGCCTATATACGTTGGAGATGAAAGAACCGTCCAAAGACATGGCATGGATAATATTATGGCAAATGTTGTGATGTAACCATTATGCTTGAGGCCATGGCGTCCGAGTACTTTTGGATATAGCATTGTTTATTTGGGTTGCTAGAATCTCTCAATGATAGCAATATCTTGTATAGGTCCCATTACTTTACTAGGCTTGCTAGTGGAGATTCTTATATATCTATACACTAAACCGTGTTTTGATAAATTAGATAAATCTAAGTCGCTTTTTTTTTTCCGGAGGGAGTATTATATTGTGTATCATACATAAGACAAAATAGTAAATAAAGATGTGAAAAAAATAAAAAATAAATTACTTGAGGTAACCAAACAGCTCTCAGATCATGCTATTGCAGCTTGTCAGTGCTAGCTCGTTCATGTTCCGCTGCTGCTACTGGCCGCTATGTAGTCTCTCTTCTCAAATCTCTGTAGCTTCAGCCCTACCACTTGCCATTGCGCCGATGATCATCAGAATCTCTAGTAAATCTTTTTCACAATTGACCAAAAAAAAGTTTTGAAAGGGAGAGGCATAACGCAGCCAGGATACGATCCAAACAGGCTCATAGTCCTGAAGCGATCTGAACTCATAGACAAACACACACCTGCAACCAACAAAATTCCTTCCCAATAAATCTAAGCCCCGTTGATCTAGCCCAAAGATTTCGCTTCGCAAAGATCATGCCCGGGGAGCTCGCCCTGCCTCGAAGAATAGCTGACCATGGGGATCGGTCACCTGAGAGTTCGATCTGGCCGTCAGGTGCTTGATTTGGTCGCTGGTGGGCTCGATCTGATTATCGTCGATCGCGTTCCGGTCGATGTGAAGCTGAGGCAAGTCATCAGGCTAGCTCGATCTGGCCATCATCATCAGGTGCTTGATTTGGTCGCTGGTGGGCTCGATCTGATTATCGTGGAGCTTGTTCTCGTTGATGTGAAGCTCGGGCAAGTCATCACTGATGCATCAGGCTAATCGATGTGGCTTCCTTGGGAGATGTGAGCCTCTCTTGATTGTCTCCTTACGGATCGAACAATGCGATTTTCCTTTCTATATGGCCCAACGACAACACAGCTCGGATGGCTTATATCTAGACAATCGAACCAGAGTCGGAAACAATGTCCTCCTCTTTGGAACGATCGAGGTCTTAAAATCCGTAGAAAAAACACTGATGAATCTAAACCCGTAGAAAAAACGTTTACGATTCGCCCTTTTACGATAGTACGTGATAGAGATGCTCTAAAAATCCTTTTTTTTTTTTCGAGATGTGCTCTTAAAATCCTTCCCCAGCCAGGTGCACCAGATTTGGAAGCGCAGTCAGGTGCGCCGGATTTGGTCGCAGATCACGGTCTGTCAGCTAGCCCATTCCTGTACGTACCAGATTTGAAACTGCGGCCAGGTTCGAGGCCGATCCCCAGCCGTCCACCCGGTCTCAGATCCTAGATCCCAGCCGTCGATTCGCGATAGAGGCGACGGCGCACCAGCACTTGCCCTGGCTACCACCCACCCCACCCTCCCCCTCCCTGTCTAGAAATCCAGAGCCTTCTCCCATCCCATCCTCCCAAATCCGACCAAACCCTAGCACCCGAGGCAGAGATCTGCCTGCCATGTCCATGTCGGACCTCGCGGCCGCGGTGATCTCCAAGGCCAACGGCCGCGTGAACGAGGAGACGGTGGAGATCCGGGAGGTGTGGGCGGACAACATGGAGGCGGAGTTCGCGCTGATCCGGGACGTCGTCGACGAGTTCCCCTTCGTCGCCATGGACACCGAGTTCCCGGGCATCGTCTGCCGCCCCGTCGGGGCCTTCCGCTCCCCGGCCGACTACAACTACGCCACCCTCAAGGCCAACGTCGACATGCTGCACCTCATCCAGCTGGGCCTCACCTTCTCGGGACCCACGGGGGAGCTCCCGGCCCTCGGCGCCGGCGGACGCCGCTGCGTGTGGCAGTTCAACTTCCGCGAGTTCGACGACGCGCGCGACATCTACGCCACAGACTCCATCGAGCTGCTCCGCCACAGCGGCATCGACTTCCGCCGCAACGCCGAGCGCGGCGTCGACGCCCGCAGGTTCGCCGAGCTGCTCATGTCCTCCGGCGTCGTGCTCAACGACGCCGTCTACTGGGTGACCTTCCACGCGGGATACGATTTCGGGTACCTGCTCAAGATCCTCACCTGCAACGCCCTCCCGGATTCGCAGGCCGGCTTCTTCAAGCTGATGAAGATTTATTTCCCCACTGTCTACGACATCAAGCATCTCATGAAATTCTGCAACAGCCTGCACGGCGGGCTGAACAAGCTCGCCGAGCTCCTCGACGTGGAGCGTGTTGGGGAGTCCCACCAGGCCGGGTCCGATAGCCTGGTCACGTCCTGTGCGTTCTGGAAGCTCAAGGATTCCTTCTTTGCTGGGTCAACTGAGAAATATGCAGGCGTGCTGTACGGGCTCAATGCAGAGAATGGTGTCAGTGCTCATTGACGGATGATGCTCCCTTTGGATTATAGTTCTGTGAATGAATTGGTTTAGGACAGTAAGAGGTTGCAGACGAGCAAGCGGGCAAAATGATGATCAGTTCTGTAGGTTGAGTTGTCTCGCTCAATCCCATTTCTTAGATGTAATTTGGCTGTAGTGTTTTTCAGTTACTCGCTGTTGAACTAGTGTTTTCTACTTATTATGCTGTTAGCTTTCTCTGCACATTCATTTAAATAGAAAAAATAGCACCTTCGAATATCACAAAGTGACTCCTCTGTTTGCACGCTAACATTAACACCTTTAGTTCTGTTCTATGTGGATTTCTTGCTCTTTTCTTGTCCTATTTACAATATCGATGTGGAGAAGCTGGTTGCATCAGTAGAGTGGGGTGGGGGTACACATAAGCAGTCTGAAATGTACACTTCATAGCACTATGAGGGAAAGGTCCACCATTCATTTTCACATCAATATTTCTTGATGCTGCTTTTTTAATTAGCCATGAAAGGAAATAAAACAATGTCCTTCTGAAGAATGCACCATTCAGATCTCAGTACTCTCTCCGACCCATATTAGTTGACTCCAATTTAGATGTATCTAGACATGTTTTTGTGATAGATACATCCAAATTGGAGTCAAGTAATATGGGTCGGAGGGAGTAGTTATTATGACCTCAGCATCCAGAAGTGTACACTTTATAGCACTGCAAGAGAAAGTGCCACCATACATGTTCACATGGATATTCGTAGGGTGTCAAGTGGGATCCCACTAAAGTCCCACTTCTAGTTCATTTGCCAAATTCAGCTCAAATTTTAGAAGTAGCACGTTGGCGGGTTCCCACCTGACACCCTAGATATTCTCCAAGCTGCTCTTTTTACTACCCAGTCAATACATTACTGCCCTAGAGAATGCCATTACATAATTTGCTATCAGAATAAGTGTATCTTATTATCTTAGAATACAATCTTGTAGTTGGTTTTATTTGGTAATTGCCGTTTCGCTCTCTGTAAATATTATACAAGGTGCTTTATGATGCTTTCGTCGATCTACAATGATTTTGGTATCCATGAGAGCAGCTTGTAAATATTGCCTACTTGATTGAAAATGTAGTTTATCGATTTTTTTGGCCGAAGTGTTCTTATATCTACTCATCAGTTCTAATATCTACTTTCTGCCCAGTGCCGGCCAATCAATTTTAAATTTAACGAGGAAATTATTTCAAGTTTTTACTGTTACATATGTCTAGTTGTACCAGGGACAGATTATGCACAGAACTTGAAGTCCCAGCAATTTAATTTCATCCTGGACAAGTTTTTCCATGATGCAATGGCGCAATGCTGATCAGAATAAGTATATCTGTCTCGACTCTTGATTCTAATTAACTTATTCTCCTGCAATACTTGAATTTGGTATCTGTTTCCGCAAACTAAATTAAAGAGATTTGCATTGGATTCATTTATTTCTTTGCCAACAACTGAATATGTAGGAGAGTTCTTGCTGCAAATTTACATTTTTTGGTTACAAATCTAAATGCTTAATAGGCTAATGGTATTGCTCCTGTATCCTTGGGAAATTTTATAATCTGCCACACATTACTTGATGCCTTTATAATTTGCCACACATTACTTAGTCTTTTACTATTTGCCACTTATTACACCAATTACTTTCTAATTTGCCTGATTTCCCCTTTTACATGTATATTGCATTTTTTTAACTCCAGAATACTGTGTGTAATACAGTACCTGGCTGGCCTAACCAGGTCTGTTCCATCGATACAAAATGAGCCAGCTCCAGGGGACTCCCCAGTTCTAGTTCCCAGTGCAGCAGAGGAGAATCAGGGGAGGCTGGGGCGGAGCGCCGCGCCGCCGCCGGCGGTCGCGGGTGGACAACGGGGAGCGCCGCTGCCGGACACCACGGATGGCCCATGCGCATTAAACCTCCTCCCTGCGGCGACCACGGATGGCGCCCCAACCCCCGCCGACGACACCGACCGAACCAAGGGCAGAGCCCTCCTTGAGGCCGCGCCTTCCTGCTCTTAGAGGTTGGCGGCGATGGATTCGCAGATTCAGCAGCGTGCAAACAAGATTGGAGTATTGCAAAGATGGAAGCTGAATTTTGTGTGTGCTTGTTCTTGCTTGCAAGTTGAGGCAACTGTCCCTGTTGTTGTAGTTAGTTCAACGGTGAAATTGACTCATTAGTATTGTGAAATTTGTGTCTTTGTACCGATAATTATTGGAAGGGAATGCGAGAATGTTATAGCGTGATTCTAGTGCAACAATGCAGCTATTCTTGTATCAGTAACATAATCTGAAGATCATAATGTATAGCAGCTCTAATCCTAGTGCAGCCTTGTCGATTATTGTGAGGCAGTATTGCTCTTCTCGTTTTGTTCACAAGAATTTAATGTTCTTCTGCACTATATAAAGATTGGACGATGTTAGCCGGCATCCGGATGCCCGTCCGTACTAGACGGCACTCGCCCGGGAAATCGGAGCCCCCACCCCGTCCCACCGCGCGCCACCCCCCGTCCTAGCCATCCATGTCATGTCCAGACAAAAATCTCCCCCATCACATCCCAGGTTACCCCATCACACACCACCAGGTCTCCTCCCCTGTTCTTTCTTCCTCCTCCCCCCACCCTCCTCCCAGCCATCACGTCCATCTTCTTTTTCTGCAAGTAAAAGAACCACCCTCCTCCCCCCACCCTCCTCCCACCCTTATGTTGATGAAGAAGTGATCACTGTCTTCTTCCTCCTCCCCCCACCCTCCTCCCACCCTTATGTTGATGAAGAAGTGATCACTGTCTTCTTCCTCCTCCCCACCCTCCTCCCACCACCCTCCTCCTGTTCTTTTCTTCCTCCTCCAGTTCTCCATGGCTTCCGGATCTTCTCCCACTATCCATCCCCGGATCCCCAGGTGCAACTCATCTAGCTTCTGAAAAAGAAGGTAAAAAATCTCCCCCTCTCCATCTCCCCATCCCATTCTCTCAGAAAGTATCCAACACAGAAAAAATCCTGCACGAGGGAGGATTAAGCACAGTCATCCCCCCCAGATCCAACAAACACACACAAAACACACATAAGCACAAAAATCAAGAACATCATCCACAAAACACACATAAGCACAGTCACCCCCCCCCCCCAGATCCAACAGATCCTGCCTGGGCAGAAAAGGTGGAGTATCCCTGTCAATGCAGACAAGTTTTCTAACAGTGTGCAACAAAAGAAAAGTTTTTTTCTTGGTAGCTCCTTCTTGATTTTTTGCATCTTTGTTTTTTGCTTTGCATCTACACACTATCCTCTCTTCTGTGCAGTAATCTGGTAAGAAAAAAAGGAACCAGGTTAGTTATGTAGAAGGGACCAACTTAGTTATAAAAAAGAACCAAGTTAGTTATGGAACAGGAACCAAAAATCAGTAAAGTATCCCAGGGAAAAAATAGCATGGATGTGCATGTACAAAAAACCTGGTTCTTCTGGATTTTTTGCATCTTTGTATTTTGCTTTGCATCCACACACTATCCTCTCTCCTGTGCAGTAATCTGGTAAGAAAAAAAGAACCAAGTTAGTTATGGAACAGGAACCAAAAATCAGTAAAGTATCCCAGGGGGAAAAATAGCATGGATGTGCATGTACAAAAAAGAAGAACAGATTACAGAGGCAACCAAAAGGAAAATCCTAATCGTCACGTTTTATTTGTATCAGATGTCAACTTTCGATCTTAATGCCCCCCCTACGGAAGATGGTGATGTTCCTGACATGGAGCCGTTATACTGCACTCAGGCAGGTCCAGCAGAGTTTGTTGGAGAATCTCCGGATCCAGCGGTTGATGAGAGGGCAGCGCCTCTTGGCGGTCAGTCTGATGAACAAAGTGGTAGGGGCCCGCAACATAACAGAGAGTTGTCCCCTGCTGGTGACCATGCTATTCCCGCGTCTACTATTCCTACGGATTCGACCACCTACCCTAACTTGGGGGAAGGTGATGTTGATGGAGCTGGCATGAACGAGGAAGTTGCATCCAGTCCGCAGGAGCCTTTCTTAGGGATGAGGTTTGACACAATTTTGAGTGCAAAAGCACATTATAATGCTTATGCTCTTAAACTGGGTTTTTCTATCAAAGCTCACACATCTCAGAAAGGGAGAAACACAGATCAGATAGTAAAACAACAGTTTGTGTGCAACAAGTTTCGTAGGCCTAAAACAGAGGAGGAGCAGCAATAGGAGAGAATGACTATTGTAGAAGATATCAGCCCTGTTCAGCTTGATGATGGCGATGTTGAAGCTCGGAAGAGTGGTTCATCCAAAAAAAGTAGCAGCAAATTTGGGGTTAAGCGCAAGAGGGAAAGTATCAAACAAACAAATTGCCCAGCTAGAATGTTCACAAACCGATTGATAACAAGTGGCAGGTGACCTACTTCATCGCTGAACACAACCATCCTTTGATAGAAAGGCCATCACTTGCGAAGTACTTGAGATCGCATAGGGGTATCCCCCGTGACGAGAAAGAGTTCCTGAAGTGTCTGCATAATTGCAACTTGGAAACAGGTTTGTGACTTCTGATTTGTTACTAACTTGCTACTGCTATTATGTTAAGTTGTTTCAGGGCATCCTCCTAAGTTGTTTTTGTAATGTGCAGGTCGCATGATGGAGGTCATGTCTGAATTTTATGGTGAGGATGCTTTTGTACCGTATGGCCCCAAGACAATATCAAACTTGCGGACAGAATTTAGGAGTGAAAACAAAGAGTTCGACATAGGTGAAACACTTGAGCACTTCAAAGAGCTGCAGGAAAAGGACCCTGAATTCTACTACAAATTTTCCTTTGATTCAGAGAACAGAGTTGAAAACATATTCTGGGTTGATGGTTTGGCCAGAAAAGCTTATGTGGAAGCATATCACGATTGTGTGTCGTTCGACACAACTTTTTGTACAAATCGTTTCAACATGCCTTTTGCGCCGTTTATTGGCATAAATAGGCATGGGCAGTCTTTTTTGCTGGGTTGTGGTTTTCTCAGAGATGAGAGAGAGGACAGCTTTAAGTGGCTTTTTAGACAGTTCCTCGAAGCAATGCATGGGAAGCAGCCCACCAACATAATCACATCAGACCGGGCTATGAAGAATGCAATTAAAGCTATTTCCCCGATAGTGTGCATAAATTGCCGCTGGCACGTGATTAAAAAGCCAACGAGAAGCTAGGGTCCTTCCTTGGGCGTCATCCTGGTCTAGTGAGGAGTTCAATGAGTGCATTGATGAGAGCATGACTGTTGAAGAGTTCAAGCAACTTGGGCGCAAGAATGGTTGTGAAGTGGGATTTTCCGGAATGAAACTTTTGCTTGGTTAAAAAATATGCTCATACATGGGTTCCATGTTATTTGTGGAATGCTTCTTCCCTTTCTTGCATAACTCAAAGGAGTGAAGGATTCAATGCTGTCCTAAAAGGTACATCAATCCTAACTCTATCAAGCACTTTGTAAGGTATGAGAAGATCCGCCAAGATTTTGGGTAGAGGGCTGCAATGATTACCGGACGGATGAGCTTGAGGTGAGGCCATGGTCCCCATTCCCAATAGAGAAGCATGCACTAGCTGTTTACACAAGGGACATCTACTTGAGGTTCAGGGTGGAATTCGAGCTTATTGGGCGCTACAATGTGCAAGCACAAGGCCAGAACATGTACTTGTTGGTTCCTAACAATGTCAAGTGCTACCCTTATGGCTCTAGGACATACATGGTTAATGCAAATGCTGGGCAATTCAACTGCGATTGTTGCAAGTACCAACGTGATGGTATCCTTTGCTGCCATGTGTTGAAAGTGTTCACACATCTAGGTATTGATGCACTACCGGAAAGGTTCATTCTTAAACGGTGGACTCAGCAAGCAGTTGAGGATGTGGCGTCACGAAAGGTGTACAAGATGATGTGATGTCTGAACAGTCTCGGCAGAAGCTAAGGTTTGCAAACTTGTCTAGATCGTTCGTGCAAATGGCTAAAATTCTTAGTGAATCAGATCAGGCAGAAGCTATTGCTCGTAGGCACATCAGGGAGATGAAATCTGAGTTTGCGCAATTGAACAAAGTTCGCAAAAAGAAGAAACCAGCCCGCACAAACAACGCCCCTAATGCGTCGCATGACACTACAACTCCCAGCACATCGCAACAAACAACAACTCCTAATGCACCGCAAAAAACATCAACCCCTAATGTGCATCGCCCCATTTCTTCAACTCCTAACTTGCACCAATCAATGGCAGCAGGGCCCTTGCCAACAGGGTCGTGGCCGAAACCTCCCAGCAGTCACCATGGTAATTCAGTCCCTATGCCAGCCCCGCCGCCACCTCCGTCTACAACACAACAAAGATCATCAAGTGTGCGAGGGGTGATGCACGAAACACCTTCTCCACCACCTGCAACACAACCTGGCCCCTCTACTGCTCGACAACTAGACCGTGCCCGACAAACAACATCGGGGGGTGCGTCTCCTGTTCAACACTTGGGTGGTGTGGTTGAGCAGAATAGAGAACATTTTGTAACACTAAGCCCTCCCAGGTCTAACACTAAAGGGCGGAAGAAAGGAAGGATACCATCTGGCATTGAGTTGCAAGCTAAAAAAATTAACCTATGTCGTTTGTGTTCTGAGCCTGGACATAACGCTGCAACGTGTACTTCTAGGTTGGGCCATAAGTAGTGGGTTTTAATGTGGTTTGTGTCCTGACCAAAAGGGTGAAAGTTTTGTTATATGTAAGCTAGGTTCCTTGTTTAGAACAAAGTTGAGTTCACATTTTTTTATAACAGAAAAAGTTTGTTCCTATTTTTTATAACCCATTTGTATGTAACCCAGTTTTGCATTACAAGGCATATGTACCAAAGTTGGTTCCTGAAGGCAGCCAACTTGGTTTCTGTGAATTCACTAACTTGGTTCCTGAACATAACCAAGTTGGTTCCTAGTTTTGCACCCAGTTTTTTGCAGAAACCAAGTTGGCTATGGTATGAGCCAACTTGGGTATATATGTCTTCTAATATATACTGATGAACACAACTTAGCTAACTAATTAGTTTCATATTAGTTCATATTATGTGCCAACTTAGATGGGCTGTGTTGACATCTACATCTTCCGCCCAAGGGCGGGTGAGGATCATCTCGGCTTGGTTATCAGTCCAAACGCTCGATGGCCACACTTTTCTCGCCGTCGACGGTGGTGAGATCTGAGCCCTCAGCCGTCTTTGTGGCCATCATCGAGCGCCATGTCCGGTACAGCGCCAACCGCGAGGCACTAATCAGCCGCTCTGCATCTACTGCCGTGGACCTCGAGCCAGCAACACTGCCGGTTGATCCGGTGGACCTCTACAGTACCCGCCGTCACGAGTTCATCGGCGGCCAGGCTCATGTCTTGGCCTGCGAGGTGATGGCGAGGGGTCACGACGAGGATGAGAGGAAGCTCAAGGTTTTCTACATAGTGGGGGTCTCGGGCAGTGGGAAGACTACACTGGCCACGGAGGTGTGCCGGCTGCTGGAGGCGGAGTTCCAAGTGCAAGCGCATGTGGCTGTGCCTAGTACGTTCGATGGCGATGCCCAAGCATATAAGCAAGTTGGCCCCCCTGGTGACCAAGTTTGTTCCTAGAAAAACATATAACCAGATTTGGGCTACTGTTTTCAATAAGCTGAACCTGTTGCCTAAGCATTCGATACAAAAAATGCATCTATACACCACCCAGCTTTGCATAGTGCTTTACCTTTTATTTCTTGAGTATGGTTTTCCAGTTGCTGTTGTTTTTCGGCGAGGTAACCCATGTGTTGGTCTGCACTTTTCTGATGTTTGGCAAATTCCCTGGTCCATACACCGGTAAGCTCCTCCCATTCCAATGTTCAGCATTGAACAAAGTGCATACACCATAATCATAGCTGCATGATTTTAGTAGTACAAAAATCATAGTCATTAGATAGTATGTGAAAAAAAGAGCAACTTGCCGTCCTGGAAAACACATCATGTGTTTTGTATATACTCACATTGTCGACTGCTTTGGAGGGTTGATGTCTTCAACTTTGTAATCTCTGATCTGCACTGCTGAATTTGCATAGTTTTCTTCCCATAAAATCTTGATGGGAGCAACTAATTCGTCGACAATATCATTGAACTTCTTGTCCGATAATGACCTGATCGAATCAAGAATTTCGAACCTTTTATCCCTTATGTTGATGACAAACAACCAGTAATGATTGACGTGGTTGCGCTCGCCTGGTGCCAAGTTCTCGAGCACAGGCATCATAACCTGTGTTTTAAAAAAAAACAAACCAAAAAAGTGAGTAGAAGAAAGGAACAAAACCAGTAGGAAAAAAAGCAACTTAGCTATATGGGTGGGACCAAGTTAGACTAATTTGGAACCAACTTGGTTACAAAGGGGGTGGGACCAACTTAGTTATATTTGTGGGACCAACTTAGACTAAGTTTGGGACCAACTTAGTTATAGTTGTGGGACCAACTTAGTCTTAGTTTGAATCAACTTAGTTATATGGTGTGGCCAACTTAGTTATAGTTGTGAGACCAACTTAGTCTTAGTTTGAATCAACTTAGTTATATGGTGTGGCCAACTTGGAAGTTTGAAGAAATAACTTACAGTATCTTTTCTGTCAAGATGGGCAGTGACTTTGCCGAAGTGCTTTTTCAGCTCTCTCTTGTTGCATTCCAGATTTTTAAGTAGACTGAAAAACATGGAGAGAGGCATTAGATGCAACATTCCAAAAAAACAGAAAACAAAAATGGTGAATGATACCATGCTAGGAAAGTGTGCTGTTTGTAAAAGTGGGTCTTTACCGTAACCCTCAGAGGCATGACAATCTTCTTAATCTTTTTAAGTTTCCGCAACATTATGGACTCTATTCCAAGTTCCATTACAGTATTCGACAACTGTCCACAGGGAATCATGGAGTTTGCAAGATCTCTGAGTGTAACAAAATACTTTTCATATGATACAATTATTGGTGTATTGTTGATGTCTTGGCCCCTTTTGGTTCTTTTTCCATGTGCAGTAACTAAGTTGTACAACTCTTTCACATCAGCTGAACATGTGTATACCCTTTGATCGACATATGCGAAGTAGGGTGACTTCACTGCAGGAGCCTGCCTAATGATTCTTCTTTCTTGTACCTGTGGGCGATCTCCCGCAGTTGTGCTTCCAGAGGAATCAGGGTCCAATACAATGACACTCCCCACCCTTGCTGGTGTCTGGAAACCGCTCTGTATTTGCTCAACAATTGCAGCCTTAGGGGGATCATTCGTAGAAGCCCTTTCTTTTTCCACCTTGTCAGCTGCGGCACATGCTTCTCTCATAGTTTCCTCATCCCACGCCCAATCGTCGTTTAGCCTTTCATCGTTCAGGTTGACCGGTGTTATGCTTCTTGCAGTTGAATGGCCTGAAATTATGCACTTTTTTCTTCCTCCTCCGACCGTCAAAACCTGTGTCGAAGATGGTGGATCATGTGCTTGATCCACTAAATGTTGCTGTCGTTTTTTATCTGGTGGTGCGAACTTTGGCACTGGTGGTAGTGTACATGCATCACTCGTTTTTGTGTTGTGTGTGCTGCATATTCCTGTAGTTTCAGTACTTGCGCGACGCAGCGGTGTAGTTGCGGTCACCTTCAGTTGTGTGCTGCCAGTTTTTGGAGGGGGGCAAGGGAATTTTGGTAAGACCGTAGGTGCTCCCTGCTAGAGTGGCAATCCCTTCACCGGGCCGCAGATCTCGGGCTAGGCATACTTTCGGGTGGTGGCTTGGACTGCAGCAGTAACTACTGTTTTGGGCTTTGCCTTTGGTGTTTTAGTTACTGCTGCTGCGTTTGTTGGGTCATCTTCTGGGCGGCCATGTTGTGCTGCCATCTTCTGTCTCCTAGTCCCCTATGCCTGCCGGTCATCTCTTATATCCAATTTCTGAAGGTTGAAGCACTCTACTGTTAGCTTGTGTATTGCGTCTTCGCTTTCAATCATATCTACCACAGGGACATTTGTAGTGCGTGCCCTCAGCTCCCTATCTACCACCAAATGGAAGACAACATTGGCGTCACTCTTGCCATCATCATCATCAAACACAGGAGCTTCAATGTGCAGGCGACCAACATTTTTTCTTGTTTCTGCTGCAACCATCCCTACTAACTCTGAAAGAGAATTTTGGTCTTCTGTCTGATGGTCTTGTCCTGCATGTAACCTTTCTGCCCGTTCTTCCTCCGCTTTCCTTCTTATTCTTTGAATCAAGCCCTGCACTGAGAAGTCATCGAGGTTGCTCCCACAATCACCATCCCGATTTCCTAAGTCAGTGCCCCTCTCCCTGAGGTTGCTGGCTGGGCAATCTCGGTTTTCCTTTGGTGCTAGTCTAGCTGATCTTCTTGGCATCTTGGTCAAATTGCACCCAGGATCTTCCTCTTGTTCATCTTCTCCTCCTCCTCCATTCCCATTGTTTGCATCTCTGTTAGCTCCATCTTCCTCATCCTCATCATCCTTGCTATCGCCATCTTCCTCATCCTCATCTTCACTATCATCATCACCATCAGAACCATCATCAGGGTCGCTGTCATCTTCTTCGTTGTTGAATTCTCCATCAGTCCTTTGCTTCTTTCTTCTCCCCTCGACATAGCTAGACCTTTCTTCATTGTATATATTCCCAATAGCCTCGACAAATGTCCCGATCCTGTTGGATATGTCTGTGCATAGCTGTCCCACGCAGATGGCAAATTTCCTTTTTCTCTGCATAAATCAAAAAAAGGTATAGGAGAGAAATTAGTACAACTCCAGCAGCCAACTTAGTTAACTAAGCTGGTCCCGCAAAAGTTAAGTTGATTTCATAGTTTAACTAAGTTGGGTCCTAGGATTAGCTAAGTTGATTCCAAAATATAACTAAGTTGGTACCACAAAAATAAGCTAAGTTGATTTTCCAAAATATGAGACATGAATCAAGTTGGTTCCAAAAAAGAATAAGCTAAGTTGATTTTCATAGTATAATGAGCCAACTTAGCTATAATGTAAAGTCAACTTAGCTATGAGACATGAATCAAGTTGTTTTCCAAAAAAAGAATAAGCTAAGTTGCTTTTCCTACTTGTTTTGTTCCTTTTCTACTCACTTTTACAAAGTAGGAAAATCAACTGAGCATGTGATATGCAAAAAATCAACTTACTTTTTTGTATGAAACTAATTAATTAGTTTCATATTCATATACTCAACTTAGATGTACTCAACTTAGCTATAGTATAAAATCAAGTTATGAACTCTAAATTATTTCATATACCTCGTTTGAAAAGCTCCGTGGCAGCTTCGCAGACACGAATTCTTCGGTTCTTGTCATGCCCACAAAAAGACTGTCTCTTATATAAGCCCCGACAGAATCTTTGAGCTGTATGTTGTTAAAAACAGAAAAAGCCGTGTTAAACAAATGTATACAGATGGAGTAAAATCAAAAACACATTGTGATTTTTAGGGGTTTTTTGTATGGGCAGAAAAGTGCTTACTTTCAACTTTCCAAACTCCCCATCCCCTTTTGCATCCTTCCGCATGACAGCCTGTATGAGTTTGTCGTTCCATGCTGCAGCCCGTATTGGACAGACTTCTTCGGACTCCACAACCTCGTCAACATCCAGGGAATCAAGATAAAGGATCTACATTGGAAAAAAAGGACAAAAAAGGTAAGTTAGAAAAATTATATTACATGCTGCCGGATAGTGTTATTTTTTGTGTTCGAAAAAAGACGATGTATCCACGCGAAATTACCACGAGATGGTGAAGACAGCAACATACGGATTTCTTCTTTACTCCCATTTTCTTTACTTCTTTTATTATTTGATCAATGGCAAATTGGGCGAAGTATGTCCGCCAGAACTGGTTAAGGTCCACTAATGCTTGGTAACACCTGGGGCTGATGCTTGATGCTGTTGTAGGGCTCACAAAGGATCTGATTACGCCAGCAAAATATGCGCGCAGAAACTTCATGTCCGCAGCCCCTTCCATTCCTTTTATCATCGCGCACCAATTGGCCCACTCGGGTACTGTGCCACTCTCTATGTTGTACTCTTTATTAAAGAACTCAATTGCCTCTGTTTCCATTTCATATCTAACAGGTCTCCCCTCGTTCTTTATCCCGAACACTTTGGTGTAGCTGTCTGCATTGACAGGAATACTCCCCCTTCCTGGTATAACAATCTCGCTCCGTATGGGGTCAAAACATGATAAGACCCACATACTAAGGTCTACAGGCATCTCTTTTGCCTGCACCTTAAGCATATCTCCCCATCCCCAATCTTCTATCAGATCTTTCTGATCTTGAACTAGCAGTTGGTTCAGTTTGAACAACCTGGCCGGAGAAGCGCGATTCCTTCCTATCTGTAACAAAAAAAAGAGGTCATGTGCATAAGATAATTAAGTTGGTTACTGTTTTATTGCGTGAAAAAATAGAACATAAAAAGGAAGAAAAAGAAAAGGCGCACCGTGGTTCGTCGTACACGACCAGGTCTTGCTGCTGGCAACGTATGTTGCGGAACAGTTGTATCCGCAATAGTAGGATTTGTTTCCGAAGCTGACTGCATAAAGTTACCCCCACCAAAAAAACAACAGTTAGCACTCAGAAAAAAAAATATCAGTTGTATCTTGGAAAAAAAGGATGTTTTACCTGTTGTCCAGTTTGTGCAGCTGATAAACGCAGGCGGGCGCGCTTGACAACATCTTTCGTCATTTTATGACTTCGACTTTTTCTGCAGGAATAACTTAGTTATTTTCTAGGACCCAACTTAGTTGTATCTTGGAAAAAAAGGATGTATAGATGTAGTAAAACAACTTAGCTCTCTCCAAAAATGAACTTAGTTCTCTCCAAAAAGGAAAACAACTTAGTTGTTTGCACAAACCAACTTAGTTATTCATAGGGGCCAACTTACTTATTTGTATGAACCAACTTATTTAAGTAAAAAATATTCAGAAAAAACAAAAGAAAAAACCAGGACACTTAGTTCTCTTTTCAAAAAAGGAAAACAACTTAGTTCTGTGGAGGAACCAACTTAGTTAATCCTAGGACCCAACTTACCAACTTAGTTAAGTAATTTTTTTCAGAAAACAGAACCTTTTGCTGCTCTACGGTCGTCTGTCGACACCAGTTTTGACTACAGGTGCAGGTAGACAGTGATCACTTCTTCACCTACACTATAATGTGTGCTACTGTTGCTAGATAACTCGCGAGAGCGAGGAAAACACAAGAAAAAATTCCAGGAAAAATTACCATGCCCTTGCTAATCCCCCCTACTGCAGAAAACACAGGAAAAACCACCCCCGACAAATTAGTTCTCTGCAGAAAACAACTTAGTCATTCCTATGACCCAACTTACTTATTTTTATGAACCAACTTAGTTAAGTAAAATATTCAGAAAAACCAGGATTCTTGTGATGAACACTAGTTTTCCAGTCTCTAGAAAACAACCTGCTGCTACTCTACTGTCGTCTGTCGACACCTGTTTTCACTACAGGTGCAGGTAGACAGTGATCGCTTCTTCGGCCATACTATACTGTGTGCTACTGCTGCTAGATAACTCGCGAGACCAAGGAAAACACATGAAAAAATCCTTCCGGGGGAAAATTTACCATGCCCTTGCTAAAAAAAATCCTCCTACCGCAAAAACACAAGAAAAATACCGGGGGGGGGGGGGGGGAGTTAACCATGCCCTTGCTAAAAAAATCCTCCTACTGCAAAAACATAGGAAATGCCCATGACACTCGTCATACATGCAGTGAGTGATATACATTCATATTCAAGTAAGACGGATAGGGCATATTTGACTATGAAGCAAGCAAAGCAAGTCCCTACACAAGTTTGAAATCCATGCAGTGAGCTTTGTAAAAAATTTCCCTACACAAGTTAGAATCCGTCATCATCATACGGATCGAGTGCTGCTTTACCTATGAGACATGAAATTGATAGGATAACATGACATGGGTTCGTTCAAAACCAAAAAATGCGGGAAAAATTGCATGGATTACCTGAAGGCGGGACCTCCCAGGCTCGATGTAGATGCTTGATACGATGTACTCGAGCCGAGGCCCTCCCCCAGAATCGCCGACGAGGTGCACCGACTCCTCCTCGCCCCGTCCCAGATGCGCGGTGCTTCGATGCGCGGGTGCTCGACGCGCGGTGCTCGGAGTGCCGACGAGCTCCCCCCGACGAGATCTTCTATCTCACCGTGCTAGATGCGCGTTGGTGCTCCGATGCGCGGGTGCTCGACACACGGTGCTCGGAGCGCAGACGAGCTCCACTAGATCCTCCCTTCGCCGACGCCTCCACCGACGAGATGGTCGCCCCCTCCACAGATCTCGCCGAGCCGCTACTCTCACCGGAGCACGTCGCCGCCCCCTTCCTCCGCCAGTTGCAGATGCGGCGCGATCCGGCGCGCGGCCTCTCTTCCTCTCCCCGTTGTCGAGAAGCGAAACGGGCAACGCTGGTCACCCCCTCCACAGATCTCGCCGAGCCGCTACTATCGCCGGAGCACGTCGCCGCCCCCTCACTCCGCCAGTTGCAGATGCGGCGCGCGGCGCGCGGGCTCTCTCCCCTCTCTCCGTTATCGATGTCCAAAATGGGGAACGACGCGAAGCGAAGCGAAACGTGCAACGGCTCCCCCAGGGTGGTTTCGGTCGGAAGACGCCTTTAGATTGGTGCGCGATGGACGGTCCAAAACAGAGTGCTCGGTCCACCAGCAGGCATCCGGATGTTTTTTAGCATTTGGGATAAAGATTTGTACAATGAAAAAAGCTAGCTGGGCCAGAATTACTCAGTAAATTTGGCGAGGTTTCTGCTAGCTTCTTCCTTTGAACTTTGGACAGAGGCAAATAATGTCTTAAGATTTCAGACAGAGGCTAATTTATGGAAGGAAGTGTACTATAACTGAGAATTTCCCAGCGTCCGTAGCATGGTTAGGTTATCATTCAGTACAGCAATTCAATTCTCTATCTGATTTTTTGAAGCAACAGTCTGAATCTTCTTTATAAAATGAACGCTCTAGATAAGTTCTGTAGCATGGTTAGGGTTATCATTCAGTACAACAATTCAACTCTTTATCTGATTTTGTCAAGCAATAGTCTGAATCTTCTTTATAAAATGAACAATCCAGATAAATTCAAGTAAAGAAGCAAAAAGACACTCAGATAAATCCTCACAGCCACTTGACATGATGTTTTCCTATGACCCAACTCTCCACATTGTTTGCATCTATTTGTGGTGCTAAATCTCCCTTTCTCTTTTGCCTTGCCTTTGACACCATTTTCTTACGCATTCTCTTCATCGCCATCATCTTGCTCTTTTTTCGTTGCCATCAACCTTTTTCTTCCCTTTATTGCTACCACCACCGTCAAACTTGCCTCTAATAGTGTCACTATCCTGTATGGCTGTATCTAAATGCCAAACTTGACTCTAATAGCAAATGTTCTCAACAGCATCTTGAACTCTTCCATCGAAGGAAACAAGGAACCTTCCTCTATGACAGGATGTTCTTTGTCATACCAAAAGTGATTCTCCTCGGGCATATGGTTAGGAACATGCAGAGCCGCATCAGCAAGTAAATCCTCATTAATATCATCCATACATGCATTGATATTGGCAATGGAGGCTTCGATGGCTGCTCTAGTTTTAGCTCGTCGATACCCGGATTTATCATTAACTCCAAGCATCAAGCAAAAGTTCTCTTCTGCTATAGGAACATCAATTTCATCTTCAATCGTAGGCGCTATCTCAATCTAGGACCAATCAATAATTGCACCAACTGAACTACTTATCTGGTGCCAAACCGTCGCCCCACTGACCTAGCAAGGACTAAGCTCATAACCAAGGAATCATAACTCTTGACCAGTTGACTTGTCGGTGGACCAATGACTTCATATCACTGCTGCCTCGCGCAAGTCTTATAAGTAACAAGGCTTCTTTTTTAAAAAAAGTAACAAGGCTTCAACTAAACGAAGAATTAGTAGTGTACTCTCTCCGTTCTAAAATATAAGATGTTTTAGCTTTTGTGAAACGAACGATCTCTATGGAAGTTTTAGAAATCCTACAAATATTCCCTCAAAAAAAATCCTACAAATATTAAATTCCTTGGTAGGTCTGAACTGGATTACTCTTCTCCGTGCCAAGGTCAACAAAGTTCATTATAACATAGAGGAAAAGGAAAGTTAGGACACACACACAAAAAAGGAAGAACTAACATGGACATACTTTTGTTTTTTATGCCAAATATTAATTTTGTTTTTTCACATAAATTACATACTGTTGTATTTTGATTTCGAACTTGATATGCATGTACGTGCATACATTCTCTACATGCATAATTTATGCAGACTTTTTATTTTATTTAGTATCTTTTCTGATTTTTCTGTTTATAAAGGGTCCATACGCACACATGTCCGGCGGATTCGCGACATGGGTAGGTTAACGGCGACGGGGAAGGAGACAATATCTTCTCAATTCTACTTTTAGCCCCTTTTGACACGATTCGTTTGCATCTTCTAGTAGATGATCTCCTGCAGAGGAACTAGGCTTAGCTCGAATCAGTTTGAGTCCAACCTTTAGATATGAAGGGTACAACATCTTTTTATTCGATTCAACTTGTTATATTCACTAAGAATACTTGGTTTTGTTTAAGGGCCGTACTACGTGTTCCCCGGGGGATATTTCCCCAAAATCCCCCGGGTCCTCCTGCTGACATGTGTCCTCTAAAAATCCTCCAAATCCCGCTTTTGCTACAAACATAAATAGTCCCACTTTTGCTACATGTAGCAGAAAATGGTTCGATATAGAAATAGAAAAACAGACCAGACCTCGCCGGAGAGTTCGCCGGAGACCTCGCCGGCGACGGTGTAGCAAAAAAAATACTAATGTAGCACAACCGATTTCACCGGAGACTCGACGGAGACTTTCGCCGGAGCATCTCGCCGGAGACCTCGCCGGATAACGCGTAGCAAAAAAATTGTACTTTTGTAGCAAAATCAGAAAACAGATGTAGCGAGATGATTATGCTAATGTAGCAAAAGCCTGACTTTGCCGGAGACATTGTCGGAGCAAAAATTGTAGCAAAAGATATCCCATTATAGCAGCACCGCTCGCCGCATGTAGCAACACCACAAGTCATATGTAGCAGGTCCCCTAGCCTGTGGTAGCGAGCGCCTCATGCCGTTATAGCAAGCATCCGAACGCAGTTGTAGAAAGCAGCCAACATCTCCGTAGCAAAGCGCCTCCGCGCTTGTAGCAGGTCGCCGCCGCCTCTGTAGCACGGCCGCCGCCTCTGTAGCAAAACAGCCGAACGCCTCTCTAGCAAAAGCCGCCGCGCTTGTAGCAGGTCGCCGCCGCCGCCTCTCTAGCAAAGCGCCGCCACGCTTGTAGCAGGTCGCCGGCGCCGCCACCTCGTGGTCGCCGCCGAGTAAAAAAGGACGAGGAGGTGGGTAAGGCTAGTGGAGGGCGACGGGAGGAGGTGCACGACACCGACGGTGAGAGAGGAGGTGCGCAACGCCGACGGCGAGAGAGGAGATGCTTGGCGGCATAGCGTGCAGCAGGTCTAGCGGCTGCGAGCTATTCCAGCGGAGTTGATTTGAGAAGAAAGCATAAGGAAGAGATAAGGTGTGTGGAACCCACCGAGGAGACCTGTTTATCTCCACGCGAGGATACGCGTGCCGTGAAGGCGAGAGCGACCCGGGGGATCGCGACGCGTTATCCTCCGGGAGAATAGTATCGTTTTCCTTTGTTTAAAGGGCTTGTTCCTTTTCTATTTGTACTTTGCTAGAATAACAGAAGTATGTAAACAGAGCTTATATAGTACATATCGCTGAAGCTTGACAAGTTTAGGTAGCCATAGACCTACCTATGAAACCATTCGTGTGATTCATCAACCATCCCCCGGTGGTCCTAAGAGAGTGGGTGTGGCCAGAGCTGACTGGTACGATGGTCTCGGCTGAATGATAATGCAAAAGGGAGAATAGCTGAGGGAGTAGGAGGGAAGGAACACTGGCGGCAAGAGTCTTGGAGTGCAGGTTGTATTTTTGGCCATCCATCGTACCAGGCCATTTAGGAAGGATACCTTTGCATAATTAAGAAGTCTACTGAGCGCTGCAATTAATTTGCCAGTTTTTGAGTTCACAAAATTTGAAGGAGAACTCCAGCAAAGCAGGAAAATACAATATTGCCACTTCCTCAAAATACCAAGAGAGTGTGGCATGCTTTATGGCTAGAGCAACTCGAAACAGGCATACGCCCAGCTATATTAATATAGCCACCATGGCTGCTGGGCCAGACAACACAACGTCCAAAAGAAAAACAAAGAAACCAAAGAAGAAAAGAAGAGAAAACAAAGCCCGAAAAACAGTGGCTTGACGAAAACGGGGAAGATTCGCAACCGTTGCGCCCTTCAGCTAAGTCCCACCACGTGCCTAGCACTTCGAAACGCCGCGCACCAAGCAACACCTCCAAGAAGGGGAGCGACGATGACGACGCTGCTGCCCGGACAAGTCCTAGGGTTTCCCCCGGTACGCTCCGGGGGGTGGGAAAGAGGTACACCCAACGTCCTTCAAGGAGGACGGTGGCACCCGCAGGCGTCACCACGTCGGTGTCAAGGTGACAAGGATTTCTCCCGACCCCTCAAAAAAACCACACCCCCGGACGCTTCACAGTGCTCCACCATGCTCGCCGCCCGCTAACGCGCGCCACCACATTCTTGCATCCGCCACCGCCGTCGCACCATGACACACGGAGTAGGGCCAAAAGAGCAGCAAAGAGGAAGCATCAGTGGGGGTTGCGTGAACCACGATGCGCGGGAGGGAACAACCTCCACCGCCAGAAGGCGGTAGCCGACCGGATACAGCTGCAGGGCAAACAAGGCCCTCCTGGCCTAGCCAAGCCCCGCGGGGATCGTGAAGCCCCGATGCCGCACTGCAGCAAGGGAACCATCGTCCACGACAACCCCACGCTAGCCCCTACTTCGCCGTCCACTAGGGGACTAACTGCCACCGTCGATCCCTGCCACCAAGTAGCACCACCACCACCATTACCCGGGAGAGCCGGACCGTCACCGGTCTGAGGATCACCACCTAAGCCCGCAAGGAAGCAGAGGGACGAGCATGGCGAGCACAACAACTCCGTACATCCCACGGGTCCCCCAACAAGACTGTCGGGCGACAACCAGATCTAGGCCCGCCCGATCCAGATCCAGTTCGCCGGCAGCAACACAGCCCGGGGAGGTGCCAGACCCCCGCCTGGTGACCAAAGGCCCTGGCTGGTACCCGCCAGGCCCAGATCCTGGCCCGCCCTAGCCTAGATCTGGCCCTACAAGGGTCACCGCCAGGAACCCTTGGCGTCGTCGTCTCCCGTCTCGAGGGGGCTCCCGCTGCCACGCCACTGCGGACGCGCCGCCGCCGCTGCACTCCTGCCCACCTCATGTGCACCGTCGCCGAGGAGAGAGTCCCACGACCCCATCGTCGCCGCCGAGAGAGAGAAGACCCGCCGCCGCCGGCCTCGCACGGGCTTTTCCCGGAGACGCGCACCGACGGCGGCGGGGGGAGGGGGGATGGGAGAGGGGCTGTGAGCGGGGAGCCGGAGTGCCTGCCCCGTCGCCCGCGGGGGCGAGCGAGACGAGCGAGCGGGTCGAGGTGCTAGAGCCTCTCCAACTTGATCCTTTATGGCTAGAGCAGACTGCGATGATGCTCATCCGAACCCTTAAGGTTCTTGTGGATAGCTTTCACTATGCATTTGAATGTCTATCAGGACTATTTTTTTCTTATGGATAATATATTGGATGCCCTTACTCGTAATAGTATTTCTTTGTTTAGACATATGCTCACCTCTGTCCATGCGATGTACGTGCAGAAAGAATAAAACGTAGACAGGGAAAGAGGAAAGTAGCGAAGAGCAAAGTTACGACGAGATAGAGGGAGAATAGTTGAGGCAGAGTAGGAGAGAAAGGCGTGCTAGCGGGACAAGAAGCAGTGTGGTAGTTGTGATTTGGTCGATCCTTTGGTAATTCCTGGTGCCTTCTATGCCGAAATTCATACCCTATCGTGTAGAGAACTACAAATAGTGCAACAACTTGGATCGTGTAATTTTAAGATAAAGAAGTAGACTGAGAAATATGACTTATGCTTTAAGAAGCCTTGCTACTTATAATGGCTTGAGTGGTATGCAGTTATATAAAGCCAATATAATGGTCCTTGTCGAAACCTAAGAATTCTTCCATCATGAGATTGAGCTTTGGTAGGTCAGCGGTGATGAGAGTTTGGACAATCCTTTAAATAAATAATGAATTTCCTTAGGTCTGTTTTCTATAAATAAATACTGGACTTCTAAAAATTTCTACATTATAGTAAAAGAAGAGTAGACCCAACTAGTAATTAACTTTGTATTGCCCTTGTTAATAACCAAGATTAAGATGACACCTACCCAAAGAAGTTAACCATTACAAAGTTCATGAAAATAGAGCCAATGACTCCAAATCAATCATTCCCCCCCTAAAGAGTGAAGAAACAAGCCAAGCAGAAACAACGTTGCCTAGTTTAATTTTTTTTTTGGAAAGGAGCATATATTAATATCACGTATCAATTACACTTGGACTCTGCAACAACGCAATGTCCTAAAAACATTACGGATGCACACAGCCCTATTACAAAAGAACTAGAAGAACAAAAAAATAAAAGATCCCGCTACGGTGATCAAGACATCGTAACTGCAACACCAAACACCACCAAGACAGCACCCAGAGCCGTGCTGACAAAACAATGTCTTCAACAAGAACATTGCCAGGCACAAGCAATTAAGGCCATACCATGGATTTTCACCCTGGAGCAAGTCTATCTCTCTCAAAACAATGCCTTCAAGACCATTGCCAGGCACAACCAGTTAAGGCTGACCACGGATTTTCATCCGAAAGATAAGACCAGATCTTTCTGTGACGCCGCCCGCTTTCACCGCCGCTGCTACAAGTCAAGGGTCATCAAGCAAGGTCCTCATCACCACCAAGACTTAGCCCACCATCAGTAGCTTCATATCTCAGCCGACTGACATTCTCCACCACTGTGTCCTCCATGGAAATCGAAGACCGACATGTCCCATGTTGGCAACAACAAGCAGCTTCGGTCGCCTCCTTTGAAACAGGAACACACGACCGAATCCCACCCGATCCAGCAATTTGCGGGCAACTTGTGCGCAAAGAGATCGCCGGCGGAGCCTTCCGGAACTCGTCATCGGCCAAAAAATGAGAGCCGACATCAAGCAGACCATCTTCCAGGTGCGAGAAGCCCTGAAGGACCGCCTCCTTTATTGGGCAGATCGGCAGGCCCCCACGCCGCCGCCCGCCGATCGACCCTCCGGCGGAAAAGCAGGGAAGTCTGCGACCGAACCACATGCACGTGTCATCCCACTGGAAACCAGCATGGTCGACTGCGAGCATCGTGCCGCCTCCCCACGCACCTCCAGGTGACCAAAGGCCGCACCGATGGCGGGTCTAGGCGGGAGCCTAGGCCTACGACCGCCACCTCCACCTCAAGCGTGGATGCCCAAGGGAAGTCTCCAATCGCCGTGACCGGGGCGCCGCTCCATGGCCTTGAGCAGAAGAACTCCACCCCGCGCTGACACCACACCCGAAGGAACGCCACCGTCGTCGCATGATCGGGGTCGCCGCCCCAGATCCCGCACGCAGAAGATCTCCGTCGCCGTCCCCAACCGCCATCGGAGATATGCCGCCACGCCACCGCCCCCAACACCTTCGGCCCTGGGGACCGCCGCCACCGCGGCCCTTGCCGGCGGCAGCGGCGGAAGGGGAGGCTACCGGCTTTTAGTTTTTCGGCGGCTAGGGTTTCGCCCCGGTGCCGCCTTGGGGGACGACAGGGGGCTTCACGGGGGCTTCCTCTCGCCTAGTTTAATTAAACTTGAATAACTACAGTAACTGGAGACAACCTAGTCTCCGTGATATAATGAAACAACCATTCAGGGTCATTAGATTTCATAGGAAGTGACATGATCAAACTTATTTTTTCAATGGTTTCCTGCAAATGGAACATTTGTGTATTTTCCCTAAAAACATGCCCTATATATATTTTCTAAATTACCAATTGTTGAATCTCTTTCCCAATCCGATGGATCCATATGGTCCCGTATCCAACGTGAAAGCCATTAGTCTCAAGTGATGCGCGTGAATAAAAGTTTTCTTGGCCTTTCCTTTTCTTTTTCGTACTCTCAGATCCAACAAACCATGCTGACACATCAGTTATGCTCTACCAAATTCTTCAAACAAATGTGCTCAATTATTGAGATCCATTCACAATCAATTCTGAGGATAATTTGTGACAAAATATTGACAATCACCAAAAACCGAAACTGAATCTTGCGATTCTGGGACACAAATTGGGGGAGCAAAAGAATAGATTTGAAAGAAAATTGAAGAAGACTTTGCCCAAGAATTCATGTACCCGAGAACATTTTAGTGGGGCGAGAATGGTAGACACCATTAATGGATGGATTTTTTCGATAAAGATGCATGGATGACTTGGGAGAAGCCAGGTACATTCTGGGATCGGGCGAGGGCAGCACTTTCTTGTGTCGTTTGGCCTCCTGGGTCCTCGCCTTGGATGCTCCGTCGGCCAGAGGGACTAGCGGAGTGAATTGGTTGTTTGCGTCGACGGGCTGTTGGGCTTCCTCGACTCGGCGGTCTGGCGGACACGACTTTTCGTTTTGTATGCTCCGGGGTGAAAACCCTGCTCTGGCCACGGCCGATGCCGGTGATGGCGGCGCTCTTGGTCGTCGCTCCCCCCGTTGGAGGCATCACCGTGGAGACCCTTTCCTACAAGCGTTGGTGTTCGGTTTTACTGTCTTGTCGGTTTTGTCCTTGGCCCGTTTTTGGCCCGGTGGTGCACGGCCCCGGAGGTCAGCGTGGTTGTCGGAACGGCGGCTCTGCCTCCGCCTTGTTGCGTGTTAAGGTGTTTTGGGTGTCGGCCTTTGCCACTTGGGTGGCTAGGCCATCGGCTCGTGTGGTGCGCGGCCTCGGGGCCGGTGTGTCGTGTTGGGTTGTATCGGTTTTCAGTTGGTTTTCCTCATAAACTGGCCATCTCTCTTCTACTATATTAATGAATGGCAAGCCTCTTGCCTAGTTAAAAAAACAAAGAATATCGAACCAAGGGGCGCAAGCCAGTTCAATCACCGCTAAATTATTCTGACACATCTCTGGAGGGCACGGAATGACAGAGTTTTTAACAACGGCGACATCACCAGACAGCTTGTGCTCACAGGGGCATCGAGTGAACTGAAGCTATGGTCAGACAATTCCAACAAACTGAGAAAACCTGTTGCCTTATATTGTGGGTGGATGCAACATTCCAACCCTATCGTACAAGCCGGGGTGAAAACAAGAAAATCCATGGCTTCCCGACCACACACAAATCACAAACTGACGGTGAATCGTGTGCCACAATTCACACCCTCACGCATGTAAGTGTGCTAATCAGTCCGTGTCCCTCCTGCAGAACCATCGCCGAGCAAACACTGACCTACTCTTCCTCTCAGTGATTCTTACGCGCCATACTGCCACAAACAAATACGGCCGTGGCAGGTGGAACACGGAAAATAACTGAGGCAGTGGTGTACATGGGAAAGGCATGCTAGAGGAAAGAGCGACCATGTCCATTTTGTGATTTCGGTGATCCATCGCGAATTCCCGGTGCTTCCTATGCCCATACATATTATCAAGCGCATATCCTGGTGTGTAGAGACATAACAAGTAATGCACCAAATTGGATTGTGTAACTACATGATGAGAAAGAAATAGAGTGAGAAATAAGCCGCTCGGCCTATCCTTAGGGGAGAGGAACTTTGGTGGCTTTTTCGCCCCCCCCCCCCCCCGCTCCTCGGTCGCTCCCGTGCGACCAGGGGGCGGAACCCTATTCCCCCCGCCTCCCTCCTCCCTCCCCGCCGCCAGGCGCCACGGGCGCTGCCAGCCGGGCGGCGGCTGGATCTCCTCTCCCTTGCTGGAGGCCCTGCAGGCGGCCCTCCCCGCGGCGGTGCTCATCGGCAGGGGTCGGGTTCGACAGCCGGGTGGATCGCTGTCGGGTCGCCCCTTGCACATGGAGGCGGCGGTGCTTGCGGCGGCGGCCGTTCGAGATCTCGCCGACGGCGCGGCGCCATGCAGTGGCTGGCGGCGGGTTTCGCCGAGCGGAGGACGGCTGGGCGGCCTCTCTCTCGCTGGCAGGCCTGGTCGGCGCGAGCCCGGCGAGCTCGCCAGGCCGGGCGGCCACGGGTTCGCGGGAGGCGGTGGCGGGTCTGGTCTCTCGGGGTGCAGGTGCCCGCTGGTGTTGACGGCGCGGCTGCAGCAGCGTTGCGGCGGAGCTGATGGGGCCGATCGGGCCTCGATCTGGGCCTGGCCGGCGGGCCGGGCCTGATCCGGGCTGGATCCAGCCCTAATTGGATCTGCTGCGGCGTCCGGACAGCACTCACCGCTGGTGATGGAGGGAAGTTCCCCTCCTCCCACGCCGTCGGGTGCCTCGGGGCCTGCTAGTCCGTGATACCTAACCGCCCCCCTCCTGTGATGCGCAGCCGTTGTTCGAGCGTTACGAGCTCGAGGATGCCGGGGTGGCGGCCCCGGAAGGTGGACCGCGCGGCGGGCTCTTCGGCGAGCGTCGAGGCAGTGGTGGTGGCTTCTCCCCTCAGTCATGTGGATGGCGAGGAGAGGGTATCAGGCGGCTTTGGGGTTGGCGGCGCTTCGCTGACAGCCCGGATCGTGCCGAAGCCGACTTGGGGACAATGGACGGGCGAAGACGGAGCGATTCGAAGGTTTTCGGCGAAGCCTGTGCCGGCACCATCGGCGGCGATGCCTGCGGGTACCGTTACCCTCCTGGGGGCGCCGATGTGGCTACCTCCCTCGCGACAGGGCTCCGGGTGAAAACCTTTGACCGTTGGTCTCGGTGGCGGCGGCGCGGTGTGTCGTTACCCCGTTGGGGGCGTCGTCGTGGAGCCCTGGCTCATCTCGGTCTTGGTTCATTGTCTCCGGTGGCAAGTTTAGGTTCTTCGCGGTTGTCTTGCTTATTTTGATCTGCTTTGTATAAGGGGTCTCCCCTCCACCTTGTATCTGTTTGGCCGATGTGGCTTTATTCTATAAAGCGGGGCGAAAGCCTATTTCGAGAGAGCCTATCCTTAGGGAAGCCTTGTCACTTATAGAAGATTTTTAGTGGGAGAGTGATGTAACGTCGTTAGTCCTTAAGTAGGTCGAGTCTTTGTTATGAGTTTGGTCTTTGGTGGGTCAGCTCCAATCAGAGCTCTACGATCCTTTAAGGAAACAGTGAATTTCCATACGTTTGTTTTCTTAAATGA
This sequence comes from Avena longiglumis, assembly GCA_030063025.1. Classification (NCBI taxonomy): domain Eukaryota; kingdom Viridiplantae; phylum Streptophyta; class Magnoliopsida; order Poales; family Poaceae; genus Avena; species Avena longiglumis. The sequence continues at coordinate 482,589,956 of CP125978.1, read as the reverse complement.
ATAATTATATTCTCCTTCTTCTTGTACTACCAATAATTATAGATCCTTGCTCCAATATACAACCCTCTTCCCCCAACTCCGGGGTAATATTCTTTTACCGTTAATAATCAGTTGCTAATTTTGTTTTAATTAGACTGCACCTCTATGATCAAAACCTGTATACCAAGCCCGTATACCTTGAATAGACGTTACACTTGCACTTACTCTAATGACCATGGCAAACAAATCAAGGCCAGGACGCTGGAAAGATCCGACCGAAATAAAACACAAAGAGTGGGATACATACCCGTACATGCCAGTGGAAAGAGGTCGTACAAATACACGAGGCCGATTGGCCATGGACGTACATCATCTCTAGACGTACCCGTTATCTGTCGCACCTCAAGCGGTCAGGCCGCCTCTAGTTACTCCGGCCGCCGGCCAGTATCAGTCCAATGCCGTTGTTTCAGCATATACGGTATACGGCTCCCAACCCCTGCTCCTCCCGCACCCGCGTGGCGGCGCCGCGCCGCGTCGGGCGGCCTTCCTCCCGTGGTCTCTTCTCCCCGCTGCCTCTGTCCGGATCGTAGCTAGGCAAAGGCCCGGGGGCGTGGCGGCGGCGGCGTCCCTGATCGCGATCTGGTGGGAAGGCGGCGGCGTCCGTCCCGGCTGGTTTAGTGGTGGTGTTGCGGCGAGCGGCGGTCGGTGATCCTCGGCCTAGATGGCGGCAGGCGGCGGCGGGGATCTGGGCCTAGCCGCGATCTGTCCCGTACGTTGGCCTCGACGCCGGCGCCCAGGCGACCCGGGCCTTGTCCGTGACACTAGGGCGCTTGGGGCATCTGCCCCCGGCATGGTGGTGGTGTCCTCTTTCTCCGTCGGGATGGTCGGCCGGGTGGTCTTGCCGTCTTGCGGCGGATCCTGCTAGTTTCCGGCGGGTGGCGTGGGGACTGCTGGCTCGGTTTCAATAAACGAGGTGGTCCTAGATCCCTCTCAAGCCAAGACGATGATCTGCCGGATGTTGGTCTCCATTGATCTGGTTTCTGTGTCGTGTTCCGGAAGACTCCGCCGGTGAACTCTATAAGTGTTATCATGTCGTGAGTTTGCTTGAAGGATTGAATTCGGTCGTACGTACCCATGTTTTATCCTGACCGTTTGGTTTCAAAGGGTATGATTCGAAGCTTTGTTGGCTGTTATTATCATGGGGCATGTTCTCGTTCCATGATGCTGACGGAAGAAGTCATGGAGACCAAGATCTGGGGACAAACAATGGTGGTTCAAGTCTGGGTGGTGATGAGGAATTGGCTAGGTGACTTGTGAATTGAAGCAGTGGCATGCAAGTGGGGGCGACTGCACATGAGAGGTTCATGGTCCTACCTCTCAGGTGAAAACCCAGGGTCCGGTCTTAATTGGTTGTGCCTGGCAATGGCCTTGTTAAAGGTATTGTTTTGAGAGCGCAGACTTTCTTCAGGGTGAAAACCTAGATCTTTGATCGGGCGATGACGGTGTTTGTGTACTGTTCCCTTCTTGGAGGCGTTGTTTCTGGAGAAGCTGGACTTATGGTGCTGTCTTGGTGGTGGTAGTACTGCTGTTTCAACGAATGAGTGGGACTTAAAAAATATACGGTATACGGGCTTGGTATACAGTTTTGAACCTTAGGGGCCTAGCCTAATTAAAACAAGTTTAACAACTAATGGTAAAAGATGTAATTACCCTTGAAATTGCAGGAAAGGGGGTTGTACTGAAGCAAGCCTCTTAATTATATTGATGCATGAATTCCGGTGGATCCATATGCATCTCATATCCATTGCATGAAACCATAAGTGCCCCCAAGTGATGCTCCTACATAAAAATGTCTCCAGCTTTCTATTTTTCTCATGTGCATCTGCTAATCTACTGCCATGATAAGCAGAAGAAAAAGTATCGCTTGACAAAATGGTACATTATTTATCGACCCAAAGACCAGAGGGTGGGTATAGAGGTACTTTACATAAAGTAGATGTTTACTCAGTAAATGTACTTTTGAGCTTCTTTCTGACAAAGGAGTGTGTCAAGAACTGCTACATAACAAGTACCTTAAACACAAATCATTATCTCAAGTACAAGACAAAACCACTAATTCTCCCTTTTGAAAGGGGCTCATGGGAGTTAAAAATGATTTTTCTGATCAAGGCTCTTTTATTATTGGTGATGGAACAGGAACTCGATTTTAGGATGACACATGGCTTGGTACTACCCCATTATATTCTCAATATCCATCCCTATACAATATCGTTAGACACAAAAATGTTTTTGTCGTTGATTTTTTGTCTCAAGGTTCTCTAAATATAGGGTGTACATGAGCTTTGATAGGGGAGAAGTGGACAACGTGGCTGAACTTAGTTCAAAAACTTATGGGGATACACTTGTCAGACGAACCGGATAGTTTTAGTTGGCGCATTACCCCAACACGGATTTTTTTGGTCAAATTTATGTATGCCAATTTTATGAATGGACAAACTAGATTTCTTAAAAAATACCTTTGGAAGCTGAAGGTTCCATTGAAAATAAAGATTTTCATGTGGTTTCTTCATAAGAAAGTGATCCTTACTAAGTATAATGTTGCTAAAAGACGTTGGAATGGGTGTAAGAAATGTGCCTTTTGTGATCCAGAGGAAACAATTGACCATATTTTAATATTTTTATAACTTGCTCTTTTGCATGCTTAGTTTGGAGATTAGAGCATTTTACTTTTAATATTCCCCACGGGCTAGTGTAACTAATATGTTTGAAAATTTGCTTAATGGGGTTGAAAAGAAGACAAAAGATCGAATTTGTGTGGGAGTTTGTGCTTTAGTTTGTACAACTTGAAATTGTCGAAACGATGTGGCCTTCAACAGAGTTATACTCCAACTTTTCTGCAGGTTATCCATTGGGTTTCTTCATGGATTCACGCATGGGTCTTACCTCCTTCCTGTGGAGCAGCGGGGATCTATGGATGTTGGGTGCAACCGATTGATGGCGGTTGTATGAGCTATTTTCAATCAAGGCAGCTGATTGCATACTAGACGAATTCAAAATGCTTAGACACAATTCTTATGCTTCTGTTTTTTTAAGTGACTAGTTCATGTCGCAACCTTGAGTGATCAGTGAGATGTAAACCATAACACTATAAAACTTCGCAACAAAAGTAAGGTGGTCACTACAATATTTTGGTCGATCCGTGATGTTTTTTCCGCAATGAAATAAAATTTGTCACGGATTCCTTGGATTTCATCACAAATCCCTAACGTTTTGGCCAAAACATCACAAGCCTATCTAAGACCCTGAAAAGCCCATATATCTGCGACAAAACATACAATTCGTCATAGAAAACGCGTCATATTTAGTGTGTGTGTGTATAGGCCCGTTCTGACTATGTTTGACTTCCTTTTCTTTTAGAAAGTGCCGCTTACATGTAGGACCCTCCTATCATATATGTTTTAATATGGTCTCAATTATTAGGAGATCATGTGGAACCGCCTGTCATATACAGTAGAAGATGCACAAATACTACAAAAAGATAGGCGCCAGTGGAAATCGAATCCATGACCTAAGCCATTTAACCTTCCTTAACGACTTTTAGTTGGTCAAATACACACAACCATTTAACCTCGCTTAAATTTAGCCTCGCTACTGCTATGATAAATTGTATCTTGCGTACTTCTATAGGCGAAACTATGTTCCATAAGTCTTATATCGTTTCATTTACACAATATTTTTTATGACAGATCTCTGCTGCAATCGCGCGGTGTATACTTCTAGCTTATTTTGAAGAATACATAAAATAATGATACAGGGAACTCCATGTTTGCATGGAATTATAAAGATACATTCAGCTCTGAGGAATCATTATCATGAATCTAATGACATGTTGAAACAATTTATATATTGCACTATTACTCTTTGACATTTATCGTGTAAAAAAATTTACCGTCTATTACTCTTTGACAAGTATGTTCTGACAAACGTCATAAACATCTCTTAATGTTGTGCATGTTAGAAGTATGACTTACTAAAAGAATTTCTTCCATGCTAATTTATATTTTATTATCTTGTGGTTAGCTTTCTTGGCAGAAAGAGCAGTCACTATCAGCAAGAGGAAGAGGAACAACTATTTTCCTCGCGCGTGTACGTGTGCGAATCTGTCCGCCGTGTCTCTCCTCCAGAACCATCGCCGATCGAGCGAACACTGTCATGCTCTTCCTCTTGCTGATCCCTTTGCGCCATACTGCTGTAAACCAATGCTAACTTGGGGCGATGCTCATGGAAAATAGCTGAGGTGGTGGCAAGGGAAAGGCACGCTAGGGCTGAGGAGGCGGTGCACGTTGTGATTGCGGTGATTCATCGGGAATTCCCGGTGCTTCCTATGCCCAAATGCATATCAAGTGCATGTTCTGGTGTGTAGAGACCTAACAAATAATGCACCAAATTGGACTGTATAATTACAAGACAAAGAAATAGAATGAGAAATTAGCCACTCGACCTATCCTTAGGGAAGCCTTGCCACTTATAAAGGATTTGAGTGGTACAGTCATGTAACGCCATTGGTCCTCCAATAGGTCAATCTGTATGAGTCTATGTTATGAGTTTGGTCCTTGGTTGGGTCAGCTGCAATCAAAGGTCTACAGTCCTTTAAGCAAACAATGAATTTCCATACGTTTCTTTTCTTAAATGAAGAATTATATTCTCCTCCTTGTTACCCATATAAAGATGATCCACCTAGCCATGCGGTGGATCACCAAGACGGAGTAGGGACACGAAAGGATTGATGCATGAATTCCGATGGATTCATATGGTCTCATATCCAGTGCATGAAACCATAAGTGCCCCTAAGTTATGCTCGTGCAGAAAAATATTTCCCTGGCTCTTTTTTCTCATATGCATCTGCTATTGTAGTACCCTAAATAGCAGTCACTATCAAGGGTTAGCCCCTTTGAATTTCTATCTACAATACCCGCGTTCTTGAAGAAGTCGAGTTCTCTTCGGGCTTGGGCCATCCGAAGTCTCCTTGTGCTTCATAATTGCAGCAGATCCTTCCCGTGAGCCTCCGTTGGGCTGGATCAGGTAGACTAACGTCATGTGTCCGTAGGGTATATCCATGTTAGGGTGGTTGCAACATTCCAACCCAGTGAGTATAAATGTTTCTATCGTACAAGCCAGGGTGAAAGCAAGAAAACCCATGTCTCCCCGACCACACACAAATCAAAAACTGACGGTGAGTCGTGTGCCACAATTCACATCCTGGCGGGTGTACATGTGTCAATCCATTCGTGTCCCTCCTGCAGAACCATCGTCGAGCAAACACTGACCTGCTCTTCCTCTCGGTGATTCTTACGCGCCATACTGCCACAAACAAATACGATCGTGGCAGCTGGAACACGGAAAATAGCTAAGGCAGTGGCATACATGGGAAAGGCACCCTAGAGGAAAGAGCGACCATGTCCATTTTGTGATTTCGGTGATCCATCGCGAATTCCCGGTGCTTCCTATGCCCATAAATATTATCAAGCGCATATCCTCGTGCCTAGAAACCTAACAAATAATGCACCAAATTGGACTGTGTAACTACAAG